>VYZM01022324.1:55091-71918 GCA_013398915.1 Dromas ardeola | reverse complement strand
GGGGGGGGGGAGCCGGGCTGCGCATTCGGCGCTCCCCTCCGCTCCCCTCCGCTCCCCTCCGCTCCCCTCCGCTCCCCTCCGCTCCCCGCGGGCCGGCCCCGAGCAGAAACGCCCTTCGTGGGGAAGGAAACGCGGGCAGAACTGGGGGAAAGGGCAAAGAAATGAGATACGGACAAAAATAGGCTTAAAGTCATCCTTATTAAGTGTGTGTGGGGGGGTGTGTTGTTTCTTCGTTGTCTTAAGTGGAAGCTTAGGAAGAGCAGAAATGGAAAAGTTGTCTTTTCCCTGCTTCTTCCATCTCACTAAGCCCCCTCTGTTTGAGGAGGGGTGTGAATGGAGCGAGTGTTTCATAGGCAGCATCCCTGGAAGTGTTCAAGGCCAGGCTGGATGGGGCTTTGAGCAGCCTGGTCTAGTGGGAGGTGTCCCTGCCCAGGGCAGGGGGGTTGGAACAAGATTATCTTTAAGGTCCCTTCCAACCTAAACCATTCTATGATTCTATGGTCTTGACACTGTCATTGTGAAAGGAATTGGAGGGGCTGCCCAGCTGTAAAGACTTGATGGGAAATACAAACAATGCTAGGTACGTTTCCGAGTTTTGGATACCCACCTGACATGCAATGCTACAGAAGCTCTGCGAGATATTTTCATTAGGCCCCTTCTTTCTTTTCTAAGGTGTTTGAGGTTTGGGGTTTTTTTTTTGTTCGAGTTTTTTTTTTTACTCACATCATGTTCAGAGGTTGCTAATGGGCAGCGTTTATATTTTCTTAGAAACTGTTCTCCTTGCTTTGGAAACGAGGATGGAGTTTTCAAGAAAGGTGACACATGGCCCTCTTGTCTGGGTAGAAGATACCAAGTAGGTAAGCTCCAGATACACTTTCATACTAAATGTCTCAAGTATTTGCTGCTTGTTGTTATACTCTGGGATGGTGGATAATGTCCCCAGTCGGATCCAAGCACTTACAATGGTGTCCAGCATAATATGATTTCCCATGCAGGATTCCAAAAGCTGTAAGAGGCAGCTTTGAATTCTATCACACATCACAAGTAGGTGGAATGGACTAATCTTCTAACTCCATCTTTAAAAGCTTTCAGTAAACCATTGGCTCACATTGTATAAACTTCTTGAGATACTAAGACCACGTCTAGCCAAGAAGGAAAACTCCAAATATATTCTCAAATATCTTGGGCTCAATGTCTAAAATGACCTGGTGGATGATGAAAGGCAGGCCAGGATTAACACATGTCTCTTCTCTACCTCTATTTGACAGTCACATCTTTTCCTTTATTGTTGCTATGCATTTCTTCATTAAGAATAAGCACCTACATATATCCTTAAATAGTTCTTGATGCCAAAAGTTTGTCACACAAACCCATAAATATGGTACACACTGATTTTCTCTATTTTCACATTTCCAAAAAAGGACACTTATTTGAAAACAGGATAATACTTGGCATAGATATAAAACATTAAGAAAAAGGTTCCTGTGTCTTTCTGGTAGGTATTTTGGCCATACTATCCCTATTATAAGTTCCCTTAAAATATACACTGTTGAATTTTATGGATAATGGCAAATGACTTTTATTGTGACTAATTTTTTGATTTTAAAATAATATAACTTCACTATTGTCTGTTCCTCTTCAGTGCTCAGTGATTTACATGCAATTCAATTTTATTAGTATGAATACTGGACTTTAAGCATTTGAGTGCTTATACAAAGTAAATTCTTGGAATATTTTTCCAATAAAAATAGACTTACGAAGACAGGAATTCCTCAATACATTCTTAGCTTTAGGCACAGCTGTAGATCTATTAAGTGGGTACTTAACGTTGAAATGCAAGAAGCTGAGTCACAAAAGTACCAAAAAGAATAATAAAAAAAGAAAACCACATTTTATTCTTATATTTTGAAAAGCAAAGGGAATTTTAGGGGAAAATTTGTGATTACATTCAAATAAGAAATCAATTTAAGAAAACAGTAACAGTATACAAGGAGGTGAGTTACAGTAATAAAATTTCATCCATACAAAATATTTTTGAGTCAAAAGTATGTGCTAGCACATTTTATTAAAGTTTTTTTTCTCCTAAACATGTGACTACGAACTTAAAATATAAACTTCAAAGCAAGAAAAATGAACTACCACCATCTAAGTTGCTTTAATCTATCTGGGTAGAAAGAGTTTTAATTGTCATGCTTTTGCTTAATTACACCCTTCAATCTGATGATCACTCTCGGGCAGTTGAGGGTTATTCCATGTTCACACGTGAGGAGGGATAGGGCAACTAAGATCCACAAAAAAAATCAGGTGCCGTGCTCATACTACAATTGTCACATGATTTGATAGGTACTTAAATCCCTTAGTACATAAGCTCATGTTGACACAATTCACCAAAGTGTCACCAAGGTATCCTTTGCTGGACATATAGATGGAAGCCCAAATCTCAGTGTTGCTGGTGTTTTTGAAGAGAGAGTCCATGCCGAAACACCAACAGTCTTCTCTTGGGTTCCCTACGGTCACACAAGCAGGGCTTCGCGCAAGGTAAAGCTGAAATGAGGCGATTTGCTTCTGCATCCGTATTTGCATTCTGTGGTACAGCTAATAACCAGTTAGGCAGGTCACTTCCAGGGTGGGAAACCTGTTTTCACACATCCAGCTTCTATCGTTCCCACAGGACAAGAGAACTAAGCCAGGTTTCCCACATGGGAGCAGTGAGCACGAGCAATCAAATATGAGGTCTGCAATGGTGAAGGTTTCTCTGGTTCTTCCTTGGAAAATTTAGGCCAGTTGACCAATATATTACCACCAGGAGAAAGACCTCCAAGTAGACTCTTATAGATCTCAGCTAGATGCTTGTGTCACCTCTCTGAGAAAAAATTTTAAGGGCTGAATTCAGTCACGTTTGCTGTTGGGCTGTAGAGCCTCTTCCCTGTCAGTCCCATGGGGTATCCCATGCTGGTAAGGAAGACCTTCTGTTCTCCACTGGTAAATTTGTCCTGTTTAGAAAGTGAGGCTCCTTGAGTAGCTTAGATACTTCTAAAATGTTATCCCCTGGCTTTTACTTTCTGTTTTAAACTGTTCTGTCTACAACCATAAAGCTATATTCAAAACAAACATTTTCTTAAGAGCTGTAAGTTTTATTTTTTACTATCAAGCTGAAACAATTACAAGGAAAATAATGCGTATAGCAGTGTACATAAGCATGAAAATGTTTTCTTGAGTGTTTTGTTTCCTACTGATATAAACTTAGAACTCCACGCACAGTTTACAAGTAAGGGCCAATCGCTGAGTACTTTTAAGTACAGTGACATATAATGGCTGCAGTAAATACAGATTCGGAGGCTACGTTTATGCTAGCAAATTAAAACTTGTCTGGGAACGTTCCTATGCCATAAAGCCAACTAGCACATGCATGTATTTGTAAACTCTTCTCCTGTCCAAAGGAGGGTAATGGCACCAGTCTGCCAGCTGGGAAGGGTCTCTGGGATTTGCGGCCTCCCTCTCCCTCGAACTGCGCCCAGGAATTGGTTTTTAGGATGCTTAAAGTGTGCCAGGGGTCATTCAAGTTTTTTAGTATAGACCATCACGTTCCAGTACCTGGGAACATTCCTGGCACTGTTTAATTTACTACTGCAAATGTAGCTTCAACTGTTTTATGTTACAGTAAGTGTCTTGAAACTTATATTCACATTGGACACTTTTATAGGTACAAGCTCTTGATCTTGCAATCTTTACATGGGCAACATTCCTGTTGACTTCTAGAAATGAAATCTTTTTAAAAAAAGAAGTTTCCTTAATTAGTGAGGAATTCAGCCTTGGCCTATAATTAGAAAAGAAAAAGGAAGCAAAATTATAACACAGGCGGAGCTCGCTAAAATGTTCCCTAAAACAATTTTCGAATGGCATTAAAGTATTACTCACTAATACAGGGCCTGCTTTATTAATTTAGCAGCCTGGACTAGAGATTCAGGTTTTTGTGCTCTTCTGCTTTTGTGCCGGCTATTTGAAGCTGAAAATGTAAACATGAATGCATTTTCTGTAAGAGACTTCTAGAAAAATGTTAGGGAAGGCAGGGCACATTCCTTGGTGGGTTTTGTGTTAGATTCTTTACAGTCAATATCAGTCCCAGAAACCAGCCCAGGGAAGTTAGAATCTGCTTGCAACAGGTTGGCTGCTGTTGAATTTATAAGGCTATTTGTAACTTTTATCGATAGGAACACCATAAAAAAGCATTATGCAAAGGGACAGATGCATTTATTCGTGTGTTTCCCCACAGTTAATATGAACGAACGTAGTACTGACCTGTTTGGGAGTCGCATAAATGCAATGTCTTGCACTTCTTTTTATAGCTGTAGCTTGTTTTGAATAGCCAGACAGATCTAAAACGACGGAAGAAAGATTATTCTTTAGAATTTTCACTTTGCCATTTACAAATCAGTGACGTTTGCATCTGTCTTTACACATTAGTGAAACGGCCTGTAGAGGAAGACTGTTTTACAGATTGAGCTGAACAACAATATTGAACAGAAAAGTATTGCTAGTTTTATTCAGAACCAGCAGATGCTATGAATGATATACTTGACACTTCGTAAATAATAGCACGCAAAAAATCAGGAAGAAAATTACTTGTCGGCTCAGTCTTGCAGTCAATTGATATTTTTCCCAAATAAGAATTTAAGGGTCAGTTTTGATAGTTAAACCCTCCAAAAGGGAATGAAATCTTCCTTTCTTCCACTTGAACAGCTTTCAGATAGCAATTACTAATTGGAGGTCTGTTAGAAAGATTTATTTGGGAAATGGTTGACTTTCTTTCTATGGCTTGTTTTCCCACGGGTAATATTTTCAGTACGCATCTCAGAAACATTTTTTAATGACAAAACCCTTAATTATTGATGGGGGGGGAAAACCCCCAACAAACAACCCCAAACTTATGCTCTTTAATTCATCTCAGTACTCATTGGCTTCCGATACAAATCCTAGCAATCTCCTCACATCTTTGTGGAGACTATAATAATACAGAATGTAACATCGGTATTGCCTGTGGCTGAATTATAGCACAAAACTCGGCTAGTTAAAAAGACTAGGCAAACAAAGTCCTTGTATCTGTGAGAAGTCTGATCTCGCTTTAAGGCTCAGTTATTTCTCCGATAACCACCGATTATCTCTTTTGCAGAAGCAATTCCAATAAGGCAAAGGTGCCCTCTGTAGGGGAGAGGCTGTAAATGATGATGGGTTCCTGGAGTTGTTCGACACTCACAGAAAGCGGCAGAAAAGAATAATTGCTGAGCAGTCTGGCTCTGAGAGAGACTAAATATTATGGATAAATGAAGCAGTCCAAAAATAACAAAAAAACCCCCACGTCTTAAAATAAAGCTGAAAATAGTACTCCTCAGTGCAGATAACAACTCAACAGTTTTGTAAAAAGCTGCTCCAGTGCTAAACGTGCAGTGCAGTGAAAACTGAGGTGCAGGAATCTCGTGAATAAAATGAAATACTAATTTCAGTCCAAAGAACTTTATGGAAATAAGAGAATTCCGAAAGCAACATGCTTAAAAGGTCTCTGTAGCAGGCACTCCTAAAAAGTTTACCACAAAGCAGATTCATTAACAGTCCCAGGGGGTTAGCATATTGCTTGCTGAGAAACTGCTTTTGTTAGCATGCCCACAGACACATCTTAGCTGGCGTGCAGAATCTCCAGTGGCTATTTGCAATTATTTGGGGAATTCTTTCCTCAATTTATAATGGCAGCTAATGCCAGCCCAGAGAGAGGCAGGGAATCCGACACTGGTCGTAGGTCATTGCTTGTTATTAATTATTTTCTAGGCCCCACTTTTATAATCCATTATGACGACCTGCAGTTCTTGTTATCTTGATTTTGAGTCTGAAAATCTTTCTCTCTTCCTCCCCCCCCCGCCTTTAAATTTATTTTTTTCTTTATTTATATATACATATACTTTTGTATCAACAATGACATTGCTAACACATAGTAACCTGTGTAATGAACTGTAACACAGAATGGAAAAAAACCTTCAGAATCCTGATTTAGCCTCCTTTCATCTTTACTAGAAAGTCAGAGAAGGAGCAGAAATTAATTCTAGTAGTTGATTTGCTATATATGTTGGGGTTACTATGAAAACCTTGACTGAACCGTAGTTTAGAAAGTGAAGATTAGAATCACAGAATCACAGAATGGTAGGGTTTGGAAGGGACCTCTGGAGATCACCTAGTCCAACCCCCCTGCCAGAGCAGGGTCACCTAGAGCAGGTTGCACAGGAACGCGTCCAGGCGGGTTTTGAATGTCTCCAGAGATGGAGACTCCACCACCTCTCTGGGCAGCCTGTTCCACTGCTCTGCCACCCTCAAAGGAAAGAAGTTCTTCCTCATGTTTAGGTGGGACTTCCTATGTTCCAGTTTGTGCCCGTTGCCTCTTGTCCTGCTGCTGGGCACCACTGAAAAGAGTCTGGCCCCATCCTCTTGACACCCGCCCTTTCGATATTTGTAAACGTTTATCGGTGTTGTAAATATGCAGTCAAATCTGCTTCTGAATATGACTGTAAAAAGAAGGATGGGTTTTGGTCACCTATGGAATAGTTAAGGGTAATAAATTTTAAAATCTATGGGTTGTTAAAGGTGTTTCAGAATTTTTTCTGGTCTGTATCGTTAAAAAGGTTGCCTTTTCCTAGCTCATAGTGTCAAGACTGGCAGTCTTTCAAAAGCAGGGTTGAAGGAAAGGGAGAATGTAAACCTACAACGTTGTCTTCCCTAATCACAGATTCTGGTCAAAAAGAGCATGTTACTTTCTCTACCCACTGTTGGGAATACTGGTATGAGGGACATGTCCCATGTTTTGGACCATGTAAATGTCAGATTAATGCTGTCTTTTGTTTTAATTAATATCTGAAACAGTAAGCTCTTTTCCTTCAATCCATCAAATAGCATTGGACCTCCCAGCCTCATTCTCAGAGAAGTAATTTCACTACACTACTTTTTGATCTTCAGGGCATGCTTCCAAGTCTATTTACATAAATAAATGTTTGGGGAATGACTGAGATTATGGAGCTTTGTGGACTTTTGATGTGCCCTTTTCATATCCCTTTGCTTACCCTGTGAATCAGATCTGACACATAACAGGGTATTCGCTCTACCTTCTCTCACAGCCAAAATTAATGCAACTCAGAGGACAAAAGTGAGCATCCCAACTCAATGGGGAAACGCTTGTAGGTGCTGCCATACTATGTGAGTGTCCTTCACGGGTCACATCCTCGTGACTGTTTTTTTCCCTGACATAAAGCATGTTTACGCTGTAAGATCTCTGAGGTAGACACCATCTTACCCTGCTTAATTGTTGCATCTTTAACAAAAATCCGTGGTCGTATTTAAATACCTACCCTGAAGTGTGAAAGTAACCTCTGGGTAGGTCTTTTTAAAGTCTTTCTTGGCATTATCCAACCGTTCAGCTAAACACAGGACAAACATCCAAGGCTATTTTTTCCTTTTGCTAGATATCTTGCCTATGTCTAAACATGCAAGCTGGATCCTTCTGGTTTATTGTATTGATCCTTCCTGGTCCTTTTATAAGACTGCACCTGCAGTTACAATTGTATTGTACTTTTGTGAGGATGTGTAATAGATTTAATTCTGGAAAAGCAATACTTTTCAAGCATTATTTTTTTTTTTTCTCTTCTCCTTAGGTTTTCTTCTTTTAGATTTTTCTTTCCAAGTAGAGGCTGTCAGTTTCTGAGATTTACTCTATGGCAGCTGCTTCCAGACAGTACTCACACAACCTATCTTTAGATGCTTTGTTTATGTGTCAGAGATAGGAGTCTGGTCTCCTTGTACAGTCAATGAAAAGAAGTATGCATGTTCAGTGCAGAGATTCAGAAAACCTAAACTATAAGCCCTAAGCTGATGTTATGAAAAAAGTCCTAGGTGACATGAGACATGCATCTATCACAATTGGACTGTAAAATATGTCAATTTTTCCTTTTAGACTAGGTAATTTCATCAACCACCATTTTCTTTGTATTCATTTTGCTCTTTATTGTGCTATATTTCAGTTGCTGTGATCACGTTAATTTTTTAAATTCTTTCTCGTTGACTGAACTTTTTCTATCTATTTTTAAACAGTCATGATCAACCCTGGCTTGAAAATAACCCATGGTAAACCTCAAGATAAGATTTGTTATTTTCTGGTGTCTTTGTCCTCTTTATTTTTTTTCTTTAAAATTAGTAGAGCATTCTGTAACATACAAATCAAATTTGACTTATTTAGAATCACAAAATTGCCTAGGTTGGAAGGGACCTTTCAGATCACCTAGTCCAACCATCCTGTTACTCTAATTGGCTTGACCGTTTCTTTCCAGTTTAAGATCATGCAAACTGTAAAAGCAAAGTGGCATTGTGCAAAGTCTAAAATACCTGGGTTTTTTTAAAAATCTTTAATTTATATAGTTTTATTAATTTTACTCAGCTATCTGCAGCTTTGAGACTGCTGCCCCCAGCACTTTCTTGAATGGCTGCCAACTGTCTTTGGGCTCTGTGGTCTAGCATTATACTGCTTGGCCCCAATCCTGAAAAATTTATACACTTGAGTAATTTTACGCATGAGAGCAGGCCCATTGACTATTGATGCATAAAGTTATTCGGGAGTGCAAGCATTTTCAGGGCTCGGATAATTGTTTTGATATTCCTGGTCAATCATTGCAAAGTAGATGTAATGGGATTTTTTACCCAATTCTAGAATTTTTATTTTTTTTTCTCCTCAGTGCCTGTAAACTGTCACAAGTTTTGTACAGTTACATGAGTTTGGAAATAGGTTAGGTGGCTTTAATGATTAAATCTACTCTTCATTTTGTATTTGTGGCAATGATGCCCACAAACATGTTAGTGTCTGCTTGGGCTGGAGGTGTTACAGATTCTTAAGTATATGTAGCTTTTTTTTTTAATTTTACACTGCAGATGAGTGAGCCAACAGCAGTTGATTCCCATAGCCCATTCCCATGAAAACACATTAGCTATCAGGTCAAACTTTGGAGGCTTCTATCACAACATCCATAACTAACCGTATATTTGCGCCTTTGATTTATTTATTCATTTAAAAGAATTCCAGCTTTTTGTTAATTCACTACATGCTTCTATTGCCCTCTGATTGCATCATTACCAGACTAGTCTTCTTGCTTGACTCTCTAGCTACAGAGGATCAAGAGTATGTAGCCCAACAAATATTACAGAGCAATTACTATAGTTATTTCTCTGTCTCTATGCCCATCTTTTTATTACTGCCATCCCTTTAGTTGGCCCCTTTTACTAGTAACTAGTAGCTGAATCTCCTCATCCTTTATCTATTTTAAACAAAACACATCAAAATGTACAAGGGCAGGAACCCCCAGCTGCTATGAGTCTCCAGATTCTCCTGAGTCAACAAGGCAATGTCACTTTATACTGGCTGAGAAACTGGTCGAATAGATATGAAAGCCAGATTGCTACTCTCTGTCTGATGTTCAGTATTGATTTCAACTTCTTTTCCTTTTGCATTCCTTAAATACCATGCATTCACTTCACATCCTTAATAGAGTGCTCCTGCTCAAATTGCAATCTTCTTGAAAACCTAAATACTTATTTTTGGGCCACCGTTTTTGCTTCTTTGAAGGATGTTGTCAAGGATGTCAATCTCATCCTTATGCAGATCTCAGTATCATATAGTATTCCCTTCGGAATTTTTCCCCAGTATTGTCCATTTCCTACCAAAAGCTCAACAGTTTGGGAATAAGCAGTCTACATGTCTAGACAAAATAGGAACAAAGTTTTAGGTGATAAAACCTACTCAATGTAAGCTTTCTTCTGCAATTTATGCTACCTCTAAGATGAGATGTCTATCAACTTTATTTTGCTTAGATATTTAAGACTTGTACATATTACAAAAAATCTGCTGATTTCACATATATATGTGTGTATATATATTGCTTCTTGTGGGACCTAAAAAAAGGAATTTTTTTCAAATTTACATTCAGCTTCACTTGCAGTGTCGCAGGGTGATTAAACACTGATGCTTAACACATTTGTCCATAAGCTTGTTTTTAAGTATGTGGCTAGCTTTAATAATTTCTCAACCAATGTATTTTAATGCCAGAACCATTTTCAGATTCTCAAATGTATTGTTTCAGAGTATTCTTAGCACTCTATTCTGAGTTGTAGTCACCAAACTTTTGCAGTGATATTGAGAACACACAAAAATTATTGATGTCGAAGTGATGAATACTGGGTAATACAACATAGAAATCCTATCTCAGGTTATATGGATAGTGTTTTGTCATGTTGATTTATTAGTTAGAAAGCATGTATCTGGACAGGTCCTTATCTACCTTTTTGATACATTTATCAGAAAGCAATAGAAATGATACAGTTATTGAACTTTTACTTTGTAATGCAATTACATGTTTGTGTTATGTCTTTTAAATACTGTAGGTATGGTTTGAGATTGAAGTTATAAAAATTATATATTTTTAGGTAACCTTATGGAGATTAAGAAAAGCCTTCTCCTTTCAGAAACTGGTAGAGTTTGCTGACTGGGTCTAGACTGTCCTACTTCTGGTCCTCCCACTCAGATTTCTAGGGTCAGGGTAGTCCACTATTGCAAGAGAAGGACTATTAGCCTTCTGTAAACAAACGTTTTTCTTGTAGATACAGCTCCTGTACAAGCGAGAGGGAGGGTAAGTGAGGAGTTAACAGAAAAGAAATATTACAAAAATTATGTGTAGAACTGTGGTCTTGCTGAGCACAAAAAGGAATTAAGAGTTTTAAGAAAGATGATTCATGGATGCTTCATAAAATATCCCTGTAATCCTTTGCATATTCATTCATTTCTTCACTATTATTTTCCCTTATATATCAGGATGTAATACAGGAGTAGTTTAAGGACCTAGAAGCTCAACTGTGGACTTTCAGAATTAAGGTATCAGGTTAGGAGATTAAAATAATTCGTTTAATCAGAAATACCTAGTTAGTTGGGTTTTTATCTTTCTTTGATGTTTTTGCTCACCAATGTGTTGTTATATTTTGTCATAAGAGTTTCAGGAAAGTTTGTTTTGGGTTAGCCGATTTTTTTTTGGATCAAGCTCTTTTTCACTAGTGTTTTCTTTTTTTTTGTGGATAGTATTGACCTTTTTTTGGAAGTACTGTTGACTCATCCTGACTACAGTTTAAAGGAAAAACATTTGACCTACTCTTTTATTTATCAAACAGAATTTGTCTGCTTCTGTAAGTTGTGTATACTTACTGCTGTGTTGTATCACACAGGAAATTATTTTTGCTATGATGAAGAGCAGCACAAGTTGTCTCCAGTTGTTGAAGTCAGTGAGGTCACCCTTTCACAGTATCCTACTCATGTTTCCTTATTTCTGTTATTCAGAAAGGCTTTTCCTCTCTGCCTTCCTAGATTTCATTAGGCACATTTATCAGTTTCATCAGGGAGGTGAGTCAAATGCTGCTAGTATTTCTGCTGTAATTTAACACCTTGCTGCTTTGTTGTTTTCCAGCTTTTTGCTTGTAACTTGTCCTGAAATCCTGTTAGGGGTGAGATTAGTTGTGTGGTTTCAAATATTACATATAAAACTGTGGTTGAGACCAGTAGATGCTGTTAATGATTTCCTTTAATCTCCCCATCTCTTGTGTTTCAGCAATGAGAATCTTCCTCCTTCTCTTTTGATTGTCCCGTTTTCAACTTTGCTCTCTCAAAAATGCTATATGTTTTCACAATATGTCGTAGCATACCATGTATTTCATAGCTCTTTAAATGTTCTTTTCCCATTGAGGCACTGTATTTCCATTCTTGCTGTGAATATACTGATACCCAGTTGTGACAGCTGAACTGAGCACGTTGCGTCTGTGCATTTCCCTTTTTTCTTTCAGTTCGGCTTCCTTTGCCTGATACACCAGCGTGGATCTATTCTTAGGGCCAGGGTGGGATTCCTCATACCACCCTTTTGTTTTCAGTTCTGTACTGTTGATCTTTGTCACTTCCTAATCAGAGGGTATCTTTGTTTTGTTTTTAGTTTGGCAGAGCAATGGTGGTAGTCATCGCTGACACCTGCTGCCAGGCATGCTGTTGTGTCTTAGACACATGACCTGTCTTCAGATGATGCCGTTGTGATCAAATTTTTCTTTTCCTATCTGAAAAATTTGACTTTTTACTGTGAAAATGTGGAGAACACTATATCAGACACCAAATATTATTCATTGAGTCATCATTTTGGTTCATGATTCCGCATCCCAGTTTTCCCTTTGCACTGTCCTTTCCATGTTTCTTGCATTGTAGTTCAATATTGAAGTCATCCATCACAAAGAAATGAGTTGTATTCTGGTATTCTGTCAGTAACAGCTTGGAGGCAGCTGCAGAATCATCTTTGCCTGCAATGCTCTCTTCCTTTGTTGGAACGCAATAGTATTCAACATAACTTTATTTAGGATTATCGTTTGGAATCTGATGTATGTGGCACACTGCTCTATAGGTTTCCAAATGCTTAGTGGCTTTTTTTGCTGTCTTTTAATAACAAGTATTGCTCCTTCTTGATCTCTCATCGTCCCTCTCTTCCTTGGTGAAATGTCTATTCTTTTGTTCAATTCACTTTATGTGTCTACTGTAAAATGCATTTCCTGCTGTCACTTTTGGTGTCCCGACTAATAATAGAGCGGTTTATATCTACTCTGCTTAACTCCAGTCCCATCTAGAAAAGACTGGCCGCATCCTGACTAAACAGTACTTGGTCATGGGTCTCCTCTGAGCCTCATGTACTTTCCCCTGTAGCCTAAGATGTAATTTTTGGGTTTTTTGGGGGGGATCTATTTCAGTTCAAAAAGGCATTAAGCAATATGATAGTTGTGTACATTGTGTGTTATGTGAAACTAAAGGTGTGTTGGGTGTATTAAAACACAGCATGGAATTATATGGCAGTCTTTGACAGTGCAAAACTTTTTAGGAGAGTGACAGAAGACACCAAACCAGATGCAGTCTCATCCCTGATATCTAGTGAAATCACTGCTGCAGCAATCCCCAGAACTACACTGGGATTTTTGTTTTGGAGGGATGTGGTCAGTTAGCCTTGGCTAACAGTCAAACACCCACCCAGCTGCCTGGTTATTCCCACCGGTCACTGGGATGGAGGGAGGGAGAAAATAGTAAGAACAAGAGTGAGAAAACTCGTGAGTCAAGATAAAGGCCGGGAGATCACTTACCAATTACCATCATGGGAAAAACAGACTTTACTTGGGAAAATTAACTTACTTTATTGCCAATTAAAATAAAAATGTAACCATTAATTTGTGTAGTGGGAAAAAACAAGATAAACATTAAAACACCTTTCCCAGGCTTAACTTCACTCATTCACTCCTGCATCCTCTCCCTAAGAGACAGGAGGGGATGGTCAGTACATAACAGTTACTCTCTGTTGCTTCTTCGTCACTCTTTCCCTTGCTTTGGAAGGGGCTCCCCACAGGCTGTGATTCCTTCAGGAACATCCATCTCCTACCCCGTGGTCTCTTCCACAGGCTGCAGTGTGAATATCTGCTCTGGCAACATGGAGTACTTCCTCCTCCTCTCACCTTGGTGTTCCTCCTGCTGTTTCTCACTCTATTTTTTCCTCCCCCTCTAACCTGTCCCACATTTTCTGCCCTTTTTTAGATATGTTTTCATGGATCTGTCACCATTTTGGCTGGTGGGCTCAGCTCTGGCAAATTTGATACAGGTCTCATGAGAGTTTCCCGCTCTTTTAGAACACAGATTAAACTCAGGAAGGATAATCTAGGACACTTGTGAAATGGAATTACATGCCTGTGCTCAGGCAATGGAATTGAGTCCAACTTCCATGCAAATAGGAGGTCTTTGAAGACCTCCAGAAATAAAACTTCCCCACTCTGCTTACCTAAATTAAAATTGATATGCATAATTAATTGATCAGCACATGATGGTTCAGAGAGTAAGATATTTGTACGATTTGCCTCTTTTCTGGAAGTACAGATGATCACACTTCTGATATACAGCAGCTTTAATCAGACAGAAAGCAATATGTAATCGCATTAGGACATTATTTGAGCATATAATTGGCAGAACTATTGCTAGAAATTCCAGAAACTGTCTATATACTATTAATTTTTCTCATTTCTTTTTATTGTTTATCAGATGATCAGTGATATCTGGCCTCTAAGACAAACTGCAGCTCTCAGCATCCAGCTTCCATTATCTTGTTCCTCACAGAAGTATGGGAGCAGGACAGAGCATCCTCTTCAGGAAACTTCAGGGAGAAGGTTTTTCTGTGTCTGCCATATGCACCAGTTTTGAACTTCTAACTTCAGCAAGCATAATGCCTATGTTTTCTAGAATCACAACAGAAAGCGTAATCCAATCTCCAGATTAAGGCACGGAAATGAAGACATCAACAAGGAGATGCTACATGTCGTTTAAGATATCTGCATGGCACACATGACATGTGACTGTGTCCCTCTAGAGAAGCAGAAGGATGGCAGGTGGGGATACCCTGTTGCAGCTAAAATAGCCCTATACACCTCTGTTTCCACAGCTGAATCCTGCTCGCTGTCTCTGCTGACTATAATGGAAGTTTAGATGCCTACGACATAATTTTATTGTTCAGTTTACAGATTTACTCCCATATTGTGTGCCCAAGGATGTTTAAGACATTTGCTTGGAGATACGGCACAAGATCTGTGGGAAACACATGACCTCTCAATGCAGAACCTGAAGGCCAGGGGAGATAAACCACACCATTTAAAATGACATTATCCATTAGCATTCAAGCTACCGCTGCACTCCCTTCTTTCGCATATAGTTGCCTACAGATAGATGCCTATATTTAGGTGTCTTCATCTCAGACTGCATCCCACCATTGCAGACAGGAAGGGAAAGGTTAGAAAACCTTTTAAAATTGCTTTCAAGTGTTATTTCCGTGCCATCTCTAAATTTTGAAGGCAGCAGGTCAGCCACCATTCCCAGGCGTCTCTGTTGATTCATTAATGGCAGTATCAACAGTAATCGCTACTCAGAACTATGAATAGGCTTTTGCTGAAGAAACTCTGTAGCTGCTGCACATTAATATGGAAGTCAAAATGAAAAATTTAGAATGCTTAGCTAAAACCTGCAATGACTTTTAACCTCTATTATTATCATTTTTACGTAGCAACAAGTACACTATACAGTGCATGAAGAGTTTAAGTGTTTTCTCATACAGCAACTTTTAGAGTATAATTGATTCTAAAGAAACAAACAATCTGGAAGTATATATAATACAGCTTTTAAGCACTTGATTATATAAAAAAATCCATTTCACATTATGTGACCTCATTTTGAAACCCAATACCTGAAGAAAGTATGTTATGAATTTCCAATACAAGAGAAATTGTAGTTTACAATCCATATTGTGCGAGATGTGTACTTGCATTTTAACTATAGCGTTATGTATTTGTATAATTGTAAATGTGAAGGTCTTATCATTGGTTTGGTCTTGTATTTTAGTGACTAGATTCGCATAACCTTTACAGCTATAAATTAGGTAGTCTTCTGCCTCTGACGCCAGTTAATATTTAGCTAGTTTGTGCTGGGCTTAAGCATGGGAAAATGGTTTCAAGAATTTTTATTTTGCTTTTATGCTATGAAGAAACATTTTGCAGAAATTTGTGCTTTTCTTTTAAGTCTTATTTATACAAGTATCAAGCATGAAAATGACCTAGAAAGAAATTTTCATTCATCAATATATATGCATTTATTCTCTAAACTTAAAGTTCTTATAGACTTTCTTAGAAAGTCTTTTGCACCCACCAGTTCTCCACTTTCCATCTGCCTCTGTTTTTGCTTACCTTACTGTTTTTCTCTTGTCAAAATCATATTGCCTGTCCTCTAATATATCTCCGTTGTTGGAGATGGAAACATCTATATTATTTCTTTATATGCAACTGTTCCATCTTAGTCTTATATTTCTTTCCCTTCCACTAGATCAATGGCACTTTTTCAACGCTGTCAGCTGGCCAAGTATTTCACCCAGATACAGCAAGTCTCACTGTCCTAAATGAACACACTTAGGATCGTGTTTGCAGCTTCTGTGTTCTCGGACTTGGATTCAGCTAGCCCAGGATCAACTGCAAATCTTTAAATCCCAGGCAAGTCTTAGTAACGAAAAACAGAAGGCAGCAAAATAAAGACATTCACCCAGTAAAAATTGTCGAGCATACTGGCTGGCTAGATTTATTGTGTATTTCTCACGTGGGTCTGAGATATACTGTTTGGATACAAGTATACTCTCTGGTTTACATAAAAAAACTTTGGGGCATGATGTGGGACAAAAGGTTGGACCCACACTAGCTGTGGGTGGGGAGAGACTCCCAATATGTACTTACCAGCAGTGCAAAGGGGATATGGCATACCCAACTAAATCAATGTCTTCCCTTCTGGGGAGTTGCGGGTGGTGTTGGGCAGGCAGCATGATAAAGGAGGTGGCCAGGATCACCTTGCACGAGGGCAGGTGGAAACTGGGGGCAACCGCAGCTTTAACCCGCAGCACACATCGCCTTAGGGGTACACTAAACCTGCCATGGGGGTGTGTGGGGCCAGGTCACAAAGTGCACACTGGGTTCAGTCTTCTCCGTCCCGGGGTAGAATAAAGATAAACCCAAGAAATCTGGTGAAAAACAGGGAGAGGAAAGAAAGCTAATAGGGATAGATGATATGAAGCTAATTGGAAGAGGGAGTTATTTGTTCCATTTGAACTAACTTGATCAAAGGAGAATTCATGTGAGTTTTGGGTAAGGTTTATAGCAGTTCTTCCCCCC
>VYZM01022324.1:41044-55077 GCA_013398915.1 Dromas ardeola | reverse complement strand
CCCCAAAAAAAAAAAAACAACAACCTCCTTTGCTTATCTGGAGTATTAACTTTCCATTTCCGCTGCAGAAGCAGATGTTTTGCTTGTCGCAGACATTAAGGCACTCTTTATGTGCAGTTACTGAATTCTTTTCTAAAAGAGCATTTTAAATTTGACAATATTTCTTACATTTTTAAAGCAGTGACCTCATTTTGAAAAGATTTTTTTCCAATACATATGTCACTACTGGAAAAATATTAATCTGCAAAACTTAGTATAAAATGTCTCCATTTATTAAACATCTCCTGTACAGACATCAGCTGTCACAAAATCCAGTCATACATCCTTGTGAGTCCTGGCATTCTGAAAAGGGTTTGTTTCGAGCAGGGAATATATTTTCTTTGTGGTTTTATTGAAATAAATATTTAAACAAATTCCAACAGTTAAAAATGTCTTTGCAAAGCACACCCTAAAGGACTAGAAACTAAATATTACTATGCCAACAGAAAGATTAACTCAGTAAAGTAAACTCAGTCAAGATTCATTCTCCTTATGTCCAGACCTATCACCTCTTACATGTTTTATTGACCACTTCTAACATTAAATGTTTCCTAAACAAACTGCTATCTAAAAATAGCAGAATGAAAGGTGAATATTGAAAAGTGATTAGAGATGTGAATACCTTATTATTCTCCCATTCTTCTTCATTTTAATGTGTAAATGCATACATTTGATTCAGCTTTATATTTTTGCTTTCACAAGTTTAAACTTCCACTACACTTTGATCTTTTAAATTACCTTTTTTTGTGGCAGTTTAGGAAATTTCACAGAAAAAAATTAATCGTTCTTTCCAAAAGAACTACCAATACAATAGATCTTAAAAAAATGTTTGCGAGGTAATCAGAGACTTTTCTAATGATGATATATATTGCAAAACACAACTGAGAGTAGAAAGTCTACACAGAAGAGTACTGGGTATTCTAATATGCCAATCACGGTATCTAGACATTATATTTTTCAGATAAGCGTATCAAGCAACTGCTTGCATTCTTCAGTTGCTGATGCCATCTTCAAGTCTGCCTACTCGAGCTTTTTTTGTTTGTTTGTTTCCATCCTCTTTTTTTTCCCATCCCACAAGCTGGGGTTTATTTGAATCTTTTTCTGTGAGATGTTTCAAAATGCTATGCTCCTCTAATTTACACAGTAATGAGGTTGCCCTATCTCTGACCTTGGAGAGCTAGCTTGGACTTCCTATATGATATATTTTTGGAGGAGATCTCCACCCCCGATTAGGGCTAATGGGTGCTGAAAAGCTGTGTCTTAAGAGTTGTTTTAAGTTAGCTCACTGGGAAATCTGGGCCTTCAGTTCCCAGAGGCTGCAGCTGTTTTGGGGAAAAGAGAAGCAGAAAAAGAAGGAAAGGAGAGGTTTTATGAACACTTGATAGCTAATATGAAGTCATGTTTTTGCTTTAAGCAACCATTCAGCTTCTTGTCTTGGATAATGAATACAGCACACATTCCCCATAATTATAGCACTTACTTTTTCCTGTCCAAATATTTTGAAACAGCTGAAGATTCAAGAAATAGTCAGTCTAGAAACCCTGTAACAGAGGGTGAGTGTATGACTTTAGTCAAAGGAGCTAATCCCTCTGTGCAGTCTTCCAATTATGTTTCTTTGCCAATAAGTATTGCTACCTTATTTTATCCAGAATGAATTCTATTAAATGAGCACTCATCAAGTTCCAATCTTAATTAGACTCTAACAAAGCCAAACAAACAAATCACTTTGCTTGGATAAAGGCATGTGGGATGGAGTGCATGAAAATAAGAGTTTATACATTTAAATTGTTTTACTTTCTTAACTGCTAGAGGTGCTAGAAAGCAACAGATATAATTTATTACAGCCTTTGATGGTCAAACACACTGAGTTGAATTACGATCACAAGATTTCATGCAATTCTGTACCATTGCCTATCTTTGTGGGTATCTAAAGCTGTTTTCACATTTTGCTTTTTTCCCCCCTCTTTTTTTGTACATAGAGTTATATTTTATTTCAGCTATCAGATGACAGCTACTGTGTAAAAGTACTTGAGTTCCCTTACATGGTTTGTATCATCACCAGAAATCCTTGATAAAAATGCAGCCTTATTATACGTGCAGTTTATTCTCTCCATATATTTCAGAATGTATATCCTAATTTGATATTCCAATATATATAATCAGTCAGTACTTTCCTTTCATGTTTTCTGACAGAAACACAGGCAGCATACCAGGCAATTAGTCTGAAGAATGATTCCAAAAACAGCCTTACTTCTACCCTCACCCCTGATATGCTTTGCTGATATGGGATGTTTGTGTTTTTTAGTCTCTTTATTTGTGGATTCTTTTTCTCTTCTTTTTCCTTCTAATTTTTGAACAAAAGGGTCATTCACTTACGTATCTGTTGTTTGCTCCTTGGCTCTTGCCTTGAAATAAACTCATCTCTGGAAATAAAAAGCTTTTTTTTGGAGAGAATCTGCCTGGTTTTAGTCTTAAGAACTTTATTAATTATTAGCAATACAATGGAAGGGCTTTATAAATGCTAATATATGAAACTTCATTATAGTTCTGAGGCACACATAACAAATACTCTGTATTATAGCTTTACTATCCTAATGGTGTGTGTCTACAGGACAGAGGAATGAGACAGCAAGTTCAGACTATGCCTCCCCATCATAATTTCTGTAAATGTGTAAAAACTTTAATTCAAGGTATGCGCTTCCTTTTCCACATTTATTTCCTAGCTTCCAAAATGGAGTTTTAACACAACCTTTTCATTTTCCTCCCCACCCTCCAATATAAAAAATATTTTAAAATTCCAACTGTTCTGCATGCAACAACATGCATACAACAATAAGTAAAAAAAGGGCTTCTTAAAACATGGTCCAGATTTGTGAAGAGCTTCATGGTTCACTGAACATTTTATTTAATATGGAGATTGTATTCAGAGTTGTTTGATTTGCAGAAATAACAAGGCCAAATGCTTCAGTTTCTAATGGTAATTAGTTTTCAGCCTAGACAGTCTGTTTAGTTATATATTTACTACCTTGTAAAGAACTATCACAACAAGCCCTAAAGCATTATTTGAAAATTAATAAGCTAAAGAAAGAGGAAATTCTTCACTTTTGCATAGCAACACTCTCTGTATTCTACTTTTTGATTGCAAAATCCAGCTTTTCAATTATAGGTGTACTAAATTGTGATGCTTGAAAAACTATAAAAGGCAATTATCAATGTTTCTTAATACCATAAATGACTAATGCAAGTACGTTTTGCTGTAAGGGAAACAAAGGCTAGCATTGTGAACAGAATTCCTTTGCTTCCTGAGTCAGACTAGAATAAACTTTGATTCACATATTTTTGGTGTTATTTGCAATTAATATTAGTTTCTGTGGTGGTTAAAATAATGCACTACAGATTCCGTTGCAGTTTACATCTTAGAAAATAAAGGCATATTATTTCTCCGTGTTTTGAAGTTCACTTGGCTTTTGTGACATCAGGCAAGGAAGCAGGCAAGAGGTTAGAGCACAATACCTTGCGGTGGTTCATATATTCCTGCCTTATTCTTATACAAAAAAACACATAAAAGAGTCACTTCTTCACCCAGGTGTATCTTCTGCTCAATCCCTTGCTGCTTTTACAAGTTAATGGAAGAAAAGTCTCCTTTGCCAGATACTGTGTTGGGGGTTTTTTTGACTGGACTCTTCTTCAATGGCTCAACAATGGGTGAGCTCTCAGCGGCCGCGGAGGCCAAGAATGGCTCCATTATACTCACTCAGCATGCTTTACCATTGATTTCTGCCTCTGAACATGGATAGAGGACACGCTTGAGCTGGCAGAAGGAATCACATCATGACATAGACACCTCAGAAGAAGTATGCATTATGGAAATCTTCTTAACAAAGAGAGTTCCTCAGCGATCATTAGCATTAGAGGTTCTCTCAACACTCTCTCACAAATGGCAATGGAGAGGAAAGAAGGGAACATTTTCAGATCTCGGAAAGACTGACCCTCTCCCTTTGTGTTCCTGTGTCAAAAGAGCTTTAAATGCCTTTTCATTCCAAATCAGCATAATTGCTTTTGTTCAAAACCAGGTCCAGGCTTCTCAGCAGTGGAGGCAAAGCAAAATGTGTACTGTTTCAAGGTCAAGGAACTAAGTCACTTACTTTGCTGCTTCTCATCACTGTCAGTGGTAAAATGAAGTTTTGTGGGGATGGCAGAAGACCTTCCGAGATGGAAAATTGATGAGATGGAGTGGAAAGGGTAGGTGGAAAGCCAGGCTGTTGGGCAATGTGCAGCGTCACCAAGAGAGAGGAGCTCTGCCGTCACCCTCAGTGCCACATGGAGCTGACCCAGCGTGGAGCCGAGTGAAATGGTGGCCTCCTCAGGCTTTTGAACATGTGCAGCAGTCACCTGAGCTACCTGATCTGCAAGGCCATGGTTGCACATTGTAGCTAAGCTGCTTTAAGGGTTATGGCTTCAAAATGGGTCTGTGAACCCCCTAAAAGACCCATGCCTCTTCCATCATTCCTTTCCTTTCCTTACCTTGCCTCCCCTCTTCTGCCTGCCTGCTCTCTGCTCTCTTTCCTTTTCAGTAGGGTTAATTTTCTTCCTGTTCAACTCCCTGAAACATATCACCGAAGTGTCGGGTAAATACCGGAAAAAAAAAGAGAAAAACAAAAAGTAGAAAGCAGGAAAAAGGTATGTCCCTTGCCACCCTCACCTTCGGTAGAATTTCGCAGTTAAATCAGCTTAGTTATATTGTAAAACTACACACTAAGATGGCTCTTTTTTCATTCTTCCCCAAAACCTTAGGCCAGAAAGGCCACTTTGGAACAATAACAAAAGATAAAAATCCATTGACAAGGTACTGAATCTGAAACCTCAGGAGTGCTGCTGTACAGGGAAATAAGATAGAACTAGTCACATTACAGCTCTGTAAGCATTTCCTAAGGGCACTCTTAGTTTGGAATCATTCCCACCCAATTCTGAAAGTTACTACTTACTACTGCTTCCTAGCAAAAACTGGTCTGAGCCAAACTGCCGGAGAAATGACAGAACCATCCCTAAACATTTTCTGAGAAGGAACTTATTTTTCCCAGTGGTGTCTGGTCTGGGCATTTCCCTGACAGAATTTACCAGGATGACAAAAGTGGTCATTCGTTTCTCCAAGCCTCTTCCAGTAAAAATGTTTATTCACTGTAGACAATGTTTATTGTGTCAGAGAAACAGGAAATACAGACTTCATATCTCAAGATTGCATATTTTAACTTGTGTGCTTTCTGAAAGTCTATGATTTCTGCAAAACACAGGAAAATCTCTTTAAAAATACTGAAAAAGCCCACTGCTTACGTTCCAGGGGGAACATGCTAAAACTTAAGGAATTTGATACAGAATTACATCCTTTTGTTACATACCTGATGACATTTGTTGTTTATTTAATGCTTTTAACAACAATGTCCATGGAAATGTACAAGCCAAAAGTAATTAGTCTTTTAAGAAGACTGAAGTTTTGATGGTTTCTGTGATACATTCATGGACATGATTATGTGATGACATATTTTCAATACAAGGAAAAAGTGTTAATAAGAACAATTAACCTTGGAGTACATTAATGCATATGCAAAATATAAGATGTTCATAAACAAGATAATAAGTATGTTTAAACACCTAGTTTTCTTATAAGACTTCAGTGAAGTCAGACTGGGTTTTTAATATACTTGAGAAGTTAAAATGTGCCTGATGATGTTGTAATAAGAATAAATAAGAACAACAGTCACACAGCAAGGTATGTTAGGTATTGTTTGAGGCACAAACATTGTTTACCTGTTTTGTTTACAAAATCATTGTTTACAAAATCATAAAAAATAGATAGTACAAGAGTTAGAAATATCGTATTTAAGAGACAAGTTAGGAAAGAAATTGTTTTCCTGAGAAAAAGAGTCTCTGTTTTCTGTAATTCAACTTGAATTTGCAGCCAAATGGATTATGAGTCCGACAAAAAACTGTTGAGGTTTTCTTGTTAGACTCATATGAAGTTAGTAATAAAAACATTAAAGTAATATCTTGTTGCTTTTACCATGTAGGGACACAATAATTTCTGTAATAGCTTTAATAAGTTCCATATGACTAGTTGGAAAGATGAACTTAATTAAATAACACCTTATTAGTTTATCTTTTGCTAACAGGCAACGCTTTGGTTAAAACTTTAAAACTGATTGGAAGAATGATGCAGAAGGTTATATCATTGTTATATCACAAACCAGATTAAAATGTTAAAGAATATTTATAATTTTCTATTATATTCTATTGCACTTTTCCTTTCTAAAGTAAAACTTTTTTCTCCCCATTTACATCATCTGAGCAGAGCAGTGACTACAACAGTTTTAACCCCCTATATTCCTTTGTCTGAAAAGAAATTATATCTGCCCTTTCTGTCATTAAAATGAGGTTAGAGAATGAAATACGGTATATGACTGCTCTGCAGTACCTTTCACTGCAGAAATGTTTATTAAAAGAAGTAAGCATCTACGTGTCTTGAAATGTGCTGCTATAGCTAATATGACAAGATGAAAGCCTTCTTTTTTCAAAATACAGTTTGTTTTAAGATTCAGAAGTCTTAAGGTACTTGCATCCAAAATCATTAGCACATGTTAGTTTTTCCTTAAGTTTTAGCAAGCACAACTTTCAGAACACACTCAAACATACTGTGTAGCTAAAGTGAACAAATTTTGCAGAACCGTATCAGCATGGAGAACTGAATTACTTACAAGTAAATTGGAAGTGGGAACTCTTACGAAATTCCTTCCTAAATTGAAAGAAGCCAAAGAAAAGAAATGTTTTCTAAAACCTTGTTTCCTTTTTCCTACTACTAGTAGGAAAAATAGAATCATAGAATGTGTTGGGTTGGAAGGGACCTTTAAAGGTCATCTAGTCCCTTGCAGTAAGCAGGGACAATAATACTGGCAAATACTGGCAAAACTGGGAAAACCAGTGACATTCTTGCTTTTCTTTCAGTTTGCCTATTCACACTATAAGTTAGCGCTACAGTAATTTCTTAGTGCTACAGTAACTTCTCAGGAACGTTCAAGTCAAGAAAAAGTTATCCAGAAATTAGAAAAACAATGGAGTTACTTCAATTTGTGGAATGATCTATAGGTGAATGACAAAAAAAATATTTTTTAAAATCTAAGAGCCTAATCGTTTACTACTAGTAAAAGAAAGTGGAATACACTCTACCCAGTCCTGCCATGAAGACAGTCTTACCATCATTCTCCCTGGAGCAACAGGAATTAGGGAACAGACAAGCTAAACAGGGCTGCCACCTCCCTATCAAAACCTGTCAAGCCAAAATACTATCACTTTTGGGATGTCAGTGTCTTACTAAACTACTTAGCATTAATTGACAACTTCTCCTCCAGTGTAAGAGACTTAATTGCAAAGTTAGCACAACCCCATAGTTTGAAGCAGCAGAGCCCAAATGTCAAAGCTGGCAGTTTTAAAAATTAGTTAGCCTAGCAGAAGACAAAATGCAGAGGGTAAAAAGTTCTTCCTGTCAGGGATGACTACACACAGGCTTGATTGAAAGTCTGTC
Source organism: Dromas ardeola (assembly GCA_013398915.1). Lineage (NCBI taxonomy): Eukaryota > Metazoa > Chordata > Aves > Charadriiformes > Dromadidae > Dromas > Dromas ardeola. The sequence goes on along the minus strand of VYZM01022324.1, from coordinate 47,465 downwards.
CTGGTCTCTGTTGCCACCAACAAACATATTTTGCCACTGCTATCTTGGGAAATACATTGAGGAGACTGCAGAGAAGAGGTTCGTGGTTATGGCTGACAATTTCCAAGGACCATCCGAGTCCCGCATTAAATTCCGCATGTTAAAATAGTTCCTGTTTCAAAGAACAGGATAAAATTTGCTGCCAGAGCAGAGAACAAAGAAGACAACCTATTGGGGTGTGTGATAAGCTGTTTGTCAGAGAGATTGTTCTTCGAGATACTCACAGCTTGGTTGGGACCTTGCTTTTCTCTCCATAGTGTGAAGCTGCAACTGTACTCATATGGTATTTATTATGGTGATATTTCACACTTCATCAGTGATGAGAATTAAATGTATCCCAATAGAGGATCAGGGAAGTTTGAAGGAAACCTGGTCAATTATTTCAAAGCTACTGGTTTTCCTGGTTCACCAAAATGACACTTTTTCTTTCTTTTTTTTTTGCTTAATCCTTATGTTCAAGAATGTTGATTGACCTCAAACTCTGGAGCTATTTTAATCTCTAAATCATCTCATAATAAGTCAAATGAAAGCTGATGGTCTATGCAACTTTAAACAATCATACGTAACAGTTAAATTCATTTTTCTTAAGCTTTGTGTAATTTATTCATTTGAGATTTCAGAGAAAAACTGTATCATGACACATTTAGAGGCTCAGCAGCGTAATTTACTGGAACCAAAGATGTATATGAAAATACAATGATTTTATTACAAATAATTTATTAAGAAAAGACCAGACAGTAAATAAAGTAGGCACATGCCTGTAAACTCAAATTATAAGAGATATAAACAAATAGATTTCTAAAAGCTATTTATAAGCCAACATTTATTAGCAGTTCAGACAGAATTGTAATTAAGTGTAAAGCAGTCCTGATAGAGGAGTGTGCAATTGTTTTGGGGGGAGCCTTTTCTCTTAGGCATGACTGTGGAAAGCAACTAATTCTTGAGACTGCCACCTTCATTAATAGTATGTTATGTAGGTCTTTATACAAAGTTAGTAAAGTCCGAGAGATAATGAGATTAACAGCAAAATATATAACAGATGTTTTGTATAATGTCTAATGTGACGTATAAGTAACTTCAATAGGGCTTTTTAAAACCATGGTGCCCTAAAAGGGTCCATTGAAAGTATGGGACCCTTAGCTAGCAAATTAAAGCCAGCACATGAAATGATAGGCTTGTTTTCTGTAATTACTTTTCACAGACCTTTTAGAAATAGTTTGTGGAGAAACCCCAGGGTTCTGTGCACCACAGATTGCAAACCACTGAATTAAACAGCCAGGACTGGTGGAGGAGTTAGCCAGTGGGCTAAATAGGAACAAAGGAGTAATAGTCTCTAAACACGCAGAGCACCCAGAGCCAGGGATTTATGTAGCTCAGAGTTGGCTGATGTGAGTAGAGAGCAATGAGTTCATTTAGAACGGTCAAGGTCACTTGTATTTGTTATCGAAGTTTACAGTGGAGATGCATGTAATCAAGCAAAAAGTTGTATGATTTATACTCTGGAAGATAAGTTTGTGATGAAAGAAAAGGACACAAAAGAAGTGTTTATTTGGAGCTGATGGGGTATTGATGTTACCCTGTGAAAAAAGAGGTCACTGGCACCCAAAACTAAAAGAGAAAAAGCAATGGAATTTGTGTCTGAAGCTAACATTTGAGAGCCCGAGCTCTAAGGGCTTCTTTCTAAGGATCCACAGCTGTAAAGGCTGAGGGATGCTTTAGGAATTCTAGGTAAGATGAGTTAAGTAAGTAGAAAGCTCTGGTATCAAGTAGGGTTGCATTTTACATGTTTAGATTGTAACCATTAAGTGTAACCAAAAGCCTGACCTAAATCCCACTAAATAAGTATTTCCTTCTTTAGTTTCAGCTTTACTGTTCTGTGAGGCAGGATGCAGGAGAGTGAGAATACAGAGCCTGCGGAGGTGGCACTGTACCTGTGCTGTGCCGAGGGACTCCAGATTCTGTCATGTTTCCTGCCAAATTTCTAGAGGCAGTTTGCTGTCAATGCTACTGGTGTTGATTTTGAGGAAGGACCCACCAACAGTGGTACCCCGTACTGCGGTGTAGAAAACGGAGAGACCATGTAATGCCAATCACACTCCGAACCATCACAGTATTTACAATCTAGGTCTGCTCATGGCAAGTTCTACATGCCAACAAAATCCTCAGACCTCCCTTATAGCAACAGTCTAACTCTATAGATGCCTAGTGCTTGAGAGGTTTCATCTCTCTGCTCCATTTCATCTAAACAGATCTCTTTCGTCCGTGGTCACTGCCTTAGCTAAAAGGGAGTGTCACTCCCTCCCTCCCTACAAAGCTGTGTGCAAGGAAAAGTGGATCTCACACGAACAGTCCCAAAATGAGAAATCTCTTTTATGCCCTGAGTAAAGCACAGAGCAACTCTTTGAAAGGTGGCGTTTAAACTTTACTCTCTCTTCATGCTGACAACGTCTGCTCGGATTTTTGGCTTCTGAGGATGTTAAGCATTTGATTTTCCCCATGTCTGTTGTGTCCAATTTTGAGGTCAATGATTCTAACGACTAGCAAAGATGTCTAGAAGATAAGGACCAACTTTACAGTTTCTGAGGAAGTTTAACAGTCAGGTTTTTTTGCTTAAAGGCTGTGATTCAGAAATTCATACCTATAAAGATGATAACATTTAAAATGAAGATTCTATAGCGGTAATAAGACCAGAAAATACTGCTAAAATGAGGTAATCCATAGTATGTAATATAAAAGACAGTGGTACAATAATGGTAGGACAACGAGAAGCACAAAGAGATTGAACAGTTTAATCTTGAGGGGATATTTAATAACTAGAAATCTGATAAAGCACTATTTACCATAATTACATATATAGTTAAACTTTATGTACATGTTTCAGTTACAGTATCTCAAGCTAGTGAAAGAGAATTTGCTGCCAGACCATAACAGATTGTTCCCACAGGACATCTGCTTCATGTGTTTAATTTCTTTAAAAAAGTAGGCAATACTTTGTAGCTATAAAAGTATGAAAGCATAACGTTTTATTTGATATTATGTCAAAATTAAATAGTTGTGCCACATTTATTCTTTTATCCCCAATAATATTTAATACTGACACAGTTCTGGTGCATCAGTAAATTATCATACAGCCTTCTGAAACTATTGTAGCATTCACAGTAGGAAAAACACTAGAATATTTTTCGGCTAGGCACAGAGCACTTCTTTGGGATTAAACATGTCACTGAAGTGGGATATATGCACTTACATTAAAGAAAACTCTCTAGAAAGCCCGTACGTCAGAACCCGGCATTCACAGGGGACTTTTTACGCAACTTTAATTCCAGGCAGACCCATGATCTTTGACTGATGAATGGGTAAATTGCAGAACAGGGCACCTGGGTTATCCAGTGGGAGATGTTCGTACAAAGACTGGCAGGGGATTTAGCCACATTTAAGCTGCAGGTGTCTTGTCGGTATGTTCCAGGGAGGACACCAGTGCTGAGCCCTTCGAGTTAAGGTAGTACCACTGGCAATATAGATATTTACACCTGAGCTAGCCATCCTGCACTGTCTTTGTGCACAAGGAATATGAGTATGTGAACACAAGAGTCTGTTCAGGGATTCATTTATCTCACCCTAATATAAACAAATAGACAAAAATAATTTATCCCTAAAAATATCAGTTTCCCTCATTGACTATAAAGGGAGCCTAGACATCTTGCTGAGGTGTAGATATTTGCTTTATACGAGTAGAAAATTAAATGGAGTTCATTCTATCTGGTTTGTAAGTCCTAACTCAGACTCTGTTGCTCAAAACCAAAAACTGAGCCCAACTACCCAAGCCATAAGTGTGATCAAAGGAGGCCTAGTAAACAAGAAGACAATTATATTCTTATAAATCAGTACGGATGAAGCTGGTGGTGCTCTCCACTGTTTGCCTGATAGTCTGAAGTATTTGTGAGGAAGGGCGATATCTGGGACCCTGTGCCCTCACTGTGAAAGAAGGTTAACCACCTACCCCTTACTCCCCAAAACAATGCCTTGTAGAGAAGCCTCCCTCGACCTCCCCAGAGAAGCTAGCTCACTGAAGGCAAAAGTCCGAGAGCTTTGATGCCACAGAAGAGCAAACAAGGAGCAGGACGATCCATAAGCTAGTGGTGAGTACAGTCTGCTGGAAAGAGAAGCATAACCTGGTGCCTCATGGAGGTACAAATGAGTAAAAGATTTAGGAAATGGGGTTTGTCAGCAAGATTTCCGTCTATAGGTCTGGGGGCCTGATTTCTAGGCTGGTGATCAAACTTCCTTTTGCTTCCTAACTACATCTTCTCTTTTTACTTTTGTCTTACAGCTATCATTTTTTGAAGGCGTCTTCTTCCCTGGTGGGTGATAGAGCAGACTAAGAGCAGAACCGCTCAGGGAAGCAATATGATTCCCATTCTTACAAAAATGAGAGAGATATGTATTATCATGGCTGATGGCATATAGAGCAAGAGGGCAGATCTAGGAAGAGTGGGGATATCAATAAAAGATCCCTTAATGGAGAGGCATGTCGTTTATTTTTTGTTTGTGTGTTTGTTTGTTTGTTTTCTTTGAATGAGAAAAACATGGAGAACTTCAAGCAAAACAGATGCAGTCAAATTGATGCATTCAGAAGAGGGAGAAATAATCACAGTCCAGAAATTACGTATTTCAGGCTATTGACATTCCTGTTGGGTCCTGGAGGAGTAAGAAAATGTCATCGTTACTATTTCCTTGCTCAGGTGCAGGATTGGCTAGTGAGGCAGTGGTGATTTACAATGCTGTCAAGGACATCTTCAGCTCCTAATCAAGGAAAAATTCAATTTTTTCTCTACTCAGGTCCATATTTCATTTTTTATAATCCTTTTCCACTTCTATACAGAATACTCAGCCAAACTCCCACCTGAGCCCTTCAGGAGCTGTAACTAAACAGGATAAAGTGCCCATCCTCAGTGAGTGGGGTACTACTACCTCAGTAGATCACAGCAGTTACAGACACGAGAGCAGGACACCATGTCCACAACACAGACACCAGCCTATTGCCGAGTCTTTCATTCATCTGTTCTCCGTGCACCAGGCTGAACCCAAAAGTTTCCAAAACCAAGGGGTTTTCTTTACAGAGGTTGAAAATGTAGTCCTAAGTGACTCAGTCAATAAAAAGTGACTCATCAAACGTCAGAGTTTACGACCTTCAGTTGATAACCTTAGAGTTAAGTATTTCATTAATTGTACTATTTATTTTGATTATGGAAACCTGGTGTTTGAATAAATTGTATGTCCAGAATGTCATGCTGTCTTCCTTTTTTCGGTGCTAAGAAATGAAAAATCAACCACTTCTCTTGCTTTTTTGTTCTTTTGGTTAGTCATTCCCAGTGGTAAACATGAGCTGTGTTCTAAAACTGACACCAAATCTGAAAACAGTATTCTAACAGAAGAGTAATCTTTCTGGACCTAAACATCACCTTACCTGTTTGTACCTCAAAGACCTGAAACAGTTCTCTCTACCACGTTATCATGCAGGGTATGATGATATTATGACACCTCTCATTGTTTCCTGAGCTACTGATTTCCAGAATATAGTTTTCTACTGTTTAGATGTGACCTAGATGCATAATTTTGCATTTAACTTGAATGGGTTCAGCCTGCCAAGCAATCCAAATTTTTCTTTATAACTTCCTGGTCTTCATAATTATGTACCACTCTGCCAATCTCTATGTCAGCAACGTAATGTATCAACAATGTTTTGATATTTACTAAGGCATATGGAAATGTTGAATAACATCATCTAATTCCTAGCTCTTACCACCCGTATTTGAAACCATTATTTCATAAAGGACTCTTACTGGAAAAAAAACCACTTTTGAGAGTGGTGTGTTAACTAGTTCTTAATGTATTGGGTGTCTGCGATGTATGTGAATTTAAGATACTTCAACCAAGAATTTCTGACACATGGGCAACCACAAAGCTCCTTGAGGTCAAAGAAGATGCTAAATATTTCCATATGGGTAAACTGGAAAACAATTAAACATCCTCCTCCTTATAATTAACAACACAGTAGAAGTTTTCACCCCATGATTACACTGAATACAAATTCAGGGGAATGTAACTGATTTGCATGTAGCTCTGCATCTATAAGAGAGAAGGAGTCAGAAAACAAGCCAAAAAATAGTACCAAGAGGAACAAAAACAGGGAAAAGCAGTGTGGTCATGAGAGAAACGAAACAGGGAGAGCTTTTTGAGTGATGCGCTGTCGGGAAAGCTGGCATAGAACTGTGAGAAAGGAAATGCTCTCCTGTTGTTTAATTGTACTGTGTTTGGAATAATGGAACCTCTGTGTACATTCTTTGTAAATCAGAATGATTTCAGTAAGAAAAATATTTAA
>VYZM01022324.1:0-33126 GCA_013398915.1 Dromas ardeola | reverse complement strand
GTAATCAAAGTTATAAAAATACTTTAATTGTGCATTCATTTAAATGACCTCTGAGATCTTCAAAATGAGGTTCAGGTGTTTGCATACTATTGGATCTGCTTACAACACACACCATGAAAAGCTTGTCAGGTGTATGTTGTGGGCTTTGTTTATTTTAAAGTGCTTCTCACAAAAGTGGGTTTGTGCTCAACAAAAGACAAATTACTCGGTGTTAGAAAGAGAAGACCCAAGCAATTGGGAGTTGTAGAAAAGATTTTTGTTGTTTAAAAAGGACACCCAATTGTAACTAAAACATTTATTTTCTGAAAGGAAGTGCAAACAAAGAAGTAATTTTAAAGGGCAAAATTTCCTAGAATCACAAAAGAAGAGCTAATGAAAAAGCTCATTAAATACAATGAGCTTTTTGAGTCAATGGCTGTTTCCTTTGTTTCCTTGATCCTTTTTTCCTCTTTACAGAAGTACTTGGGCTGAGTAGATTGGCTGGATTTCTCTTGGAACAAAAAAATCCCCCAAAACAACAGAGCAAAACAGAACCTCCATAAGACTTTGTTAATTCAAAGAAGTACTTTCCTGTGGCACAGTCCTCTAGTCTCAGTTTCCTGGGAGTTATATAGGGGAATGTAGGCTTAATACAGTCAGTGCAGCTGACAAATACGTATCAGACTTCATTAATTTTATGCAATACCTCTCTTTACTTTTCTCAGGCATACATGAGAGGGAATTGTCCTTCTCTACACATGACATACCCTGAGACCTGGACTTTACATGTCTACATTGATCATCCAAACATCCTGTAATTTAGATGTTGGAAGATCATTGTTGTTCTGAGACTAACCATAGGCATCCTACACATCTCAACAGCCAATGTTTTACATGATGTCAGACTTTCTGGGAAGGACCTGTCTGACGTAATGATGTAACATTGCTGCAAGGGCTGACAGAAGGGAATGGAGGACTCGGCGTGATCAGCATCCCCAACCTTTTTCACAGAACAGAAGCAGACCTGGGTGCATGCTGACAGGTGAATAAGCCTCATCTTTCTCCTCAGCCAGGTTTCAGAGTTCAAATGTGGACCTTCACTCAAGCATTTTTGGCAAAAGATTCTGCCTTGATCCCACACCTGAGTGCAGTCTGAGATGTATGGCCACCTTCCTAAATAAAACAACTCTAGGACAAAAACTTGAATAATGGAAGTCTCCGCCCTGTGTCTTCACTGTTGAGCTCTTGGCTCACTCTTTGGCTCTATTCTAGACTGCTCCAAGTAGCTCTCCTCAAAATAATACCCAAGCAGAGATCAGTGGATATTTAATTTCAGGGATGTCTCTCAAAAGACAGTCCAGGATAAATGTATCTCATATGTGGCTCTCTCCAGCCACAGCTGTTCTTCAGCTTTATCCTGGGAAAATTTGCACCCTCAGCAACCTTCAAATCCCTCCATTCCACGTCCCGCAGCATGAAACACAATTTCTTGGGTTTCCCACTATGGGAATGCCAACCTCTTTGCTGAGCTGCAGAAAAGCCCTTGCACTGTTTGAAACAGTTTAAGTTGTCAAGACATACAAAACACATGGATTAGTGCCAGACCAATAGAAATGCCACACTGGGCCCAGAGGAACTCCAGAACAGAGTGCTCCATGGTGTGGACACAACACATTTGCTCATCCTTAAGTACTATGAATGCAAGATTCTTCACTCTGTTTGCCCAAAGGGATAGGTATTGGTCCCTTGTCTTCTTTTATTTAGCAGTATTGATCTAACCAACTGTCGTGTAAACTAAGTACTTGAGTTTTGAACATTGTTGATAAAGAATACCCTGAACTGCCACAAAAAATGTAGGAAAAATGTAGGAAAAAGGCCCAAGCCCATATGACTTGTTCTATGCAGGAAGCAGAATAAGGCAGAATCATTGAAGAGCTGGAAAACGGCAAGACTGGCATTGCTTAGGTAATGTGCACAGAATAGGAGATGGCATGTACTAGCAGGCAGAAAGAGCACTCAGAAGAAGGTCTACACCATTACTGCATTCCTGCTTTCATTGTTGATTCGCTGTATTTATGTTTCCCTTTCCTTCTAATGGTAGCATCATATAACTGTTCGTGTTAATAAAGGCACTCCATAGTATCTTTACGCTGTTACAATGAGCGTACCATCTCTGAGAATTGTAAAATTACCACTTCAACAAAACGCAACACTGCTGCCATGAAGAGTTTGTAAGCATTATAGTTCACTCTGAAATTAATGCAAATGGCTTTTGTGTTCATTATGGAGATCTCTCTTTATATCTTAATTCATATATCAGACTTCGGTAGTTGGTACAACCATCAGGCATTTCTCAGTGCTTTTCAAACCTTCAGAGAAGTAGTCTAACTACATGCCTGAATTAAGATTTTGAAGTCATTAGGGTGGGAACGTGTAAGGAAAAAACACATTTAGAACTATAATGAGAGTAAAGGAGTGTTTTAAGTCAATTATAAATAAGCATATTTATGAGAAATAACAAAACTTCATACATAGCAAAAATACAGATGGTAAGAACTCAGCAATTAGGGGATTACTACTAAAACAAAAGATCTCTTTTAGCTCTTGTTGGCAAAAGATAATAATATTGAAATTGTGATTACAAAGAGGGGATTTTCCAGAGTGTCACTGTAGGGTTTTCTAGGCAATTGTCCAATTGAAAGAAGTTTGTCAACAGCAGCATTCAGTATTCCATAACCATTTGAAGCAAAAAACAGCTCTCCATATAAGAGAGAATAATTCTGACACCACAGGTGCTGGACTGTAAATTTGTAGTTTATGTGAGTAAAGAAGTAACACCTACCTTCCTGATAATCCTGATTCTATGGGTGTGACATATCTATCATTAATGCCACTCATAGACATACCCAAGCAAGCTTTTAATTGACTAACTGTGTATGATTACTGTGTTGTCATAGTACAGAGCTCAGCACTGGCTGTAAAATCTGACCAGAAACCTGCAAAAATACCTGGATTTCTAGCCTATAGCCACAAACTGCAGTGTAGAAATTCTCGGAAAGCTGCAAGACAAAAAAGGGAGGAACTATAAATTCTGTTTTACAGGCAGACATTTTAAAATGCACATAACCATCTAAAGATGCAATTAGGTAATGCAACAAGGCAGTTAGTAGGATTTGCATTGGCGGCTAAATACCTAACTTTTATTTCATAAAATTTCTTAGAGTTGTAATGTATACCCATCTGTATCATGATGGTTTTAGAAATTCGGTGTGTGGAATTTAAAGATACACCTCTACTGGTAAATTAAGCAGTGCCTGGAAATGTTCCTATGTCTGCTAGAGCAGTTTCTGACAAGACTTTGCCTAATCCAACGAGCACCCTGCAAACAATTTGTGTTTTCAGTTTGGGGGTTAAGTAAGTCCAGGGACCATTCCCAATGGGCAGTTTGCAAACATCTACCCTACCTGGGAGAAAAAAACATCTTATTAGCATAGATATGAGTGTTCCATGCCAGAGGGCCTCAGTTCCCAGGAACATGCCTGGCCACCTTTAATTTGCCTAGATGGCCATAACGTAGAAGGACTCATGCAAAGGGTCACCTAAGAATTTTGTGGCAGAGCCAGTGATTCTGCCATATATTAGAGTGCCTAACTCAAAATACAAATTATACAATAAAATCACTGTAAAACTTGTTTCCAATTTTTTATACTAGAAAATATTCTTCCATGATTAGAATAAGAAAGAGAACGTAAGCAGTACAAGCACTACAGAACACATACAAAGAAAGACCTTGTGATTAACAGAAAAACATTGCTTAAAGAAGTTTCAGAATAACAGTTCTACAGGGGTACTTATCACAGACAAGGATGGTAAAATGAAACTAGACAACGTTGGAATCCATTTATTTAAGTGCCTGCAGTTATCATTTCAAGGCAAATGAAGCAATAATAAATACTGAGCATTTGAAAGAAAGATAATCTGTATCCACTGCATTTTAATAAACAGTAATCACAAAAATCAATGCAGACACATTGGATCTGTTTTTCTATTAGTTTTCCTATTACTGTTCTCCCTTTCTCTTCTTTCACCTCCTTTTTCTATCTGATTCTTGATAGAATGATCTGTAGTTCCTATTTTTTTTTGGTCTCTGAATGTTTGTCTTTATTTTTCTTTCAAAAGCTGGATTTAAAACTTAAAAATTCATTTCCTCACTTGCAGTATCAATAGTACCCGTCCTAACACCTAGCGAACAATATATATCTTCATTTATTTTCTTTTTGCAATCAATAGGTCAGAAGCGCTTCTTGCTAATTTTAATCAGTATTAGGGTGACTGAGAAGGATGACACTTCCCACGATGAAGTCTGGGAAGGAGAAAGTGGATCGGTAATAAAAGTTAGATAAGTTTATTTTAAAAGTGTACTCTGTCTCCACCCAATTTTAAAACACTGCTAGGTAAGTATGAGATCAAATTTTACAGATATTTACCAGAAACATGATTATTTCTCCAGGCAATAAAAAAGATTTCATCAAAGCCAACATTTACTGGAAAGTACAAATACTTTTCCCTTGCACGAATGTGATTGTGTATCAGATTAACCACTGAAATTTAAGCATAATAAAATATTCAGATAAATGATGAAAAAATAAAAATCTGAGTCTAATTCAATGCACACTTGTTATGCCTATATAGGAATGAGAAAGAAAAATTTGTCTGCTGACTAGGGAATAAAACTAGAGTAAAATTATTTACCGTGATTTTCAGTCAAATAGGTCTCTGGTTTTAAAGGGTGAACCAGGTGTCTCCAGAAACAATTTGTTCCATCTGAAAGTAGATGCCTAAGTGAGAAGGATTGAATCATCTTCTGGACGTGTCTGTCTGTGTCTGTTTACTGCAGAGGATGCAGTTCTTGACATTTAACTTTTATACAGCTCAAGTCATGTGAGTGAATCCCATTCTACAGAAAAAAGGTAGGATATCAGAATGACAAAAATAGGAAGGATGCCAGATCTTCCTCTCAAACACTGCACTGCAAGAGGGAATTTCTGGAAATTGCACACTCCCTTTGTGAGAGGTAAGTGCAAGCATCCTAGGGCAAGGGCAAACCTAAAGTTTCCTTCAGGAAATACAGGTGGGTCAGCTCAGAGCTGGCACTGAAGTCATGCCTAAAAAAGAAGGAAGTAATGTAGGTTTGGCCTTGAATCCACCCAACACAACAGTGCAGATGAAACCATTTTCCCTGGTAGCTTAACATATCCATTTTGATATTATTTACTATGATGATACTGGAGGTAAAAATGGGGACCATATGTGCTAAAAATTGTACAAAATGGCAAATGGATCTTCTCTAAAGGGCTTTCAGGCTTAGTAATAGATGGACAAAATAAGAAAAAGGGTTATCACCCACAAATGGAGTCAATAATTATGTTAGTTCCTAAACTGACTTGATGGATTTTGTTTGAAGGAGATTGCTTTAACTGAAAGAAAAGAGCAGAAAAGTACAATAAGACCAGAATGGGAAAAAAGAGTTTGCTGGGCAGCTATGGGATGCTGATGCAATGAAAACACATGGGTGGACAGAAATAGTGACTTGGTGAACAAAAGCAACTCACACACATCATGTTCTATGAGCCATCAGCTTTTGCTGGGTTATCGGTTTGATTTATTTTCCTTTTTATTTCCTCTAATTTATGTGAAGGTAAAAAACCAGAATTACAACATGGATTTGAGTGTCCCCAAAATATACATGAGATAGTTTCCTCACAAACACGTAGTTTTGAAAGGAGATGTAGAGACGGATGACACAAATTAGCTCCACTGTACATAGTTGTCAGTGCAAAAGTTTGAGTTTCGTATGTCTTTGTAGCTGCAGCAGGTTCAACTTCCGTATGTTAGTTTGTACTCCATGTTGATATTTCAACAAATGACCTGTATCACAGCTGCGGTAAGCAGATTCTTACATATAAATTAACACTGTTAATGTCAAGTAGTCAAGGTTCAGTGCTGACCATCATTTCATATTATGTCATGTAAAGACTTCAAATATCATGTCCCTATGTTGCCTGTTTTTACTGACAACTAAGCATCCTAAGCATTGCAGCATTTTGTCAGTTCAGCAGATCCAAAGCCATCCATCACGGCTGCTATTTCTGTCATACGCATTTAACTTCAGCATCAGCCAACAGTCTGCAGTCTTGGTTACTGATCAGTATCATCACAACTGTCAGATGGGGAGTAAATTTTTTTTCTCTCCCAAAGTTACTTAATGTAATGTTTGATATAGATACTTTCCTTAACAAGTTTTCTATATCATGTTTGAAATTTGAGTATGGGAATGTTTCCAGAATGATCTTTCGTAATTAATTTAGATTTTTAACGTCTTAGTTAACACTTTAAGCATCAATATTGGGTGTTCCAAGAATGTTTCTTTTCTTCTTCCTAAGAGTCACAATCCAAAAACCATGAGCTTCCTGAAATCAAGGGAAAGAGTTCAAGAGATCCTATAGTCTTAAACGTGACTGATTTCAAAGACATGTAAAAAAACCATGGAAATTTCACTGAGGTATTGGTATGACAGTTTATATTGAATTCAAAGTTCAGATTCTTTTTTCATTTTTCTGTGAAGATGAATGAAAATGATTTAGGAAAGTACCTAAACAAAGTTTAAATCCCATTGATCTCAGATTGTCATCCAGCAACCTTCTGGAATAGGGTAGAAGCAGTCATATTAATAATCATTTTGAAGTTCTGCTTATTTTTTTTCAGAGGTATCTTTTTACACAAGCGTCCTCTTCAAACTCTTTTGTAAACAACAAAATGAAATTTTTAAGGGGAGGATTGACTCAGACCACAGATAAACTAGATTTAGGTGAGGAGGTGTCTCAAAATTAAAGTTCTAAAGCCTAAAAGTCAAAGATTCCTGAGCTGTGGAAGGATACTAGTAGTGGTAAACAAACACTAAAAAAGTGTTATGCAGCTCTGCACAAAGCCAAAAATTGCCAGGGTCTAAGGTGATGCTCACACAGCAGTGTGCTCATGATCTGCAGACACAAAGCCCAAACGTCTGAATCCTAATATATTAAAAAACAAAAATACTATTTACATGTCTTGTGATTTAAATAAGCCTAATGATTTCTTAGATTTTTCTTATCATTGAGAGCACAATATTGTTTTCTAACTTTTTTTTTGGTAGATACATTGTCGTAAGTGAAAATTTATGCAAAAAATCCAGTCATTTAAAATCTAGCACAGTTGTCCGTAACTGAAATTCTAACTGGAATTATTGTCAAAGTTTCAAATTAAACAGTGCTATTCCCCATACCTGAAGGACTTGCATGTGTGCATGTGTGTGCATGTATGTATACACACAGACACAAACTGAATATTGAATTAGCATATATCTTTGAAATTCAAAGCAAAAAAAAGAAAAAAGCACACATCATGAATACCAAAGATCTGATTTTTGAACAAAGGCTAAGACAAAAAAGAATAATAAAGGTGACTGTTCACTAGATAGATTTATTTACTTACTGTATCTATGGATCTTAGAAATTGCTCTTCTTCTTCTTTTTAAATATAGTAATAGAATTTTGAATTTTCTTATGTTCTTCATAACAATCTTGGAGAAGTTGAGAACTATTAAATTTCGTAGTACACAGCTGTTACTACTCAGTAGAATGACTGGACTGTGATATTTGCCATTTAAAAAAATCATTAATACAAGCTGAAAATGAAAGAAACTAGGGAAATAAAATGAAGTAGCTCCAGATCCTTGCTTATTCTCTCCCTGGATTCACTTTTCTAATATGATAAAATATAAAATTATTTTAAAAGAAAAATAATAGGAAAAAAATTCCCTAAATCCTTTCTTTATAGTTACTTTTAATGCTACAATAATTAACTTTAAAATAATGGTACATTAGTTAATCGCCATATTGCAATGGAATTTCCATGGATACACATATAATGTGGATATTAATAATACGTTAGTTCATCATGATTAATCTTTTAACAATTAATATGAAGTGAATGAATGAATGACTGATTAGTCATTTATTAGGAAGGGAAGATGTGCAATTATGTCCTTTCTGTATTAAACTTTTTTTGCCAAAAGATTTTTTTTTTGCCTACAGTAACAAATAATATGATAGGTAAAGGTTAATGTTATGAATATTTTTTCAGTTTCAGATCATGTCAATTTTAGATGTATTGACATATATGAGAACACTATAAGAGTTGTCACTTGTTTTAATTAGGAAACATGGCTATTCATATAAAATAAGATGAAATCAATAGAGGGTGAAAAAAATACTTTCATACGTTAAACTGAATAATTCCAGCTACCTTTCCTGCCCCGCCCTCCCCTCCCCCCCCCAAAGAATAGTTGTGAAATTGTTGGACTCTGGAAACCTGACAAATAGCTCATAGTAAACACTCTGTACTTGGTGGTTCTGAAATTAGTCACCCAAAACCTGAATCGTTTTACAGTAGTTAGAAAATGCAAGTTATCTAATTAATTGTTCTAATTGTCTAATATATGCAGGGCCATACAAGGACATACGTGAATAAAGTGGAATTTAGTTAGAATGCAGACTTTTGCATCCCAAGTTGTGATACTGAAATCCATGTTCATCTGCCGCTTAGCCTAGAGGCTCCATGCAGAGCTCAGGGCAGTTGATTGTGGAAAAATTACAGTTTTACACGAAGGATAGATCCTAAGCTTCACATCAGTCCATTAATGGTAGTCCATCTATTAGAAGGAGTTGAATGCTAATATAATTGACCTCTGTGAATTACCTTAGTTGTGGGAACACTTCAGTAGAGAGGAAGCATTTCTACACCACTGCCTTCAGTGCTTTTCTGCTCTGGGAGTACCTAGCCTACTTGTCAGAATAGTTTGAGCAGAAATGGCTCCAGTGCTCTTCTCTTCACCTCTTCCAATGTCAATCGTGTCTCACTGATAACAGAGCTCTTAAATTTAAATGGCTCTTTAATTTTTTTTTCCTCCATTTTATATGTATATAGATAACTTAATTTTTAAAATCAAAATTTGTTTTTTTAATGCTAATGATTGATAATTCACAAAAAAAGTCTTCTGGGAACTAGCTTCAACCAGAGAAATTTCAATCTCAATAAGAAAAAATATGTCCTGACAATCACAAATATTTGAAGACCAGCTTTTATAAATGTTTCAGCTTTGCGTGATTTCTGATACTAATAACAAAGTACTCCTGTGCAATATACATACTATGATATACATTTTATGACCACATATAGCAATATACATACTATGATATACATTTTATGACCACATATATTTTCTTTGGTTTTTACAGGAGACAATCTTCAGCTTATTTATGAATAGATTATTAATATTTTCCTTAATATATTTTGGTCTTATTTAAGTAAATGAAGTGTTATGGTTAAATTTTCTAACTGTAACACTAGTCCCCAGTGAACACAATAATATATTGATGTTGACCTCAATGCTCAGAATGCCACTGTACAGTCCACAAAAAGTTGGAAAAAAACGTAATCAACAAATCTATCAATTTTTTCTTTCTCATTTATTGTTGCTGTAGGGTATGTCCCATCTGGTCCATATTTAGATGGATGATTATGTATGTCACTCTACAGTATGGGAAAAAAATAATTTCATTAGGTGTTTACTTTCCAAAGATGAATCATGGTTCTGAGCAATGGCTCGGGAATAGAGCCGTGGTGGAAGAGATGTACGTGGTAATTTATTTTCTGAAGTGTTTAATATGCTCAGTTTCATCTCAGCAAAAGCTGGAAAAATAGCAACCATGCACTGGGAAAAAAAAAAGACCATAGAAGGAAAAGGAGCCTGATATATCTGGTATGTATACTAGAACAGTATTGAATTTGCTTCAACAGCAGCAATCCACTTTTGAAAGACGAAGTATCATCCCATCAATAGAAGTGCAATTACTATTAATAATACCTTTTATTCCTAGAGAAAATTCCATGCAAAAGTCTCAGAGGAACATCATTATTGCCAATTTATAAAATGACAAACTAAGCTTTACTTAGAAGCCAAATTTTCAAAAGAATTTCCTGTTTACCTGGTGATCATTTTTATGACTCCAGCAGCACAAACCAGTGTATACCTTATCTGGAAATCAGTCCAGAAAAGATTGCAGAATAAGCTTGGTTGCATACCAAGATTCTGCCTGAAATTTCATGACTCTGGTTTCCAGCTGAAGTTTCTGTGGGACATTTAGTTATCATGCAAAATATATATCTCAGAAGCAAAGCCAGCTGCTGCTTCATCATTAGGAGAATCTTAGACGTGCTAAGAAAAGCCAGAAAGATTGGAGAATGGTGAGCAAATGGTAGGTTCAACTATTAACACTAGTTATCTTCAAGTGTGTCTGTGAAGATGTTGAGTCCTGTCTCCCTTTCACTGAGAAGAGCAGAAGCACAGGATGGCCTACATGGACAATCCTGAGCTCTCCCACACACTAGTCATACCTGGTCGTATCTAAGACAATATTCATCCAGAAGCAGCACAGCAGAGCTCAGAACTGGTTTTTCATCTACGTAGGCATATCATATGGTTCGCCCTGTTCCAAATGCCAGGGTAGTAATTTAAGGCAAGTCTCTAGTGCCTCTATGTAGTGTCCAGTGCTACGTGTCCTCCAAGTAGCTTTTTCAAATTTCCCGGAGAAACTGACAGTTAGCTCTTGGAGGTGATAAAATACGAATTGACAAACTCATTGGTATTTGGGAGAAAAATGTATTCAGGATAGACAGCAGTCTTACACTGACTATTATTATTTCAGTCAAACTTCTGAAGGACTGATTGAATGGAAAGAGCAGTGAGACAGCTCTGTCTTGAATTTGCTATTCTTCTCTGTCAAAGCTCCTATTTTGTGGTGTGCAGATGCCCAATCAAGTTTACCCTAGCAATTTTGAAGTTTTTTTTGTCTGCTGATACCTGAATTCTGTGGAAAACCAAATGAGTTTTCACTGTAATCATAGCAAAACTGAGAAATTAGGATTTTCAAAGACAAGAAGATCATCTATATTAGGAATACTTAACCAAAATCTAAGATAAACTTTTCATGTGAGTGGGATGTCCTAGTTCTATCTGTGTTACTATAGTAACTAGCTAATTATTCCATCTCCTCCTCCCCTGCCCTTGTGTGCATGGAAACTTTCTCTTTTTTTTTTTTCTTTTTTTTTTTCCAGATAGGATCTATTCACTATCCAAGAACTATGGAGAGGTGGCATAATTGTTTGGTGTTGCTGACTTCTTGTTCTGAACTACTTCTGAAAATGAAAGTTTCACTTAAATCTTCATCATAAAGCAAATCAAAGGGGTTGCAGATAAAATAGTCAAATCAGTCTCTTTTTGCAGCACATGCCCGGAATGTTTTTTAAGACTTTGCCTGAATTGGTAATGGTAATGACAGTGACGTACCTCCTGATTTTGTACGGAACTTAATTTTGCATCATACTTCTAAAGTCACCAGGATTTTAAGTGTTAGTGTAATCAGAAAAAGCCTTACTGATTTCCAACTTCCTTTTTTTAGAGCTTGAGAGTTTGCTTATTTATTTCCTCACTTTCTGGGGGAAAAAAAACCTGCGTCACCCCTCTTACTTCCTGGTGTGGATTTAGTGGAGGAAAGAGAAGGTGCCAGTGGATTAGTGGATTCACTTTTCCCTTGCAATTAGCTGCCAGTTTTGGTTACCTGCAGAGCAGCTCTGCCTGGCGCAGGGCAGCGGGCTACCTGTTGTGGCAGCAGAGTCTACGTGGCACAGCGTTTGGCCCTGCAGCTTTGCGCTCCTCAAAACTCTCTTGAGAAAAGAGTGCAGATGTTCTTAATGAGATATGTTTGGCATCCTGTGTATACACTAGGAAGCAGAAAACTATGCAGTTTCCTGCTATCAATCAACAAGCAGCCTTGATAAAGCTGTTGCAGAGAGATTGGCTTGCTCGGGCCTGCTTAATGTCATGGAAGTGCAAGCCGTTTTATCACTGACTCATTGCGAGCTTCCCTTTAGAGGTCTTTTGGGACAAGATTGCTTTCTTTTATTTAATTTGTATTAGCAGATTTCTTCTCGATCAACTGCTTGGTGGCCAGCTTTAATTTGCTTTTCTTAAATATCAGACACTGCAAAATGTGATGAATAAACTTAAGAATTACACCTACTGAGACTAAATTAGAATTTAGCTTAAAATGTAACTGTTCATAATTTCAAAATTATCTGACAGAAAGAAGGGACTGTTGTTACTAAGTTCTTTAATTGGAAGCCCATATGCTTGACTGAGGAGTAGATGAGAAAAAAGAAAGAGAGTCTTGACTGAGAAATTCCTCTTTCTCTCCCCTTCCAGGCTCCCACTGGGGGAAAGAGGAGAGGGAAAGGGAATAGATATCCTATGTCTTATTTACATATAAGACTGGTGTTTGTTGGACAACATCCCTCCTCCTGGGATATCAATGTGAAGTGAGAAACAAATGTTCAATTGATTGTTTAACAGCCTTGTCTCTGCTCAGATGCTACTACCAAAACGTGAAGTGAGAGCATAAATAGTGGCAGAAAAGGCTAAGTCATCTTGTACTTGTTGAAAATGTCTAATATTTATATATACTTTTTTTTTTCAAATTAAAATATTCAATCTTTCTATCTCTATTGGACGCCACGAAGTAATAAGGTGCCCTCATTTACCAGGCTGACCTCTCTCTTCCATGCAGGGCTCTAATTATATGTCAGGGAGGGAGAAGAAAATGCCCTCCTCAGAAATTTACCTCAGATTTTTTAATTTTACTTCACAGATCTTTCTTATAATGTGTTCCTGTGGTTTTGCTGTGTGAGATGATACTTACTTTAAGAATATCATGCTAAGTTAGTGACATTTCCTTGAAGTCCTCTGCCTCCCTGCACAGATAATGAAACATTTCATCAGCTTCCCCACAGGAAACTGATCTTTACGGATAACCTCCTTTTTTTTTTTTTTTTTCCTGTTTGGACAAAGCGAAAAAGAAAACATCTTTAAAGTGTTTATTCAACCTAAACACTAGCCTGCCTTTCTGAAAAGTTTCACAGCTTTCGGCTTCACAGAATCCAGAGTTGAAAGCGAAAAGGGTCTGACAACATTCAGGGAAGGACAAGACAGTAACTGTCTCATGCTGCGTTTGCACATGAGGTAAAAACTGATTCCAGTTCTGTTGTCAGATCATTTCCATGTTGAGTATATTGCTAACTCTGTAGATAGTGTCAAGTATTTCTTTTGGCTAGCTCTTCAATGGAACTTTCGCAATTGCTGTATCATTTGCAGCTCTTGGATGTAAATGGATCTCCATAAACAAACGGAACAATTTGATGGTTAGGAAGGTAGTATCAGTCAGAAGGTTACATTCTTGTAATATAAGACATATCTTTGGTACATGATGACATATTTGATGACATAGACATTCTATCAACAAGCGTTTTCCAATAAAGACAAGATGTTTAAAAATCTGTGTCATTGGTCAAAGAGAAGTCACTAGTTCAGTGAAGAAATTACGGATGAGATTGTATGGATATTGGTCAGACTAACTTACCATAGTGTTTCTTATGACCTCAAAATTTATCGATCCAAGGATTTATGCAGTCATAGGTGATTCAGAAAACTTGAGAAATTACACTCAGATCAAGTACAATTAAAATGGCTTAAATTAAAGATCCTTTAGGTTGGTCTACTTTATAACTGCCCTGAACTGAAGTTACTCCATAAAAGCGAAGGAAAGTAACTATGAACAGACTTAAAGTTGTCTTGGTTTATAGATATCTCCCCCTCTTCCTCCCTCGATGCATTGTATTTGTTTTTCTCCAGCTGTACTATTTTCACTGTTTAATTGAGAGAAAGTTGCTACTGGACCTGTAATTCTCCACGTTGGCTCTTTTAGCATTCTGGGATAGAGAGAAAACTGTCATGTGGTTTGAGAACATCAAGACTTAGGTGTTCTGTTCCTATCTTGGTTATAATAATTCTGAGTTTATAACATCATTCTTGTTATTCATCTGGCTTTTGCCACTAGAGTAGCTGCAACACCCTTATTAAAAACCAGGGTATTCTTTTACTTAATGACATATAAGCAGTAACTGTATAGGATATATCTTTCTTCCCATATTCTCATTTCTGGTTTTGAAGACTTATTTTGTTGTCTGTTTTAATAACTTTTGCAGTGCCTTATTCAGTCTGATCTTTTCTTTCTTGATTTTTAATTCTTGATTTCTCAGGAAGTTTTTAGAATTTTTGTGTGCTTTCCTCCATATATTGCTCTCTGTATTTTCTTGATATCCCTCTTAACATAGATATTCATGTCAGTAGGTCAAGGTCATCCTTCTCCAAATTTGTCCCCCTTCCCAAAGAAATACCAAGTCTATTCTCTGTTTTCATTCCTTGACTTTTCAGACCAGTTGGTTTTACCAACATTTTACTGCGCTTCATTTAGGAAATATCTCCTATTGAAATCCATAACTTGTTTTACCAGTCTGTTTTCATTTGTCTTTCAACTTAACAGCCAGAATTAATTTATGATTACTCCATACAAGTTATATACCAGCTATTCTATCAAATACTAATTAGTATCGAATTTGCATGTAAAATAGAATGACGTCTTGCTAATTCTGTTTCTCCTTGGTGAATAAATTTGCTAGTTATCATGCTGAGGAATAGCTGATATCTGCTGATAATAATAGCATTCGTTTTCCAATTTGTGTATGGGAAATACATTTATCCTGTAATATGGCTATTGGAAATATTTATTTCTTCAGCAGCATTACAAAGACCACAAAATCAAATTTGCCTCCAGCAAAACCCCAGCAATACCGGATAGAATGTCGTTGCAACTTTTGCTTAAGTAAACTTTGAATAAAATATGTATCTTACTCATACAATAAAATACTGATATTGAAACATTAACTCAAATATTTATCAAGTATTAAGTCATCTCAGAAGCTATGACACCTAATCCTGTCCATTTCAGTATTT
Organism: Dromas ardeola; assembly: GCA_013398915.1. Taxonomy (NCBI): domain Eukaryota; kingdom Metazoa; phylum Chordata; class Aves; order Charadriiformes; family Dromadidae; genus Dromas; species Dromas ardeola. Next base: position 18,143 of record VYZM01022324.1, on the reverse strand, counting down.
ATCCATAAATGCAAGATGTTATTTTATATATTTTAGAGTTGTGGGCCATGGAAAACAGAAAACTGTCCCAAGCTAAGATTCCAAATTATTCCATAGCCTGGATCACATTTTAAGACAGACACTGCCTTTTGTCCTGTTAATAAATGTTTAACTTCTTTGTGACAAATACAGCAGTTGTTTATTTAACATATGATCCAATATAAATAGGAAATCACCTGAAAGATCCCAACGGACTTCAGTGCAGACTCATCAAAATGTGACGGGAACATATTTAGTGTGTTGTCAGCATTTTTAAATGACATTCAAGTTTTCATGTGATGAACTTAGAAAACTACTGAGTCCACAGAACAGACTTTGATAAACGTTGCCTTGTGCTTTACTTACAGCTTTAAACAAAATACTTAATGTTAGCGTGGATTACACAAAAGCTTTATTATTTTCATTTTTTATTTAATAAAATGCACCTTTATTTTTCCAAATTAATACATACCAATAAACATAAATGCCAATACTGTTACAGGAATTGTCCCAGTTTCATAGAAGTTTAAATGTTTCACAGCTATTTAGATTAATTTAAACCAGTTGTTTACAGACAAACTACAATCCTGTAAAAGGTCCTGCAACCTTTTTCCTTTCCCTTTCCATCTTCAGAAAATAAACCCTATGCTTAACAATTGAGTTTATTTTTTATTGCTGTGCCCAAGGCAAAATCTCAGATTGGGGTTCGCAATCTCAGAAGACAGACAGATTTAATATATTTGTCACTACCTTGACAGGGTGAAAATATTGCTTAAATTCAGGTGTAAGAGATGAGCTTTTGCGAAACAGATGTAATCCTCACAATGAAATGTTTTTCAGGCACTCAGTTGACCATGTTCTGATTAGAAGGCATAAGTGTTTGTTCTAATTAGCCTAACTGTGGTCACTATTTTTACTCACAGTCTTCCATTTTCCTTCTATTACTCAATCCAAAGTTATGTGGGTATTGTACCCTATTTACTGACTTCATGTATTTCTAGGTAATTACAGTATTTTTCTCAAACATAAAAATGCATTTTAAAAGACTAGAAATAGAAAGGATAAAATTCTTAACTAAAGTAAATAGCAGTAATAAAAACATAGCTGTATGCTGATAAAAATGGAGTCTCTTCGAAGATCAAACATAGTGCCATGTTAGTAAGTATCAGATGAGATGTCCACGGCTTCAATCTAGGAATACGTCTGTAATTGTCTTTCGTCTTTATTTTCTAATTCATATTTAGGGGCTTTAAAGATCTGTTGTAACAGGACTCTTGTTACATTTAATAAGTGCCATGTTGATTGGCGTACTCTAAGTAGGCTTTTCAGTTTGCCTGTGGGGAAATTTAATATAAAAACATTCAACATTCTTTTATTAGTGTTTTTTACTATTCCCAGTCCCATCAGACCTTTGGTGCAAGCAGTGTATTATTGAAAAGCTTATCTGTAAGAAGTGAGCCAAGGGGAAATTCAGGCTTTATTAATATTGACATCATGTTCCTGCACAATGGCTGTCTAAAGAAACTTTTCAATTGGATTTCAACTGCTTTGATGCAGTATAAATGGAAACAACTGAATGCATGATTTAACATAGAACAGTGAAAAATGTTGCAGCCTATATGCTCTAACATAAGGCATGTGTTCAACAATACTTTGTGGCTGTATTGTACAATGTTTCCCGTCAACTTTTAGTTAGGAAAACAGAAAAAAATAATAATATTTGTTCTTTGCTTTAAGACAGCCTCCATTAAAATGAAGTTGTGTTTTTGCATTGTTAACAACGAAGTCCTGTGGAGAGAGATTAGGTCCAGGAACTTGGTGAAAGGGTTCTGGTCCTGTCTCACTTAAAAACCACTGTGCAGCTTTGGGTTAATTGTTTAATGGACCAGATGTCCCGGCAAGACAAAAATTGCATAGGATTTTGAGTTGGGAAGACACATTTTCTAGTCTAGTCTGTGCTAATGGAATGCTAGCTTCAAGCAAAAATCCCTGAAAAGGACAAATTTCCTGATGTTATAATACATTTAAGAGAACTAGGGATATACATAGAGGGCTGTAGCACCTCTCCTGTGAGGACAGGCTGAGAGACTTGAGGTTGTTCAGCCTGGAGAAGAGAAGGCTCTGGGGACACCTTAGAGCAGCCTGAAGGGGACCTACAGGAGAGACGGGGAGGGACTCTTTATCAGGGATTGTAGTGATAGGATGAGGGGTAACGGTTTCAAATTGGAAAAGAGTAGATTTAAATTAGATATTAGAAAGAAATTCTTTACTGTGAGGGTGGTGAGACAGTGGAACAGGTTGCCCAGGGAAGTTGTGGATGCCCCATCCCTGGAAATGTTCAAGACTAGACTAGATGGGGCTTTGAGCAAGCTGGTCTAGTGGGAGGTGTTCCTGCCCAGGGCAGGGGGGTTGGAACTAGATGATCTTTGAGTTCCCTTCCAACTCTAACCATTCTATGATTCTATGATGTTCTTTTTAACATTTTCATAGAGTTAAAATACGTATACCATTAAAAATTATAGGTATAACACATACTGCATGGACTTGGATTTAGCACTGGTTTTGTTTGAAAAGAATAAAAGCGAGGTAGAAGAGTAGACAGCACCTGACCAGGAAAAGGGAGACCTAATCCAGTTATTTTCTCATGCTAATGAAGAAAGGATGGAAGAGTTCAAGCCGAATTTCCTACACTGGGACAATGCATGGGCATCATGGCCTACAACCTTCCTGCTGGAGGTACGTCCAATTTAATAATGAATTTAAGATTTACTGGGCCAGAGATAGAGGATGTAATAAAGTCTGACTGCATAGACAGATCACTAAGGCACTCATTCAGAAGTGCTTGGCCTCCCTAAAGCTGTAGCTACGTCCCTATTTCTATTAGTTATTATCTAATAACTAGTGTCCTTAATAGGTATTCTTCTTCATTTCAGGCTTGGGCTATTTTAGGTTCTGAAGTGTTGGTTTGTTTTTTTTTTTTCTTTTTTCTTTCCATTTCATGAGAACAGTGCTGCTTGAAAATCTATATTCCAAGTATGCGTTTTGCATTGTGCCCCACATATAGTCTTTCTGTGTTTTAGGCTGATACCTCCTGATGAGCTTTTTTACAGTGTAACAGAGTAATCAAAAATGCTTTATATCTCAAATGTTTCTCAAGTTTTCCCTGTCCAAAATGTGTTACGCAGTCACTGAGGACTTCAGCTATGCATCATAGATGGAGATCAGGTATACGGTGGTGTTGGGTGTTGCAGACATGCAAGTAGGTTTTGACGGTGCAACCACATTATGAAATGTTTTCATTACAGTGCAAACAGGCCCTTGAGGAAAGGCTGTTATTAGGTACTGAATATATTAAAAGGAAAGATTATTCTGTGTGATTCACAGAGGTGAGTTTAGATGCTATTCCCTGCTCTCCTACTTTGTTTCTGCTACTTTTTCATCACAATAACATTTTCAGTGGTCTCGTAAGGTGGCCTCTCAGGTGTGGTTGTCTCAGAACAGTCACATGCTTTGTGAGAAAAATTAATGCTTTATGTTCTGAATTTCAAAAAATTTGAAAGATGATGTCATTAGGCCTAGGGGAATGTGAGAAGACCAAACATGATAGGCAATCTTTTTCTGTCTTTAAACTTTTTTTTTAGTTTAGTAAGTTCACAAATCTCCAAGACAGTGTAATTTACGCTAATGGAGAGTCTAAAAGGAGCAGTAACAAAATGAATAGGACATCAAGAATTAGCAATAAAAAATATTAGATCAGTTTGTTCTCAAGAAGTCGCAAAGCCATGATGACAGCTGTAATTTATGCAACCTATACAATGCGCCACATGTAGGACATGTCATGGGCAAATGCAAAGAAAGAATATGAAGGAGGTCGATGCAATTCTGATGTTAGTTCTACTTCCCAGAAGTATTATAGTATTCTAGATGTATTTCATCAATTAATATCAGCTGAGAATGGTATTTGCGGGAGCTATTAGCCTACCAGACAGAAAAAAAAAAAAAAGAAAAAGAGAGAGAAATACAATTCAAAAGAAAGATTGATCTCTTTTTTTAATCTTAATTTTGTTTTTACCTAGGTAATAAGAATGGCAGCGAAATAGTCATCTTCAGCCCAGAACATCATACAGAGGATCGGGAAATTCTGAATACTGTTCCAGCTCAGATACATTTGGCTTAAGCTGTCCACGAGGATTGCATTTGAGCAGGAGTATCTTAGGGCCTATGCAATTAAACTGTTCGCAGCTTTGGTTTCTTGATCCCCAAAAATTAGATGCCACTTGTGAGAGGAGGTGTAGGCGTTCATCTCTTCTTGAATCTTATTTCAGGCTTCCTAAGGTAACCATCTAAAATAATTTGAATGAATCATATTGTTGCAACTCTCTCTCTCCATTGTTTATAGAGGGAGCCTAGGTAACCAGCTTAGACTACGTGACTACATTTAGACAGTTGAAGAGATATGCCATGATAGATGCCTAATTTTTAGATGGCCAAAGATATATGAGAGAAATGTCTGCCTGAATGTTAACCTAACCAGCAAGCTGGTGAGGAGAGGAATCTCTTTTGCTGACAAATAAAGACTTGTTACTTTCAAATGCAGAAGCTTATTGACACAAGAGTCTAAGCAGAGGAAGATACTGCAAACAGTAACTATGGAGACATGCATCTGAAACAATACACTGTAATGTCTAGCGATTGTACAAATGCATTTGATTGTTGGACAGCAAAAATACAAACGGAATGGAAGAGAGAAAAAATTACACAAATGTCTTCCATAAACAGCAACTGAACGTAAGTGTGAAACTTGGCAGGTCTGGTCCCATTATCACAATCCCATTATCACAAAAACAATCAGATTGTTTTTAAAGCCAAAAAACACTTTGAAATTAGGTACTGTCTTGCTAAGTCTCCTAGGACTTTCCTTCCTTTTTCAGAGGTCATTTAATTTACAAACTCAAGTCATAATATACAATATAATACCTTCTCTTTTTTCAAAATACCGTCTCAGATCCACATCTTCTTTCCCTGAGGACGGAGTCCCAACAACTAGGCTATCTCGTCTTACTGACTCTCTCATACTATCTCAGTGCACTATTTTAGACACCAAGACACTTTAATGGGAGTGATAAATGGACACTGTTCTGGAAGATGAGGCTTGAATCCCTTTTACAGGACCCAGCTCAGGTTGTCACAGCTGTGCTGAACTTGAGTTAAGGGGAGTAATAAAGTAGTGTCTACTGCTAAATAAAAGTCAGCCTGTGAATGACCCAAGGACCAAGTTGAAGTGATCATCTGTGCTCACACTACTGAAGGCTGACCCCCCCAAGACCACATGTTTTTGGAAAAAGCCAAGCCGAAACGCTCTGAAACAAATCCAGGGAATAAACTTGCAATTAAACAGTGTCGATGAATGGGGATCAGTGGTTCAGCACTCTCTCCAGCCTTCTCTTAATTTAGCCGTGTAGTCAGACCAAATAGCCTCTCATCAACACTAGTGAGTTTTAAGCAGTGCATTGCTCTCCTTTCTACCTCTAATTTTGGGAACACAGTGCTGAAACATCCATTCTGACCAGCGTGAGACCAGCTTAAATTACTGGAGTTTGTTTCGTCTCTCTGCCAAATGGAAGCTACTTTACTCTTTTTGGATCTAAGCTGGCTTTGGTGGCAGTATAACCATATCTGCATTTGTGCCTGAGCTAATAAATCCGCTGAGGACTCTGAGGAGAGCCAGCCAGAGCTGTGGCAGTTCTCAGCACGGCTAGTCCATAAAGCAGGTACCTGAAAACCAAATATGACTGTGTGAAGAAATGTTTGAGCCTTCTGGCCTTACATCATGTTATTACTTTGCAGGCTGCATTTTTTCCTTGCAAAGAAAAAAAACCACAGAAGAGCCCCACCCTGAAATGAGAACACTTGGTTTCTGAAAATAATTACTGCCGTGTATTTTAGACAACAATAAATTATAAATAGAGCATTAGTATCTCACAGGAGAATTCTGCCTTTTACAGTAGCGGCTATGATTATATACCACTCCAAGTATTTAGAAACACAATTCATGTGGCATGGAAGAAAAAAATGTTTCCATACTTAATAGAGTTGGCTGCAGAGTACATTAAGGAGCTCTATGATTTCACTCTTGAGTTTTTGATAATCTCCAGATAAACTTATTTTATACAGTGTCAGAGTGTATTGCCATGAGGGATCTCTAAAAAACTTTACAATACGGTTATTATATAAATAGTAGCTGTGAGAAATCAGTCAAGTTTCTGGAGTGACACATGAGATTCAACAGGCTCATGGTCCACAGAATATAAATTAAGGCAATTCAAAATCTGGCCTTTGTGTTAGTTCCACAAAAGGATGACAGGGATTTTTATTTGTCTTGGGACTTTCCCCAGCTTTGCCTCGTGTCCAGTCAAAACTAACTTCTTCAGGTAAAATCTACCTTCATCAGATCAAAATTGAAAGCAAGGTGTTGGCATACGGGGGAACGAGCAAGAAAAAGAGCAAGGGCAGCTGAAAGGCGGCTGAAGTATGGAACTGGCAGCAACAAGCTGATAGGGATGAGAAAGAAAAGTGCCTGAACTTTCCTCCAAAGTTCAGCGTAAACAGTTTCTACCTTGACAGCGTTCAAGTGAACCTTCTTCCACACTTGGCTGGCTCTGGCTATAATGTTAAGAGGCGAGTAGGGGGTCAGCGTGGTCTGCGCAGAGAGGAGGGACACCCCTCGGCAAAAGGGCTGTAATCCTGCCTCAGCAAATTCTTCTTGCGTAGTGCTGCTTTCTGAAAGGCACTTCAGACCTGCTCTTTTGGCTATGGCTTCAAAAATGTGAGCAGGGCCCTGAAATTCCTTCTTTTCCACTGATTGTCTTCTCTCACTTCAGGGAAAAAGATAGAGCTCTCCTGGAGACCAAAGAATACAGATTCCTTAAAAGGAAAATACGTGCAATTACGTGAATCCTGTCGTATGGTGTGAGAGGGAAAAGAAGGGGCAAATTAAAGATAGTACCAAAGGGGAAAACCACAAATAAAGACACGTGAAGTTTTGTTATTTACCTAACAAAGCATTGGGTTTGCTCTCTTTCAGTCTTCCCTGTGAAATAAAAATAGTAATTTGAATTAACATGGTTAAAGAAATGAAAACAGAGGTAAGAATTTTGCAGGGTAATCTTCAAGCCGTAGATTCCTGCACTGCAAAAAGGAAAATGGAAACATCTTTTCAGAAGGCAATTTTTGTGCCTTGACAGACTTTTACAAAGCGAAAAAAAATCACATACACACTTATAAAAGTTTATACTTGCAAATGTAAAGCATCGCTTATGATTAATAAATACCAAAAGATATAACGTGCCCAGTTCTGTCACGGGGCGCAGAATGTCTCTCACAACAGAAAATACAATTTCATAAAAGGGAAATTTTAATGACAATCTGAAACTCTTCCAATTTTATAGTGCTACTTTCACCAAAAGTTTAAACCATCATGTTTTCTTAACCCTAAACTCCAGCAAAATCCCCTGAATCGAAAGTTAGGACTTGTCAAAAACAAGCATGTAAGATTGTTAAGCCACACACAGAAAGCTACTAATGAGGGTGTTAAAGTTCCTAGCAAATTATCCTAAAGATATTTTATTATATATGAAAGCATTCTGCTAACTTCTAATGATATCTTGGAAGAATGTTTTTTAAATCCCCAAAAACTAAACGGCAGCTGAAAAACTAGAAAGCCTAAAAACCACTACAGATCATCATAAAGCAGACTTGGATAAAATAGGTTAGCTTGTAAATCAGAGCTATAGAATCGACTGCAGGATAACTAAAACAGCGGAAGCAGCACTGTTTGCAAAGGAACTCTAACTCCAAACAATGCATCTCACCAACAGAAAACAAACACATTAAAAGAAAGGAAATTAGTGAAGTCATTACACAAACCCAGCTGGGAACCCAGCTGTTTAAAGATGAAGCAAGCTCTCTAATTCTTGATCTTTGGGAGTGTCTAATTAGAAAACAAACTAAAAAGTTGTTCTCCAAGACGGTATTAAACTGAAAAGAAAAAAAAAAAGCTTCCTCTCAGAATCAGATTCCTTTGCTGTGACAGAGCAGATTTTTGGAAAGCTGAATAACAAAGCGAAAGAGAAATGTTACTGCTGCAGAGTTATGGCATCAATTATGCTTAAGTAAGGGTTGCAATGTACACAGGCATAATACTGTGAAGTATATATGAACAGCTTTTGCTTTGCAACTTACCTGTTATTCTTTTACCCACTGTTTAAAAGATTAAATAGATACATTGCAAGCCTACAGGCTTAATCATTTTCCTTGAACAAACCAATCAGGCACCGTTAAGAAAATAATGGCAAATTGTACTTAGGATGACAGACTATGAACTTTCTGCCCAAGGCCACTTTGCCTGCAGGAGATGCAGTGAAATGTGTTTGTTTAATTATAGAACTGCAATCCTAACTTTGCAATTCTTTATTTTCATAGCACTACTGCTTTGATATTGATAACTTTAATGCACAAAGGAATAAGAAGGGTATTGGAAGTATAGGGATCAGATTGACAGAGACAAACATGAGAGTATAAAGGAGACTGGATTTGAAATAGTACAGGTAAGGATACATTGACTGGGGGATAAGCACAACATTACTTCTGACCATATGCATCTAGCAGTCTTAAGACTTTTGGGAAGATAAATGTGAAGATAAAAAGCTTTTCTGAGACAGAGGACCTATGTAATCACTCTTCTATTTTGGGTTATTTGTCATTAGACTCAGTGGGAAAGCCAAAGGAATTGGACACCCTTTTCCCAACTAACTTCAAAACATGCTTCAAATGGATATTGTCCCCACAATCCTCTGAAATGGAATTTGTTTGAACTTTTTTTTTTTTCCAAAATTTTTCATCACACTGTATGCTCCTTACATCTTCAAAATCTCTTCACTGTTGTTATTGCTCTTTATTATACCTCATCTACTACAAAGGGATAATTTATGTCTGTGTAATGGTCATGTTTAAACTACAGTTGTAAAACAATTTCCCAGTATGATTCAGTTCTAGAGTGCCATCCGCTGAAATGCTAATACAATCACCAAGAATCCAGTAACGGACAAGGTGAGGTTTAAAGTTTCGGTCAATTTAGTGCAAGGAAAGGATCTTGAGGCATTAAGAATGGTATTAAAAAAAAGTTACATGAAGAATTACTGTGCAACAATATTGTTTTAATGTGCACTAACTTTTTAAGAGTGCTATGTGTAAGCTGAATATTAAGCCAATGCTTGAAGATACTGGAGTTCATCTTGCAAAGAATACCTCTTTTTACATTATATGAGCAAAACTTTAATTTGGTATGATACTGGAAGCATGTGGGTTCACTTTTACAAAAATGCATTATCCATCACTAAAAAGTTAGTTCGCAGCTTAAACTATCTGAAGGTATTTTATTAAAAATGCCTCACCAGTATGAAATGGTTTCATCCCTCTATTGGTTCTGCCATTCATTAAATTAAAATCTGTCTTCCTTCTGAACTTTCAGCCTACCCTCCCTCCTGGATTAAATCCACATTGCAAAGTTTTATGTTTAAGCTGTTTAGTTTGCTCTTTCAGTCCTCTCCCTCTGATGCCTAATTGTCTCATGTGTCAGGAGGACAGATATACAAGTAATCTTCCCAGCGGTTAGACAGATGCCCATGACTGTGTAGAGGTCATTTTCCAAATTTCAGGACCATGTTGTATCAGATAACTATGAGCAAGAAAGAACTTAGGAGCCACTCAGGCAAAACCTGTTCTGAGATGTCCTATCATAGTACAGCCTGCCTGAAGGTCCTCCAGAAACACTTCCGCCAAGGAAGGCCTCACTCTGAGGACAGGACACCTACCTTAGAATCGTAGAATCTTTTTGGTTGGAAAATACCTTTAAGATCATGAAGTCCAATTGTTAACCTAACACTGCCAGTCCATCACTAAACCATGTCCCTAAGCACCACATCCAGACGTCTTCTAAATACCTCCAGGGATGGTGACTCAACCACTTCCCTGGGGAGCCTGTTCCAGCACTTGACAACCCTTTCAGTGTAAAATTTTTTCCTAATACCCAATGTAAACCTCCCCTGGTGCAGCTTGAGGCCATTTCCTCTTGTCCTGTTGCTTGTTACTTCACAGAATCACAGAATGGTTTGTGTTGGAAGGGACCTTAAAGATCATTTAGTTCCAACCCCCCTGCCCTGGGCAGGGACACCTCCCACTGGACCAGGCTGCTCAAAGCCTCATCCAGCCTGGCTTTGAACACTTCCAGGGATGGGACATTGACCGCTTCCAGGGATGGGGCATTGACAACCTCCCTGGGCAACCTGTTCCAGTGTCTCACCACCCTCACAGTAAAGAATTTCCTGCTGATATCTAATCTAAATCTACCCTCTTTCAGTTTGAGGCTGTTGCCCCGTGTCCTATCATTACACTCCCTGATAAAGAGTTCCTCCCCATCCTTCCTCTAGGCCCCTTTTAGGTACTGGAAGGCTACTATAGGGTCTCCCCAGAGCCTTCTCTTCTCCAGGCTGAACAACCCCAACTCTCTCAGCCTATCTTCATAAGATAGATGCTCTGGCCCTTTGATCATCTTCGTGGCCCTCTGCTGGACCTGTTCCAACAGGTCCATGTCCTTCTTTTGTCAAGGACCCCAGAGCTGGACGCGGTACTCCAGGTGGAGTCTCACAAGAGCAGAGTAGAGGGAGAGAATCACCTCTCTGGATCGGCTGGCCATGCTTCTTTTGATGCAGCCCAGGATGCGGTTGGCTTTCTGGGCTGCAAGTGCGCATTGCCTGCACGTGTTGAGCTTCTCGTCTACCAGCACCCCCAAGTCCTTCTCCTCAGGGCTGCTCTCAAGCCATTCTCCGCCTTGGGAGAAGACACCAGCCCCCACTTCACTACAACCTCCTTTCAGGTAGTTGTAGGGAGTGATAAGGTCTCTCCTCAGCCTCCTTTTCTCCAGGCTATACAACCCCAGTTCCCTCAGCTTCTTCTCATAAGACTTGCGCTCAAGACCCTTCACCAGCTTTGTTGTCCTTCTTTCGACACATCCAGCACCTCAATGTCTTCCTTGTAGTGACAGGCCCAAAACTGAACACAGTATTCAAGTTGCGGCCTCACCAGTGCCAAGTACAGGGGGACAATCTTGACATTGTTCTGGCAAAGGGGTGCGTTTCTGTTTTTTTAATCCATCCACTGACCTCTTCTTTGAAAGAATTCAATGCTCATTAGGAAAAAAATGGTGAAATTTAAAATCACATACAAATATTTGGTACCTACACAGAAAACCACTGCTCAGGATGGAATATTTGATATTTTGTTTGGATGAGGATTGGCTCTTTCTGTGAGTTTTCAAAGAACTTTTTGAGAAAATTGACTGTGCCAGGAGGGAAATAAAAGATGTCATCTTGAAATATTTTGTAAACTTAGATGAGTTGTTAAAAAAAATTAAGTTTCTTAATAATGATGTATGTCAAGTGACACAAGTGTACTTGAAATTTGTGTGAAGTATGGGAGGTTTCTGAACAATTCTGCACAAGCAAGTGATCTTACTTCCAACATAACATGGTTCCTAAATTATACCTTCAGCTTGTTATTCCATTTTTTCTGCCACCTATAATTTTTTTTCATTTTACAATATCTTATTCTCTCTGTTTTCTTTCCTTCTACCTGTTTTAATTTGCCTTGTATTTGTTTGTCATGTCTTATTAGGAATGAAATCTCTCCAGGGCAAGGAACTTGTCTTATTTATTTTTATAGAATTTTGCCTAAATATATGGTATTATGTAAATTATTTTAATTTTAAAATAATAATACTTTCCTATCAAGACTGATTTTGAGGTTTGTACTCAATTTTTATTTATTATGCTCCTTATGTTGTTGCCAAGTTGGGTGGTTTTTCATACATATTCAAATACTTACCTTTCCTTATTGAGTGCCTAAATGAATATAGTTTACTTAAGCAACTAATGAGAAGTCCCAATTTCAGGGGACAAAATCATAGGCCCACTGGAGATAATTAGAAATTTACCTTTTACTTCACCAGGGACAAGATTTCACCCACAGCCTTGGCAGGTAGTGGTCCCTGTGCCATGAACTGCTATTAAGCTGATTGCAAGGCAGTCTGTGATTCCAGTTGCCGTCAAATGTGGAAGAATCTATAAACTACTGTCCTCCTCCTTCATTCTATTGTGTCAAACCCATTCCACTTGGTATCACTTTCTTTAACTTCTTTCACTTTTCTTCACGGTTTCCTCTTTTCTCTTCAGTTATGCTCATTTCTTTAAAAAGGAAAATGTTTTTGCCTGACATTCTTCCTTTGGCAAATGTGCCTCCCCTGTTGCTCTGAGCTATGCTTTTCTTATGCCTTCTGCACCCCCTGCTTTCTTTGGGTTTCTTCCCTCCATCCTTCTTTTAGTGACCTTGATCTTCTCATTCCCAAACGTTTTACTTTTTTTAATCTTAGTTCTTCCAAGTCTACTCCCCTCACCCCTACATTGTCTAATAATAGCATTCTGTTGCTTTACATACATGAAAAAAAGCCCCATATCCTGAAGAAGCTAATTATTATAATTATTATTACCCTTACTTTCCAAACAGGCAAGCAAAACAGAAAGGCAAAGTGATTAGACAAAGCAAGAGGACGAATCGGTGTTTAGATCTGGGATTAGCACACAGAAGACAATCTGCAACTTGTCCCATGGCTGAGATTTTCTGGTACTATTGGGATGCCTCTTGCATGGCCGCGTGATTATATTGCCTGCTAGGCTGAAGCAGACAACAGCCACATTGTCATTTTGCAGCAGCTTGGGCTCTTTCCACTATTAGCAGCTCACAGAAGGGCCCCTATGAAATCAGGGATCAAGTATAAATTACAATGAATAGGCTGCGATTAGTTTTAGGAGTCACAGTATCCAGAAACTCAAGAGGGCCCAAGCTTCGCAAACATCTGATATGTCTCTGACATACAGACCTAACACTCAGTACGCACTGTGAATCTCTGTGCAGACTGTGTTGTATCCCTATTTGAGGGGGGGAGAATAAAAAAACCAAAAAACCCAAACAAAAATAAATAAGAAAAAATGAAGTTGTCCCCTAAGTAATTATTTAAGAACTGTGATTGCTTGTAAGAATATTTTAACATTTTTGTTAACAATTGAAAGAAAGAAAGTCCAAGAATTAGTTTATGAATTTCGATGCATTTTTATTGGCAATGGCTTCACTTTATACTCGCACAAATATATGATGCTACTTCAGGGTGGGGAAAAAAGGTGAATTTCAATAAAACTGAAGAATAACCATTGAGGGTGTTTGTTTCTTTTAAAGATTATACACAGATGTTGTAAAGTTGGCAAAGATGTGTGCCAGAAAGCTACATATCTGACACTACAAACTGTTTGTTTCACCCTTTATTCAGTAACAGCTGGTAAAACGGTATTTAAGAACAGTTTTGATTTAATCTAATGAGAAACTATGTTGCAATGTACTGTACTGCCTGCAGAAAATAATTGGACAAACATTGATTTTTATGTTGCTATAATAGTTTCATTTTCGATAAATAGGAATTTATATGCATAGTTATTTGCTACCATTCCTCTCTCCGTATGCAGGCTAGAGATTTGCTTGCAAACAAAACAAAACAACAAACCAGTCTTGAAATGAAACTTAGCTGTTTGAGAGCTGCCAGAACTGGGAAAGATCTCCCTTAAGTACTCGGTTTTGTATTCAACTGATGTTAGACCAAGCTGGTGTCAAAAGGAACCGGACAGTGGGTTCCACAGAGAGGCAGAAGGAAATTAGAGCACACCAATACCAGCAGAAAAAGAGGATAAACAGAAGACAGAGCATGGAAGGTAGCATAAACTGGACTTTACTGTTCTTTTTCATATACACATCACCTGTCATTTGAATTATTAAACGTCTGATTTTCAATGGTGCCCGGCAACAGGACAAGAGGTAATGGGTACAAACTTGAGTGTAGGAAGTTCCATCTCAACATGAGGAGGAACTTCTTTACTTTGAGGGTGGCAGAGCACTGGAACAGGCTGCCCAGAGAGGTGGTGGAGTCTCCGTCTCTGGAGACATTCAAAACCCACCTGGACACGTTCCTGTGCAACCTGCTCTAAGGTGACCCTGCTCTGGCAGGGGGGGTGGACTAGATGATCTCCAGAGGTCCCTTCCAACCCTATGATTCTATGATTCTATGGTTCTATGTATTTTATGGATCAAATATACTGAGACATGATAGCAGACAAAATATAGTATCCACAAGGGCTCTGAGTCAAAGTAGCTGTTTTCCTCCATTGATATGAATACAACTAGAATTTTGCTTAATTTACATCAGTGTAAATCAAGGTCAGAATCAGGCCTAAAAGGAGGTATTTACTGAAAACCAAAAGAAGCAAGCAATGAGCTGGACACCCAATCATTCACATCAACTGTTACCTACCTTACCATTTTGCACTACAACCAGCACTATCAAAGACAAAGGCTGGGCATCCATCTGAGAATAATTCACTCAGTGGATCTTTCCTGAATGTCCAAACCACCCAACATTACCCCTTCCCCTCGGCAGTCCTCCATTATTGTCCCAAGAAGCTTCTTACTCTTAAGCACCCTCACTGTCCTCAGGCACACAACAATTCCCCTCAGCTTTATATTACAAAGCCATTAATCTTGTAGGTGGCAACACAAGTCCTCACATCAATTCAGACCCTTTGAACTGAAAATACACACACAAAAATAGAAATGTAGTATAACGGCCACAGGGAGTCTTTCCAGGAAAAAAAATATGGCCAACCCATAGGGGACCGTCAGAGAAGCTGCCCTAAAACAATGTGGTAATGAATCAGTCCATGGCACTTGGGCTGATTGTCAGGGATCAGTCCCTAGAAGTGGCAATGTAGACATAGCTATGGGTGCCCACCATGAAGACAGAGTTTTTCTTTCAGGTCTAAATGGAAGTGCAACTGCGCAATGAAGCAGTCATGAGAAGACAAGGGTTCTGGATATGTTGCTCTTTCTTTAACGAAGAACTTCATCCAAATCAAACGTGTTTGATCTAAAATGGTTTTAATTCTTCCCAATCTCATTATTTTTTCATCTCTTGCAATCTGTGTTCCAGGTCCAGCTTGCTGTCTCTACAGCAGTGTATACAGAAGAACAAGAATCATAATTAGCTGCCAATGAAAGCCTAAAAATTGTACTGCTTATAGTGTTACTTCTCATTATAGGGTCTTGAAATATTCATGCGTTGGCTGCTCTCTGATGGATCTTTCATTTCATGTCTTTCAAAATCATAGAATCACACAGAATCACAGAATGGTGTGGGTTGGAAGGGACCTCTGGACATCATCTCGTCCAACCCCCTGCCAGAGCAAATTCCTTTCAATTTTAAACCTCAGCATTAATACTGAAGTCCTCTACAGCCTAACTTTACACCTTAACAGCAACATCTGGATCTCAAAACGTAGAGAGACAACTGATGTCCATACCATTCAAATATTTAATTGTACCTTGTCCATCTCTAAATCTCCCTATTTATTCTTCCTTTTACTTAAGGTTTGATCTCTCCTTTTCTCCTAATTTTAATCATATCTTTCCACTTCTCTTTGAATTGGAATTTTACCTTCTCTCTTCTTTCATGTGTTTTGGAAAAACCTTCTTTTTCTTGGTACTATTTCTTCTGTTTTCTGTGAACACTATTTTAATTATGATTTTCTGCAGTGGAAAAGAGTGTGACTTCTATTTCTGTACTTTCTCTTTTGAATTCAATTTTCTTCTGGTGAACTAGAGCACCGTGTGTTGTCCGTACTTCATCTTGCCTCCACTGTACAGAGCAAACTGACTTTCTGATGTGGGAGCACGTCATTTCGTAAATGGAAGTAACTCATTTGAACTTGTTTTGGAATTACAGAGATCACTTTGTTCCTTTTAATGCAGCCTAAGGAAACCATAAACTGGATCTGAATTCCTTCAGGCTTTTCTCTGCTTAATTTAGTCAGGTTTCCTATGGCTTTCCCTGACCTGCCCGTTATCGACAGCTCAGGTACATGCACTAGTTCAACATCCTGAGTATCTGGAACCAAGAGGAACAAAAGAAACCCTACATTTCTTTCATATATTCTTGTGTGGGTGATACAAATCCATCCATATTTTAGGGTTTTCTGGAAGTTATTTTGCAGAGGCTGGCTTGAGAATGCACATCATCAGCTCTTCCTAAATAGTTTTATATATTTCCAAACAGGCATTTTTCCACATATTAAGAATGGGCCCTGTCATGTAGTCATCCTTTGGATGATTACAACTTCAACTTAAATTTATTGGGACTTTTCAGTGTGACTCTAATACAGGATGAAAAGCACTCATGACATCTGATACCTATTAATTTGGGAATTCACAATTTAAGACCTTCAGTGTTATGAGTGTCTTACTTATTTGCAAATACATTTCAAAGTGTGTTTACTTCTGCTTATAATGACATTATGCTGAGAATATTTCCCCCTCAAAGGAATTTATCATATTTTGTTTGCTATTACCAACATGTTTTTTGAGCTGTTAGTCTGAAACAAATATTTAGACAAGTGAAGGAAGTAGTATTATTATTTCTCCCATTGCACATTAGTAAAATGTAAAGTACTGTGCACCTAGATTGTTATCTGTTTCTGATGAAGCTTGTGATTATATTTTCTGGGTTTAGTTTGAAAGCTAAGACATCTGTTTATCTGGTGCATACAGAATAACTCTCATGTCTCTTCATCTCTAAAATTTTCAAAGGCTTTCATTCTGTTTTAAATCCTTTGAAGAAGCAGTAATCAAAGACAAAAATTATCAGAGGTACATTTTTGTTTTCCAAACAATGAAAATAACAACGCTCATCCTACTCCGATTTCAGGCACTTGCAATGAAACTTCAAACCTGGAGATTTGCCACACAAATCAAAAGTAATATGGGTAGCAGCAAACTCCAAAGTGCTGGCTGGATTACAGTTAATGTGGGTACACCCCCCCAGACTTCAATTCATCATATAAATTTAAACCAGGCATTTAAATAATAAAGACCAATAAGGCAATGCAAAGACTTCAAAAAACATATCCCATCACAGCATGACAATGCATCAAAGTTTTTTTCTTCTCCTTCTTTTTTATTCAGATAAAGAAATCAGGGAGAATAATGGTGAAATGTCTTTGTAGCACAAAAGCATTCTGAAAACAGAACATTGAACAAACAATATTTTGTCATTCAAAACTGATTTTCAATTTCAAAACTTAAGTTGAAGTAATATTTTGCAAGAAGGAATCAATATTTTCTTGAAAAGAAATTGGCCCTGCAGTTGAACTCTTTTAAGTAAGATTTTTTTTTCCTGCCAAGTCTATTCAAACTACAGTTTAATTAGAACTCAAGACGAAAATTAACAGAGGTCTTTCTTGAAGAACTGAGAAGTTTGCTATGCATTTTTCATTCATTTATTGCTTCTGCTTACATTTCTAGTATGACCATGACATTTGGAATAGTATTTGGGCAGAAGAGTGCGAATATTTAGTCAAGCAAAAAAATAGTGGGAATATGTGAAAAATTTTTGCAAAAATTCTAATTCATTTGTGGCAGATTTGAATACCATGGGTAAAATCCCACGCAAACTTGAAGTTCAAATATGATCATTAAGGATTTGTCGATTATCCTTTGTTTTATTAGAGATTGCCATGATGAGGATGATAGTTAAGAACAAATCCTGTAGTCAGTGACAGGACTCCTGCTACCCAGCTTTAGACCTCTGCGCTGTAGTCAGCTGCTTAGCTAATCACTTTTTACAGTTGTTACAGTTCTCTGTCAATGCAGAGGAACACATGTTTCTGGTCTACTATTCACCCAACCTATTGTAGACTTATGTTTTAAGATGAAATGAATTAGAGCCTAGAAGCATCTGTAAAGGGAGCTTGGATGACTATCTCACTGGTAGCTCACGTCTATATTATAGGTATCTGTAGTTGGTCAAAAGGATTGATTTCCCTCTAGATCTGTGCTTCTGCTTTCAGTTTGTAGGCAAGTCCTTGGTGGTTTCATATATGAACTGTAGATTGAGCAAACGGAAGGAAGGAAGGAAGGAA
>VYZM01022321.1:1467-12785 GCA_013398915.1 Dromas ardeola | reverse complement strand
CCTGTGCTGCCTCGGCCCCGTGTTGTTGTTTTTTTTTTTTTTTTCTTGCAGAGGAGCGGTTGTTGGAGCGAGGGGAGCACGACATTTTTGCAGTCATAACTGATAAGTCTCCGAAACGCTTTCTCCATTGCAAACATGTGCATCTTAATGGAAACCATGGCCTCGCTCCCTCCGTCACAACAAGCGCCGCCAGCAGCGCGGAGCCCGGCGGGGCTGGGCGGCGGGGCCGCCGGGGCGCCCCGCGGGCGGCGTGGGGAGGGCGCCGGGGGGGCTCCTGCCTTACCTTAAGAAATCGAGCCAGCCATCATGAATGATGGAAGGGTCCAGCTGCAGGGAGAGGAAATTCTCACTGATTATCCTGACAGGGCTCTTGGTGTTGACATCAAGGAGAATGAGAGTTCTTCCCTTCACACCTGGAGGTTTCTCCACCGGCAGCGCTCTCCTGTCCCCGGCCTGGGAGGGCAGCGAGAAGGTGGCCATGAGAGCCAGCCCAGGTGCCATCAGGGCTAAGAGCCCGGGGGGGCAGGAGCTGGGATAGGGCATGCCGGAGAGCAGGAAACCTCTAATTAACTCGCTGTCTGCAGGGGCTCGCTGGTGGCTAATTGTCCTTATCTAAAGTGTGGGGCGCTCTGCCTTTTTTTGCAATGTTTTGGTGCTGGTGGAGGGGAACTCACGCCCCTGACCAGCCTTTCTCGCAGCCGGTGCCAAGACTCCTTGCAGCCAGCACCGCCCCTTTAAGAGATGCAGGCTCCAGACATTTTTAACTTTTTGAAGGTAAGGGGAGGCTCCTGGTTTAACCCCCTCGGCTCGGGACCCGCCGGCCCCCCGCAGCCCCGCCAACACCGGGCTTTCGCTTTCCGTCGGCGGCCGCTTTCCGCCGCCGGAGCTCCTGGACCTCGCAAAACCGATCCGGAGCCGGGACAGGGAGACACCGGGGTGTTCGGCGGCCGCCTAACACGGCCCTAGCTTGTCGCCGGCTGCAGGAACGGCCGAGGCGGTAAGGCAGCGGGGGCGGCCCGGGCTGGGGGAAAGGTTAATCACCCCGAAAAAAATAAAGCCCTACCCGGGGGGTTAGCTCGTCCCGAGCCGGGACCCGCGGTGCTGGGCGAGATCCCCGGGGCTGAGCGCTGACCGCTCCGCGGGACCCGACGGGCGCAGCGGGGCTGGGGGGCCGCCGATAGCCCGCAGCCACGGCACGCAAGGCTCGCCCTGCCCGGAGCCATCGGCTCGGCCCGCCCCGGCCGACGCACGAAGGCCACTCGGGCACAGCGGGGAACCGGGGCACGGAGAATCGGGCCGCCGGCCGCCTTTTTCCGCCGACCTCGGGGCTCGGCGGTGTCCGACCCGCGGCGGGAAAAGGGGCGGCGGCAGCAGCGCCCGGTGTGGAAACGTCTGCATCGGGGGTGCAAAGGACAGCACGGTCTGATGGGACTGACGATGTCCTCCACGCCGGGGCCAGCCCGCGGCTGCTGCCTGCGGGACGGCCCGGGGCAGGATGGGCCGGGCTGGGTGCGCTGCAGAGGTGCAGCCGGCCGCGGTTCTCAGCGCTGGGTGCAGGCTGGTGGCACCCGGCCCGGGATGGGTGGAGGCATCCCGGGAGCTCTGGCCCACTTCAAGGAGTGTCCATCCGAACCGAGCATCCTCCCCCGCCAGCGGCCGGTTCCCGGGCAAGCCCTGGGCTCCCGCACACCAGCAGCCGGCGAGCTCTGGGACACGTAACGCGCCCTACCTGGGCCCTCCGCCGTGGCCCGCCCCGGTTTCCCCTTGGCCCAGGCCAGGCGGCACGGAGGGCCCCGGTGCCGCTACCCGGCCCGGTGCGGTCCGTCGGGGCCCCGCAGCCCCGGGGTTGGGCCGCTCGCAGCACCATCTGCTGGTGAGGGGCCCGGCGCGGCGGGGGAGCCGGCACCCACCTGCGGACACCCCCCCGTGCCGGGGTCGGGAGGTGCCGAGGCTGCCGGGAGCGGCGGGGCTCCGTGATAGAGGCACAAATCGCTCCCGGAGCCGATGCGGCCGGACGGTGGGGACCGACCCGCCTGCCGGGGTCGGGTACGGGCAGAGAGCGCTGCAGGGAGGCTGTCCCGGGCCGCGTCCCGCTGTCCCGGTAGGGCTCCCCGCGGTGGGAACCCCCTCCCGCTCCTCCCGGTGCCCGTGGGGAGCCACCTGCGCTCCCCGCCCGCCCCAGCGGGGCCCGGGAGGCGGAGGGAACGGACCCGTTGTCTCCCACGACGGCAAGTCCCGGAGCCCGGTGCGCTCAGCGGAGCCCCGCAGTGGGGCCTGGGGAAGTCCACAGGCAGCACCGTCTCCCGTGGAAATCTCCTCTCCCCTCGTCCCCCCGCCCCGCGAAACGCTTCAAGCCCATCGCCTTGCCCCGCCGCCAGCCGCCGGTTACCGAGACAGGGGTAGCGGGGGCACGGAGTTACCGTGCAATGAACGGTAACGGTGGGGGGAAAAGGATGAAACATACCTTCTGGCTCTGCTAGGGGTGCGCAGGGAATGCACAAACCGGGATTTGTCGTGAAAGCATCCCGTTAAAGCGGAGAGGGGAGCGGGGCTCAAAAGGCGCCTCGGAAGGGGCTGCCGTGGGCTGACAAAAAGCAGCCAAGGGGTGCCCGGAGCCGCGGGGCTTTGAGCGCTGGAAAAAGTAAGAGGATCCGGGGGAAAGGGCCGTGCAATTTCAGCTGAGCAAAGCCCTGGCATCCCGGGACAGGAAGAAGGCAATTTAAGGCTGGAAATTTGTGTTCGGCTGCAAACACTTCAGCCGTGGTTTGTAAGCGCGCTTAAAACTGACCCAGAACCTGAAGCCTCCGCTTCTGAAGCTGCTCAGATTTCGGGTCAGCTCCGAAAAAGGGATGCGAGTTTCTGATAGATCTCGTTATTTTATAATTAATTTTCCCGCCTGTATTATCAGAAGATGTCAGCAAGGCTTCAGGGGCATTTGTTGCTCAAATCAGTGTTGTGGTTGCAGGCCGAAATTTTGTACTGTGCCTTCTGCTAAGGATGGCTCTATTTTAAAACACAACTCTAGTGTGTTACGTAGTAAAGGACAAGAAAGAAAACAAATTACCCCGTTTAACCTCCTTTATGTATTTTTTTTCCTTACAAACAAACCACTTTGGAAGCGAAATGTGTTTATTCTGAAACGTTCCTCACAATTAATCTCTGCTTTGCATGTAAACTCCGGATGCAGCGAAGTCACTTATCTGCGGAGATATCAGCAAACAACAGAGAGCAGCAGGGAAAGGAGCAAAAAACCTCCCAGCTGCCAGGGTCGGCTTCCAGAGTCTGGGAAGACGGCGCTAAAGGAAATATTCACTTACCTGTCTCAGCTTTCCAGACCGACACCTGGAGCCTGCCGCGATCCGGTGGCCTCGGAAAAGCAAATTGCACCTCATTTTGCATCTGGCTGCAGCAACGGCAAGTCGAATCTAAAAAGAAACCGGTTTTGGCGTGTTTTTTTTTTTTCTTTTTTTTTTTTCTTTTTTTTTAATAAATTGTAGGTTTGCTATACAAGCCCTTTAAATGCTAAAAGCTTTCGTTACCTGCTGGGGCCGCAGCGGAGGTGCGGGGAGCACCGGGCCCCGGGAGCCGCCGCCGCCGCCCAGGGAGCACCGGGAGCGGCCGCTGCAGCTCGGGGGCGGCCCGGGAACCTTCAAGGTGTGTGTGTGTGGGGGGGGGGCGGGACACAGCGCACCTCCTTCACAGTAACTCATACCAGATAGGAGGTATCTCAATTTACACCAGTTGCGACCCCGGCTCGTCGTCCACAGGGGCAGAGAAGGGCCAGTCCTTTCTTATATTACGATAATTACTTTAGAAAGCCTGACTCACATAAAAAGTATCTATAAAGATTTACTCGCGGTTTTTGTCGATTTGGAAATGCGTTTCTCCATTTTCCATCTACTCTAAACTTGCTGTTTTTAATCTCCAAAACAGTCATTGGGAAAGAGAACGGGGGGAGGAGAAGCATTTCTATAAAGAGTTTAACCAAAGCACATTAAATATTTTCCCAACATCACCAAATAAACAACAATCCTCCAGCTCCCTATAAACTATTTAAAGCATGTCATATCATCTCTTCAGCTCTTGCCAATGTACTTTCCTTTTAATTTATAAGCCGATTAGAGCAGGGGCCTGTCTTTTTGCGTGTATTTCCAAAATGTCTGGCACCCTTTCAGTCACTCGCAGTTCACAAACACTTAAATCTGCGTTTAACTTCATTATTATAGGCGGTAACTTCGATTTTTCCTCAATTTTGTAGACCTACTGCCTGTGAAAGTGCTTGTTGTAAATGATCTGAGCAGTTGCTGAAGGGTTTCAGCAGATGAAACCTCTTTGGATGGCAGGGCTGTTACCAAAAAAAAAAAAAAAAAAAAAGCACAAGGGAAATTTAAACTGAGATCTCGGGCTGTATAAGTCGGCCCAAAAGAAAATGGGGAAAACCGCCTTGGGAGGAACACTTTTAGTTCGCTAGAAAATAAACTTCTGCTCATAAATGATGAAAGTTATTATCATAAGAGGATGTGCTGTACCAAACAAACCTCCATTAGGCTGGGAAGGATAAAACAGGCTAGACAGCTTTTTTTTTAAAAAAAATCATCATGTCTTTGATTCCCAAGATATCAACCATGTCTGTTTCTGTAGTGCTGTCAAGTAAACCTGAGTTATGGATGCTCTAAAAGAACCCAGCAAGGAGAAAATCCAGCAAGTGAAAATTAGGACCGCTATCCTTAGATACTTTACCAAAACTATACTTTCTTTTCAGACTCTTAAATTCCTGCCCTGTACCATGGCATGACAATTTCTGAGAAGAGCAAGACCCATGAATGTGGTAAAGCTGTGGTTGTCAGAGCACGCAAATGCATGTCAGATTCTTTTTATTGAGGTTTTTGCTCTTTCTGTGCTGCAGTGTCCATCATTTTCACCACAAGAGCCTTAATGTCTGGAATGTAACCTCCTAAAACAGCCAGTGCCTCAAGGTGGGTGTTGCACAGCCTGAACTCCACTGCTGAAACCATTTCCTAGCACGTTTATGTATCGCGTCTAACCTGAACAAGCAGGCAGAGGACGACTGCTTGATTTAATACAGTATCCGTGCATTGCTCTTTAATGTAGGTGACCTGGGATGTTCTGTAACAAGCAAATACATCTGTCTGGGCTAGGAGGACTGGCTGGCTGGGGAGCTCAGCGACAGCGGGAGGAAAGCAAGCCTACTGAGAGCACTTCCTCCCCCCATCTGTGCAAAAAGCAAGGCATCGATCAAAACCAACTGCCTGGTCAGGAAAAGTACACTTGGCAATGCTGTGTCTGCATTTTTGCCAGCAAGAAAGGAACACAAACTGGTATCGCCAAATCTAGCCTTAGGAAAATGGAGCACAGCGGTGCCGGGCTTTCCTTTGAGAGTCAATCTGTACTCACCAGCTGCCTAATTAAGAAACCTATAAAAATAAGGGACAGGGACAAAAAGAAGGCACCGGTCCCATAAAGGCTGTGAGTATGGGCTCTCTCTAGCTGGTACACCATGAGAAGACACATGAGAAACTGGGGGGGCTGAAGTTGAGTTTTAGGCAGCTGCTGATCAATGATCTTTTTTGTTGTTGTTGATTTTTCTTTTTGTAACTTAATTCCCAGTCCTGTGAGCAGTTAGCTACCATGTACTCTGCTAGAATAAACCAAATTTATTCTTTTCCTGAATCTGTATAATTTGATGCGCGGTCTCAAAAATACTCTGACAAACCCAGGGTACCCTACTCCTGCAGATTTGTCTGTGGAGGGAACTAGTGGGCTCCCAAAGTGTCCATCTCCCAACAGGTGTTCCGAGGTTCTTGAAAAATTGAGATGCACGATTTCCATAAAGCTGTGAGAACGGCTCTGGAGGCTGGTCAAACCAGGTGCTGTCCCAGCAGACAGAAATCCCCTTTGCCAAAGTGCCTCTTCAGCAAGCATAAAAAACTCCAAATAATGACTGAGTGTGTATAACAACACTCTTTGACACAAAACGCTCTTCAGATCCATGAACTTCCCTGTACTCATCAATGGCAGGGTCTGACTTAGCTTTTGTCTTTGTATCTTGAGTAGAAGCAAACGTGTCAGCAATTTGTCATAGTCAAAGAGATACAGAGGACAAACACAACAGTGAGACCCGGAGCTCTGCAGTGCTCCAAAGACCACAACAGCCTTAGAAACGTTTTCCTCAAACTGAGCCCAACCCTGAGGAGCGGAGAAATGTGTAGAATTATCCTTGTTTCACATCATCACGTGAAAAAGGAAGAGAAGTGAACACGCCAGTTTTACAAGCCTGAGAATGAATGTGAGCAAGCATTTGTCCCACCATCTGCGAGGAGATGATAGAGGTGAAGGAAGAGGGAATACAGGGGGGATGGTAAAAGTTCACAGAGACCTTCTATTTTTCTGGAGAGATGCTTCACATTCCAGCAGCAAAAATGAAGGAAGCGGACATGAGGAGTAGATCAGAGAGGGGAAATAGGAAGATGGATGAAGTGCAAGGCTGGAGGAGCAAACAAGTCAATTATGAATAAGAGGAAGGGGCTGTGTACAGAGACCAACAAGGAGATGGTGCTCAGGGGAAGAAACAGCAGCCAAAACGCTCTCCAGTCAGAGACGCTGCTGGGATGAGGGAGGCAGAATAAAATCGTAATCTTTCAGGTAAAGATAGAACTGTAAACCCTTGTCCTCTGTATCTATTTGATTATGGCACCTCTGTCACCAGCTCCACCAGGACAACTGAGCATGGCCCTGTCATAGACAGAGACAGGAGAAACCAGCTATGTCAAAGCTGCAAACTATTGGTTTGCATACAGAAATCAGAAGCAAACCATGAAACTCATGGCTAGAGAGCAAGAGGAGGAACCTCTGAGAACTATGGGTCATGCCTGAGAACCGGGCAAGTAGACAAAGGAGAAACAAAGTGAAATGCCAACGGTGGGTGCTCAGGATGAACCCAGGAGATGAGGAGGTCAGAAGCGAGCACCACCAATGGAGGGGGAAAGGCCAACAGTACCTCACTGAGCTGTACTTGTGGAGGTGGGAGGAGACGGGCTGATGCTGGATAGAACTTAAAACAATACTCTGCTTCCATTGTCCAGCAAAAGCTCTCAAATACATCCAGAGAAAGCAAACATCTTTCTGCACGAATTCCAGTAACAGCAGTTAAGTTCCTGATCTGTTCCTCTTTCAGGCGGTGGCAGAGCAACGAAGGTCTGCGGGCGTCACTTGTAAGGTTAAAAGCACAGAATCTGTGAATCTCTTTGGGATTCTCTAACCATGCAAAGACATGGTCTGCCTGCGGCTTCCCACAAATCTGATACAAACCCCATCCCTCCTCCTGACAATGAACAAGCAAATAGGTCCTTTCCCCATCTCAGGAGCAACGGGGCGGGAGAAAAGCGTTCAGGATGACAAAAGAGCTCTGAGAGAAGCGTTTCCACAGCCCTTTCAGCAACACGGCCTCACCTCAGCACTGCTGCGGGCTGGCAGACATGAGGGGGAAGGCGCAGGGTCCTTAGCCCAGGCACAGTAGCTTATCACCCAGAAACAACCACGGGGAAAGAGCATATATTCATAGCGCAGACATCTCCTTTGTCCTTTCTACCAGGATCTGGGTGTTGCCTTCTTTCTTCTCCCTCCACGGTTTCCCTTCTGTTAGCCCTTTAGTAATAGCAACATGGAGAAAGCTAAAAATAAAGCTGTATAAGCAATGTAATAGGCATGCAATTGCATGTCTATTTTCTTTGAAAAAATGATGCTTTATTTCCTGTACAATGGAAACTACAGTTTGATGTTACAACTATTGGGTTTTGACTGAATGCAGAAATTTGACTTAAACAATGACAATTCCCCCTGTATTTAGTATTACCATATGTCACTGATTATATATTTAAGTTGCAGAAATGAATTAAATTTCATGGCTTCCTCAAGTTAGATTCTCTTGGAGTAGACTGTCTGTTGCTATTAACCAAAATCCTTGGAAAACAGTTTAAATCAAACCAGCAGACTTTTGGTATCATTTCAGGAGAAAATTGGTTATCACAAACCAAATGCTTAACACGTCATCATCCAGAAGGCCGGGTAAAGCTTTGCAAACCTGCAGCAACCATGGTCAGGATAGAGAAAAGGGGTTAATTGAACGCCACAGACTCAGAGATGGAAAAAAAAAAAAGACACAGTGCGCTGTTTGGAGCTCCCTTGCCTGGGGTCTTATTCCTTCTGCCTCAGAAGTTATCATATATCCCACATCTCAGTGCTTACTTCACTTACTTGGGGAAAGTATCTTCTCTCCGCTGGCTACAGAGCATTAGTGACAATCATGTTGCACACATGTTCCAGGAGAAGCCAGCCTTGTGCTTGCTAGATTTCTTCCCACTTTCTGGGGAAAAAAAAAAAGAAAAAAAAAATCATCCAGATTTTCTTTACTCCTTCTGTTTCCCATCATCATTTGGATTGCTAACATTTCTATCCCCACTAGCAGTCCCCCGGCAGCTCCTGGCCCTTTTCTAGAGGACCAGCAGAACCCCTCGGCTCCCATCAACCAGGAAGGAAGCAAATTGCAACCTGCAGCCTCTGGGCGTCTGGCTTCAGAGCTTAGAAGTCAAGGTGATGTGAAGGGACTTTACAAAACTCCCCATGTCCACGCTCCCCTGGACCTGCACAGTCAGAGCTGGAAGAGGAGAGCCACCATCAGAGGTGTCACCACTGGCAGGAGACATAGAGAAGCCGCAGAGGGAGCTGAGTGGTGGCAGACACGGTGCAAAGCAGAACCTGAGCAGTCCTGGTGAGCAGGAAGCAGGTTATTATTCCTAACTGAGGAGCAACGTCGTGAGGGTAGAACAGGTAAAAGGAGGAGACCTCAGCATGAGAAGAAAAGGGCAGCTGTGCCGTGCTTGCTGAAGGACTCACCAGGCAGGATACAGCCGGGATGGGCCTCGGTGAGAGCCTTGCGAATTCACGTCATACTTTGCCAAAGACTCAATCAATTGAGTATGTGCTAAAGCTCAGTTTGTTTTGTCTTATTTGGAGCTTTGGAAGATATTTCCTATCTTGAATCATTGAACACGTTCCAGCCACACACCTGCAACTTCTGGAGTGCATCCTCTCAGCGAGAGGCTGGCTAGCACGTCGTCACTTATGCAGGGCAAATCCTACTGAAAGCACATCAGACCACAGCTTTCGCACCAGTTTACTTTTACATGTAGCACATGTAAGCTAACATCTGGCAAGGACGCAACTATGTCCTGATCGAGATGGAGCTCATCGCAACAGATGGTGTTTGATACTGCGGGACCAGGGCAGCTCCACCCCAAACTGAGCATGATTTCTCTTTCTGCCTTTTTACCCGCTCTGGGCACATCTTTTTGGGGAGTGGAGCTATTGCCACTAAGGCGTCGCAGTCTCCTTGAGACCATATGCCATGCCCAACCTACAGGTCACTGCCTAGTCCTAACATCCAGGTTATTTTGCTCCCGTTGAGGCATCTCATTGCATGAAGCTGGATCCTGACACAACTGTTGTACGGCGCATTAATATAACACGAGCTTTGCAATACTCTGAACCAGCTGCTACAGATAGTGCCTCCAGTGGAGGAGGAAACTTTCTCTCCGAGCACACAGTAGCTCTGCCAGCACGCACGCAAGCAGCACTGGTAGTTAGCAATCTAACAAGCAACATCTGGTGCCCATTTTGGGCCAAAGGATGGAAAAACCAGCAAAGAGCAGCCTCCAGTGCCACCTCTTCAAGCCCGAGAGTTTCACCCTGAACGGAAAAGCGTTCAGAAGAGAAAACCCAGCATCGAAATGAATGTTGCCGTGACTCTGGAAGATGCAAGACATGACCAACATCTCTGCAGCTTTACACGGTTGCTGTCCGAGATTTTTTTTGCCAGAGGTTTATTTTGCCAGTAGAAGTACGGAGAGAGGTTGCCACCTTGTGGTTCCTCCTCTTGCAGTGCCATGTGGTGGTGTGTTTCTTTTTTTAATTGTACTAGCCTAGACCAGTGGTTTCCAAACTGCTAACCGAGGATTTCTCCTCGATGACAAGGGTACTACGGACAAAAAGACTTTCCAAGTACTTACTTAACTAAAAAAGCAAGCCTGTAACTCACAGCCTTCAGTTCTTATACTGAGAAACTCATCACTAGAAAATCTCTCAGGAATCTAATCTGCAAGTTAATAAAGATGAGTAACTTACTGGCAGGGGTACGCAGCTTCCAAACAGCGATCCAAAACGCTATGGCAGCGATGCACAAAACTAGATTGGCTTTACAATATCCTCAGCATCAAGAAATCTGTGAGAAATTCAGTGCTGATGACAGCCTGCTGTTTCAAAAATTTGGGATGCTCTCAGACAGTAGTTCCCACAGGGTCCCAATAAGGAAGGAGCAGCCACGTGCTCGTCCCCACCACCTGCAGAGAGAAAGGCAGGAGCAGACTGAGCTTGTCCCTAGACACTCTGAGTACTGCTCAGGACAGTTTGTGAGATCTGCTCCTCAGGCGGTATAAATTGGGAGAAGGTTACCATAGGGATTTATGGCTCCTCCATAAATCGTGCCCAGGTAGAGCACCAGGTGGTATTTCCCCACTGGAGCTGGGGGTGGGGGAGTTGGAAAGGGGAAGATGAGCAAGCACACGGCCCCTGTGAAATCCCAGGGAATTAATCAAGATTGGAAAAAATTTATCAGCCTCTCCCAGAGAGAGGGAAGAGTCTCTCCCAACACAGCGAGGAGCACAGATGTCCCTGGCAGCTTTTCATGCCTATCTCCCTGCTGACATACTGACACAGAAAGTGGCCCATTTTCATGGGCGCGATAATGAGTGAATAATCAGAATTTTTGGAGCACTTCCTTTTTTCCTCCATGACATTTTCTGACTAGCTTCCTGCTTTGCCAGTAGCGAGCCTGTTACAGTTGTAAGCAACTGACTCTTTTCCAGTTCCCCAGACTCGTTTCAAGGTTGTCGTGGGTGTTGGTCCAGGGAAGACCCAAAAGTTTCGACAGTCCTTAAGTGCCTTCTTCAGCACCTACTTCTGAAGCTGATAAACCCCGTTGGTGTGTCACATTGCCCATCAGGTCTAGACATGAGAATAAATGTCAGTTACAGCGCGGTACATTTGTTTCCCTAGCAAGACTGCAAACCTAATGACTATCCACCCCCCCATTAAAAATATATATATATATTAAAAAGTAAAAATCACTCCCACGGGAAGAAGGGAGATGAATCTGAGCTGAAACGGTAAAGAGTTGGGCCTCGGCGGGTAACAGAGGGAGGCTGACTGCAAACCCCAGCTTTAGAGACTGCTGGCAGAAGGCT
>VYZM01022316.1:269489-290876 GCA_013398915.1 Dromas ardeola | reverse complement strand
AGGCAAATGCATTTTCATGACGCATTCTAGAATCCTGCAAAGGGAAAACCCGAACAAATCAGGTGTCGTTTTCCCCTCTAAAGTTTTTATTTGTGGAGTTAGAGATGCGTTTTTTTCTCTCTATGTTCCCTGCATACACGGTGCTACGGGGTTTGAAACTGCAATTCTGCATAGTAAAATACTTGAATTTAAACAAAAACCTAACGGCCACGAACTGTAAAACTGACTGGAGCTTTCCTTCAGCCCTGATGCTCTGTAAAATCTTACTATCTAGTTCTACCCAACCTAAATACTGAGTCCAGCTTGACCTTTCTCATGATCTCCCTCCTGCCGATACATTTTTAATTTTCTTTTTCTTTTGGTTAGTCAGCGGCTAGGAGAGCAGGGACTTGTTGTGCCAACTGTCAGACAACCACCACGACCTTATGGCGACGTAACGCAAATGGGGACCCAGTTTGTAATGCCTGCGGACTCTACTATAAATTGCACAATGTGAGTATTTACTCATCTCATGTGTCGCTGCTTGCCTAGCCGGGATTGATGTCTTAACTGCATGGTGTACACTAGGCTTTTATTGGTTTCAGGGTTTTGGTTGTTGTTTTATTCCTTCCCTCGTCTCTAAGGTTCCCCTGGGAAGTGACAGCCATTCTTTGTCGGCATAGTGATGCTAAGTTCAGTGACATTACAATGTATTAGCTTGGCTTCTAACGCTTGGGCAAATCAGGCAAAATAGAGCTACCACACTTGGTTTTAACTATGCATGTTTTGTGTGCTGTTTCCCTCCAGAAACACAGAAGCTATTTGAAATGGTCTCTCTGCAAAACTTAATCCCGATGGGGCATCTTCATTTTGACTTTTTTTTCAAAATAATTATATGTAGGGCTTTGGGTTTTTTCCTTTTTTTTTTTTTTTCCTTTTTGTTTTTTTTCCCTTTTTTTTTTTTTTTCCCAAAAGAAATTAATCCTTAGCAGGAATCACTTGACATGTTGGAACGTTATTTAAACTGTGAGTAACAGAGGTTACTGTTACAAGATTCCTCATGTTTTAGGACTGAATTTGGGTCAACGTGTGCCTCCTAGTTTGATCTCTCCTATTAGGAAATGAACGAGGACTGAGAGTAAGCCTACGGGAAAGAGAGTCATCAGCTGCCAAATTCAGTTCAATTTGTTTTTCATGTCTAGGGGTTTTTTGTGTGTGTGGTTTTATTAAACAAATCAATATAAACAAGTTCTGGAGAGAGAAACACGATTTTTTTTTGGCCTGAAAAAGGTCTCCATCCAGGAAAAACACATGGGGGCTGTCCAAATATTTTCATTTTTGCACAATAAGGTCATTTTGTCTGCATGAGCCTGATTTTCTCATTTCTTGCAGGTGAACAGGCCTCTGACCATGAAAAAGGAAGGAATTCAGACCAGGAATAGGAAAATGTCCAACAAATCAAAGAAAAGCAAGAAAGGCTCTGAGTGTTTTGAGGAACTGTCCAAGTGCATGCAGGAGAAATCGTCTCCCTTCAGCGCTGCTGCCCTTGCTAGTCACATGGCACCCATGGGGCATTTGCCACCTTTCAGCCACTCTGGACACATCCTACCAACACCTACCCCCATCCACCCATCTTCCAGCATCTCATTTGGACATCCACACCCATCCAGCATGGTTACAGCCATGGGATAAAACCCGATGACCAAGAGACCCACCCAGAGATTAAGAACATGGGGCTTTGCCTACGATGACACCAAGTAAGAAAATGTTCTGCCAAGAGGAGGATGTAGGGATGGCAAAAGGGAATCTTTGCTCCCATGTGGTTTAACTCTTAATGCTGGACTAAAACCTTGCAAATGATGGGTCTTCTGCGGAAACGTGTAGTGGTGCCTGTAATGCACTTTGCCCCCTCAGGTATAAGGAAAAAGAACTCACCTGTTCGATACTTAATGGTCCAGCAGGAAGCAAAAGGTGGCAGAAGCTGAAGGAAAAGGCTTGGAACTGGCTTTTCTTTCTCTCTTTGTTATTACTGTGAATATTGTAAAGAGATATAAGCAGCCTCCCAGGATGGAATCGGCTTACTGGAAGCCAGACATGCTGGATTTCTATTGTGGACTCTGTTTGGGATGGGGAAAAAATAATTAAAAAAAAAAAAAATTAAAAAAGGACATCTTTATAAAGACGTAATTTTTAAAATGAAATCAGACACAAAGTCATATTTATTTTGCTCTTGTTTTCCACAAAAAGCCTCAACCCTCTGATTGCATGTTTTTGTGCTGTTGTTTGCAATGGTAAGAAAACCTGCCTTCAAAACAAGGGGGAGAGGGGGGAATATATTCAACAGCCCCCTTGGATTAGCTCCATCTACCTTCCATGCCAAAATATCTACTAGGAAGGAGGAAAAGACTGGGGAGGGGAACAAAGCAAAAATGTAACTGTAATATGGGATTTTAATGTGCCCAAGGTGGTGACTATTTTGATGCAATTTCTTCATTCTTCTCCCTAACATGAAAGATTTGTTTTTAAAAAAAAAACCAAAACAGCAGCCCCTCTCCCAACTACTCTATTATTCCTTAAAACAGACAGCTAGATCAGACAAACTGTTGGGAAAAAACTCTCGGGAAGGCAATCCTGCACTAGCGAGGGACGAGATACAGGCGTTTATCAACTGTGTCACAGCTAACTTCTAGCACAGCAAAAACCATCACAGGGCATAAAAACATCCAACTCGCAGACTTTAGAGGTTGAAGCATTTTGTTCTGTTGT
Organism: Dromas ardeola; assembly: GCA_013398915.1. Classification (NCBI taxonomy): domain Eukaryota; kingdom Metazoa; phylum Chordata; class Aves; order Charadriiformes; family Dromadidae; genus Dromas; species Dromas ardeola. Next base: position 288,131 of record VYZM01022316.1, on the reverse strand, counting down.
GTTGGCAGCTGTCGCTTAAAAATGCAGATTAGCTGCTTGGGTAAACTTACGGCAGTGTGGCCACCACGTCCGCACGCAGCCAGCCAGCGCGTGTGCCGTCTCAGGCATCCAGGCCCCGGTGGACTTCACAGGGAGGAAGGGCAGAAATGAGGTTGAGATCACTGGAGAGGGGAAAGAGAGAGACAATCAGTTTGAGCTTCACACATCCGTCAAATCCCAGACACAACCACAGCTGATGAGATGAGGGAAAGCATCGTTCTAAGCGGAACGTCCATTTTCCGTAGCGTATTTTATATGAAAAAAAAAAAAAAAACAACTAAAAAAAGGAAAAAATTAAATTCCCATTATTAAACCATATTGTACGTAAATGACCGAAAACAAAGCTATTACCAATGTGAAGTGTATTTTATTGATTGTTATGATCTGATGCCTCTCGTGAACACAAGCTCCAGTATAACATACAATGTACATATTTAGCTATACTTCTGATGAAAAATGCCCCCATGAACAGAGGGGTTTGATAATGTAAACCACGTAAGCTTAACTCTGTGACAAGCTTTTTATTTTATTTTATTTTTATTTTTAACTTTTTTGTTGTTGGGGTTTTTCTTTTTTTTTTTTGGATCAAGCCAATTGTATCTTTACTGCAAAAGTCCTGCTTTAAAGAAAAAAACTGAAACAAATAAAAATGGATGTACATGAATTTTTTTTTCTAAACATGTAATTCAAATATTTGATAATGAATTAAGAAGCAAGCAGCCATGAAAATCCTGCTTTCCTCCTTTTTCTGGTCTGCGTAGGCATATAGGTGCACTTTGTAAAGAAGTGGAAATAAATAAACGGGAAACTAAATCGGTTTGGAGAAATCATAAGAATTTTTAGTCTACCGAGGTAAAAAATTGTGTCCTTTTTACTTTTTACCTTTTACAATGGTACAGTTCTACATTATTTGTACCCAACTCAAATTTCTGTAGGATTTGGGCAGGGGGGCGGGGAAGGGATGTGGGTGGAAGACAGGGATTACTGATACAGTTGACAAAGTGCAATATATTGTCAGTCACTGCAGCATAGACAACGGCAGTCGAGATTTAAATTATTTTGTACTTGTATCAGCATAAAAAAATTCTGCAGTATTTTCTGTTTTTATTTTATTTTTTTTATTTTGCTTATTTTTGGATTAGTGAACTAAGTTATTGTTAATTATGTACAACATGTTTATATATTGTCTGTAAAAAGTGTATGCTTTCCTCATATTCCTTCAAGGTGAATATTGCTAAGAATAATAAAATACCTTTTTTGTGAAAGTACCTGTGCCCAGCTTCATGTCATAAAGGCTGCTTTTAATAGGGAGAGGAAAAATTATCGTCGTCATTGTTGCCAGTAGAATTACTAGCTTAAACTTTATGCAGAGCGGTCTATTGATATTTCAAAAACCTACCAGGGTAGGACAAAAAAAAAAGTAGTTGGTGAATGATTTAGTATAAAACGCACAGGTACAAAAGCTCATTCTCCAGTGTTGTTTTGGGGTGACGAGGTCACGCAGTTAAGTGTGCTAAAGTTTCTAAACCAGTTTAAAAATCTCAGGCAGCAGCCACATTGCAGATGATGAACTGCAGTTTCTCTAGGGCTTTTTGTTGGTTTTTTGCATTGTTTTTTTAAAGTGTTTGGAGAAATGTTTTTCAATTAAAACCAAGTTTTTAAAAGCACCGTAAACGCGGAAAAGCAGCCAGCTGCTTAATGGGTTTCGAGGCAGGGCCTGTATTAGACTGGGCAAAGTTCTCCATAGGTTCTTGCACTGCTGTAACAGGCAACACTGTCAACCTGGAAACCTGTTTCCTACCATTTGGTGTCATCCGTGGCGTGAAGAGAGCAAAAAGGGATGGCCAGCCTGGAGCTGCTCAGTGCTGTCCTAGGAACAAGGGTTGCAGCTGTGGGTGCAGGGGGGCACGCACGTGGGCTGGCACATGAGGATGGAGAAGAGTGCTTATCAGGCAGCTCTCCCATGGCCAAAACTTTGTGGCTGCTTTCATCACATGGTCAAGTCTGACCCACAAAAGAAACTCCTTGGAGCCTTACAAAGTGACACAAAGTCCCCCTGCCATGTGTAGGGGTGAGTACTGCTGCTACTAAACCAATATTTTCAAGAAAACTGCTAATGAACTTTGGGTTTCCTCCTTTGACCCCCTGGGAGTTGCGTCTCACTTCTGTGGAAACCAACTTGGGGATAGCTCCTTACTCATTAAGAAAAAAAATAACCTCAGTTCCTTTTTCAGCGCGTGTGTGCAAATTCCAGCCCTTTCTATCACTGCTTCTCTTTAACCGTGCCACCTCCTCCCTGTTTGCAAGCCCTGCTCGCGAATGACAACGAGTTGCGGCAGCTCTAGATGTGCTGAAGAAAGCACACGCAACCAGGACGAAGCCTTCCCGCATCATTTCAGACGAGTTAATCATCTCTCTAGCTTGTTTAGCGAGGCTCAGTGCAAACACCCATTAAGAAAAAAAAAAAAAAAAAGGCAGTTTATAGCATACCGTGCAAGCTTCATTAAAAAGAAACATGTTAGTTTTCAGACAGGTTTAAAACAGGGTTATAAGTAAACTCAGCCACTCTCCCTCCATATTTGAATAGCTGAGACAAGGAGAGAACAGGAGAACTAACAACATCACTTTAAAATAATTTAGAATAATCAAGCTATTTGCTTTGGTTGCACATTGCACACCTGTCCAGCCTTTGATGAGGGCTTACCTTGGTGTTGCCTCTCTGCAGGCATTTAGACATTTCGCTGGTTCGGTCCGATCCGCTCACAGAATCGGGGCCATAATCCATCAATTTGTCAGGAGGGGTGCTGCAGCCCCCCAGCACCTGGAGGAACGTGCCTCTTCTGAGCGGGGTCTTCAGCGGTTCCTGCAACACAGACAACAAATAATCCCGTGTTTGTCAGGTGGCACTAATCTGCGAAAGATCAAACCATCTCTCTGCAACGTGTGTATCGTGTTTGTCTCCAGACATTTTGCATAGCGGAAGAAAAACAAACAGCAGGGAATGAAAATGGAGCGAGTGTGTAAAGTTCAACGTAAATTAAGTACAGAGCAGATATCGAGGCAACAAATTGGGATTTACGGTCCTTTCACTACCACCAAACACTGGGGGACAGGCTTTTTGTGAGGGGGGAACCCTGACATTACTTGCCTTTGGTTCCTGTTGTTGGGATTATTGTTTTAAGCCGTGCTTAATTGTCATGTCTCCACGGCCACATCAAAAGCCAAGAAGATTAGGTTACAGGGAGTGTTTGATGTCAAAATACAAAATAAATAAAAGGAAAACTGAAAAGGTAGCATATTTTCCATGATGTCTACTGAGGTTTTTGCCTCAAACATTTTTTTTTTTTTTTAATTTTGCAAAGGTTGCACTTATAGTGACAAGATTTCGTTTACTGACTTCCAAATGACTCCACTGCTTTCCTGTAACAACTCAAAAGGGTTAATATCCCCTCTTTGATGGCAAACATGGTATAATTAACGCAAACTTCTTAAGTATCCTGGTGACCTGTAGATGGCCACATGAGAATTTTGTTATTTACTGACTTGCCAAACGTTTATTGCTTATAGCAGGACAAGTGGGAAGCAGGCATTAATTTTGATGCTGTTATCTGTGATTGTGCGTAAAGTTCATAGCAGAGAGTGCCTATATGTCAACTGCAATTAAACATTTCCCTATTTTTTTAAATGAATTTCGTGTTGGTGCAGGGGGTTGGATTGGCAGCTTTGCAAACTGAAATCCTGCCCATCCGCAGAGCAGGCATGACATAGCCAGACACAGGACAACTTCCCCTTACCTGCAGGCTGCAAAAGAAAACAGTCTGGCGCCATGAAGCATTTGATCCTTGGTTCTCCACAGAGACAGTCAAATCAGTACCAACTGTGGCAGGGCACAGAGGGAGATTTTGTGGTGTGACATCTCCCCTTAGAAACCAGCCTGAAAAACACCAAAAATTAAGCCAAAAGTGGCTATCAGGTGAATATGTTCATTTATCACCAACCTGGACTGGATTAGAATGCATGACCTAGAAGTAAAAGGCTTTGTTTAGCCCAACTCCCTGGGCCATCTGGTCCTCGCAAGTAAACATTTCTAAGTGAGATTAAGTGACTGTTCTTTAAGCATGGTGATATGAGTGCAAACCAGGCTGCTCTGGATCTGACAGATCAAACCTCAGCATCAGAGCAGCCGGCTAGTGCCGATTCAGAGACACCATTTGCTTAAACAGCTTTGGGTGCAATTCTCCGTGGTGCCGGCTTTGCAGTCAGTCCCGATTCAGTCTGATGTGTCCCTGTCAGATCCAGGTCTCAGATTGCACCGAGGTGCTGCTGAGAGGTCAAGGGCCCCATCAGAGGAAACTTAGGGGAGAGACTGGAGTAAGGACTACACCGCATTTGCAGTAAGAATTCAGTTGCATTTCTGAGCACTGAAAGCTCAGCTAAGTAAAGTGCAATAACAGCGTAGGAGATACTACAGAAAAAACATCCAGCAGGTAGTAACACAATAGAGAACTAAGCCCTCCTTCAGGGAAAGGCTTCGCCATACCACTGAGGGAGGGAACTGCTACTGTTTGGTCTATAAAAACTGAATCGGGGAAGTATAATGTTAACCCAGCCTACGCAGCAGTGCCAGGGAGAAAACGGCTGCCTGCCTGTGTCCTGCTCCCATGCCTCTCTCTATGGTTCTGCACTCTGGGCTGCAGGGAGTTATTTGGAGGAAAGTTGACTCTGGCTCAGGAGGGTCGAGAGCATGGGTAAATCATTTGGAGTTGGGCCTATCAATGCCAGAGCGTGAACATGGACCCTTGTTTCTCCTAAACACTTCCGTGCTTCACCAGATTCTTCCCCAGGGCTTTTATTTGCCTCTGGAGCTTGATTCAGTCAGGCAGAGAGGACGTGGCAGATTTCTTTACCTGTGACATTATGTTGGCTATTTTGCTCGTGATTTTTTTATTGCTGGTTCTTTCATTCACTCCCACCTGCCTGCATTGGCATTCTGATAGCAGGTTATACTGCTAGAGTGTTCAGGACGTCCCTGGAAATCCTTTACTGGATTTTTCTGTAAAATTCAGATTAATTTACTATCTCCTGCTGCATTTCAGCCTGCCTGCTAGTTATTTTTCTTTTCTTTTTTGTAGACCCTTGTAAAATTTGGAAGTAAAAGCACCCCATTTTGAGAGTTAGTCTGTTAGAAGAGAACTAGATGAACAAAAAGGAACAGACCAAAACCATTCACGTAACCTTTGTGCCCACAGGCACTCTGGGCTGCGCACTATTTTTCTCTATCCAAGCATAACTCCCACCAACACAGTGAAGGTGTTCTTCACGACGAAGCACATCTCAGGAGACAGACCCCTGCCCGACTGATGCTAGGACTCACCCCAATCCCTCACACACTCACTTTCTGATAACAAGCAAAGTTACAGCACTCCATGCCTCAGTTTCCCCTTGCAAAATAGGCATAAAAAAGACATGACCTGCCCTATCAGCTACGTACAAGTGTTGACTCGCTCCAGTCTAGCAGACTTCTGGGCAAGTTCGAACAAATGTCAGTGTGTGGGGTGTACCGATAGGCACCGAGAAAGAGCACAGCACTCTCCTCTCTAGGTTACAGTCTCCTCCCTGCTTTCGCTGCAGAGCTGTTGCACTGCCGTTAGCCTCTCTGTACAGCTGTCTGTGGCAAAAATGACACATTGGAGAAATTAGTCATTGGAGTGTATCACCCGGCGGCTCCCAACTGCTGCGCACACACACAGAGCCCCACGCACACGCACACGCACGCACGCCCTGCCTCCAGCCCCAGCCCGTTGTGAAGCAGCCCTTTCTCCATCTCCCATGCTGTCAGCCCCTGACCTTCCTTTCACATGCTCTAATGGTCACTCGAAAACTGCGAGAGAACACAGTTGCAGTATTAAATAGCCCTAATTTGTCTCCAGGCCTTTCCCCTCCTCCCCCCGCCTCGGTCTCCCGCGACTTAACGTTTAAACCAGCTGAAGTTTACAACAAATCAAAGCCTCCCTATAGGCCCAGATTGTCTAAATACGGAAAACAGGAAGTGAGTAACCTTCAACGGGAAATTGTTCATCCGATGGAGGCCAAGACCCAAGGCCCAGCGCTTTGCAGTCCTGCCCCAGCACAGGCAGACACAGCATGTACCGAACAGACACTCGTCGTTTCGCAGGAGGGAGTGGTTTAGGGAAACTTTTGCTTCTCTTGCAGTCACATTGCGGCTGCTTCAAGGAAGGAGATGGTGTTTGTGCCTGTGCAGAACAGTAGATGGGCAGTTTGGGAGGGTTATTTTTAAGGAGACTGGGGATGGGATGGAGAAGCAGACAAGGGTTGGAGGAGAAAACAGCGAAGATGCATGAATTCAAACTAAAACCACCTCTTGCTTCCTATGAAGGTGACGATGGCAAGAGAATACTGCAAACAGCATTGGGCTGCTTCCAGCACACAAGGGCGGGAAGAGATTTTGTGTGACAGCCCACTTGGTGACGAAAAGGAGAACACTTCATTTCCTAGGCAGAGAGAATAATAATTTATTTTTGTAGAGTAACTTGCCTGCTTCCCCTTGCCAGGAAAGATCCCAAATTATTTTACCGGCTGTTTATCTAAGGCTTATATTATTCACTTCTGAATTGCAACCATTACTGGGGTGGAACACAACAGCTGTTTAACAACTCAAAACAATGCCCCTTTTTTACGGAAGGTCATATTAAGATCCTCTCTAACTGAAGGTGAACTTCTTGTTACGTGCTGCATCCACTGGAATAAAGCTTTGCTCGCAATTACACTTCTGCCAGAATCATGAAACTGCCAAAGAAACTAGGATGCACAAACACATCCAAGCATGCCTGAGTCCTTTTACTCCACCTCTGGACAGGGCTAATGAACCACGTACCACAAAGTGGCTCCTGGCTCCCAGATAACTTCTTTCTGACCCTCTTGGAGGCTGCACCTATGCTCATATGCCAGTTTTGCGCTGTGCAGCTCATGGGATAAGCACCAGCAACCAAGCCCATGGTCTCTGATTTGAGAAATGGACAGAGAAAAGAAGGCACTGTCCGATTTGGAGTTTGGCATCGTTGTCGAGGAGACGTGGGTTGGTTGGTCCTGTCCTGGTTCCTTGCCCCACAACTGGGAATGCTACAGATGAAGGGCACTCCTGGGCAGATGTACACACATGGGACAGTCAGTCTGCAGAGGACATTCATGCAGAAGGCACAGCTGGAATTAGGCCCGCCTGACTGGGATACTGCAACTCAGCAAAGACCGGGGCTTGAGAGAAATGTACAACAATGAGTAACCATTGGGTCTTTTGAGCACAAGTTAGAGAGGAAGCTTCTAGTTAGATCTCTTAACAGCATTTCAAATACTGCTCTAAATTTACCTTTTAAAAATATATTTTAAATACTGTTTTTAGGCAGAAATATTTTCCCTTTTGCTCCTACAGTCTTTTTCTGCAATGATTTCCCCAGATTTCTCACAGTTCATATAGGTGAATGAAGCTGGACTTGTGGCATTTGCTTCACAGAGACTTTCTCTCTTGCATAAAGATGAAGTTTAGTTGGTTGTTTTGCTAGCAAACCAGCTGGCTGGGGGAAAGATGCTCTTAATCAAACAGCCTCGCTGCCTCTCTGGGGACAACTCTGTCTTTTTTCCCATCACAACAGGTTTCCTCTTTGTTCTCTGGTGGGCAGGTGTTGTCCCACTGGGATGTGGAAAAGGGCAGGCTCTGATCCCATTAAAGATAGCCCCATTGGTAACAGATCAGAGGGGCATCCCTAGGTTGTGGGAGAGTATGCCTGTCTTGCTTCACTGGCTGGTGAATAATAGAGCTGGCTCTCAGTGACACTTGCAGGGGTTTTAACAGGAGTCCTGTTCTCCAGAGGGACAATGAAAGGGAAAGGAACCCAGAGGGTGATGGCTGTGTCTGGCATTGCCAGAAACCACAGCTGGTCCTGCAGGCGATGGGAATGGAGATGATGCTTCTATCCAGGAAAGATGCAAAGAAATGCTCCCCCGCTGAAATGTCTGCTTACTTTGCTCTCTTTCTCCATCACTTCCACAGCAGGATGGCTTTGAGGGATGCGGAAGTCAATTTTACTCCAATGGAAGGCAAGACACAGATAATCCCAGAGATGGAAATGCTACTGTAACCCCTGGTCTCAGCCACCGCTTGGTCCTTCCATCTTGAGGGTTACAGCAGTTCTGTTCTGACTTCCTGGGAAGAATGACTGCGTGTGTGGGCTAAAGGAGGTCAGGGAGCTCCAACCACATCCCTGGCCTGGATGAGGTGACTGAGGAACAAGGGTTGTGGCTTGCCCAGTGGAGCTCGTCTGCCTGCAGTCCAGAGATAGCATGGAGTAGCTTTTCTTCTGCTGACCTTGTGCTCAGAAGAACTGAGATAATAGCAGGGATCTCCAGTGTGTTCCTTCTTCTGCGCTTTCTAAAGCGATCCAGGAGCTATAGACTCCTGAGATCTAGAATAGGTTCTACACCTGTTTAACTCGGAGGCTCAGTGTCTCTGCTCGGTCAGTTAAGGCAGGGTTTATCTAACTCACATAGGGTTGTGGCAATCCATTAGCCTGTGTTAGTGCAGGCATTGGACATGGTCACGTCCCAAGAATGGAAACTTGAAGATGGATATCTTGGCAGCAGCCAAAATATGCAGCTCTGACTGCAAACCATACCATAGGCATGTTCACAAAGTATGCACCAGCACTGTGGGCCAGAGGCTTGTCCAAACGAAGCAACAGCTCTTACAGACACTGTGTCCAGGCACAGGCTCACTGGATTTCACCTCTTTGGTGAGATCCCTTTGGCCGGTGTCATTCCAGCTTCAGCCAAGTTGTCCATGAGGGATCCACACCTGCTCAGCAAAGGCCCTGCATGCTTTAAAGGGTTAACCCTGAGCTCCTGACTCAATGCACAGGAATGCAGCCACCTCAGGTAGAGTCTCACTGGGGCCAGCCTTGAACACCGACTTCATGGGAGCCTGCACAACTCTGAACTCAACAGCAGCTGCACTCGGTTGTGTCAGGACGGACAAGAACAGAGATGGTACCAGCATGTTAAGACACATGGCTATAGTTTAACACGCTCTTTTTACTTTCTTTTCCTACGTTCTTCCTTAGTGCTGCATGGAAATTACACTCCTTTTGGCCTATGCACCCTGCACCATTTGGACATCTTTTCATCTGCACCCTCGTTCTTGGTGCTCTCTTTCCAATGTTTCACTATTCCATTTACACCCTTGCTGGATTTACCTCTGTGGCTCACAAACCAGCCAGAATCCTTTGCTTCTGCTGCAGAAGGGCCTGGGAAGACTGGTCAGTCTCCTTGTGAAGCCACCACTGCGGGCCGCTCCTCCACACAATCCAGCCCTGCCACTGCCAGCCCTGCCCGAAATCACCGCCTCTGCTCAGCATTCCTGCAGGCTGCTTTCACTTTTAGCTACGATGCTGAGGGACTATTCATGTACGTGTATGTATGTATTTATACACATACCCCCCACCACAGAAAGAGACCTATTTTGCGAGGTTTAATATGCTCTGAGTTCTGCTGCGGACTCTTCCTCTTTTGTTGCAGCTGTGGTTTTAGGGCAGGCTTTGTGGGTTTGAGAGAGTCCTTGGATGCCTTGGGAAATGTTCTGCAAAAGCGGACTTTCTCCCCATGCATTCTGCACTCCAGCCACCAGGTCCTGAAATCTCCGTGCACAGGATTTCCCCTATTTAGATGAACATAAAATCTACTTGCCTTTCAGGCATAGTTTCTGATTGATACTGCTCGTTTGTGCCTGCAGTGACAGGCAAAGAAACAGGAGAGCCAGCTGGACTCCCCCTTAACGTCAGCAGCAGCTCTACCTGCGCCACAACACAGTATCAGGATGCTCCAAATGGGCAAGAAACACCACATCACAGCTTTGCCACAGATCTTACTCATTACCCTTAAGGTCTCTGTCCACGACACAGGAGAAGTAACATTACCTACCTTGTAGAAAATAAGGGAGAGCCTGTAAGCACCAAGTAACTGTGAAACAGAAACTCTCTCTGCCTCTCCTGTACTTGTCCTAGTTACTCATGAGGGAAAGTAACTCTGGTTTAGGAGAGCTGAGGATTAGCCTAACACACCTGGGTACCACCTGCTGCTTTAGTGGCTCCAGCTCACAGTTTTGTGACAAGCTGGGTGCTTGACAGCAATATCCCTTTGAAATGCCATGTATACTGCTCGGGGTTTGGAAAAGCCTTGCTCCAGCACAGGGTAATTGTCAATATGCATGAAGACAAGCTTCCTGGGGTTGGCTGGGGGCAAGAAGGGGACAGCTCAGGGAAAAATAAAATAAAATAAAAAAAATCCTTCAGCCACAGCACAAGGTATGCAACTTCGCCCTTTAGAGTTAGAGCGGCCTTGAGGTGGCTCTGACAGGCAAAACACACAAATGCTGTGAAAAAAACCCGCCGCAAAGCAACAGAAATGTCTCACAAGGTTTAAAAGCACAGTTGTTCAGCCTTGCCTATTTGTATGGGAAGCGGGAGTCGTGTCTCCTGAACGCGGAGCTGGCAGGCAGCATACGAAAGGAGAGGGAGGCGAGATATGCGGCTGAGGAATTTGCAGCCTTCAAGTTCCCTCTCTCCCACCTCCTCCTCTCGCAGGAAATGAAAGAAACCTCTTTTGTGGAAGGCGGCTGGTAGATGTGCAAGCCTGAGTGTGTGCTAGGGAGCAGCCCGGCCTGGCGGGGCCCTGGTCAGCGTGTGTTTGCTCGCACGCCCGTGCACGGTTACGCTGAAGCGCTCAGGGGCAGCCCAGGGCCCTTTCTCAGAAGTTTCCTCATGCGTGTCTGAAAAGGTGGATCAGGCAACGGAAGCGGCAAAACCACCAGCATGCCCAGGCCCCAAATGACTGCCTTTTCACTTTTTTTTTTTTTCTTTTTTCTGTAAAGCAGCCCCCCCCACTTCTTCCTCCTTCCCTCCCCCGCTCTGCCCTGCTGAACTGCAGCACCAGAGCTGCAGAGCCTGACACCGGAGGAGAGCAATGGGTGCAAAAATTGTCCGTGGTTGCTGCGAAGAGTCCCCAAGGGTGGCCAAGGTTGGCAAAACTGGTCACGGTTATGGTCATCTGCAGCCACTGCTGCCCTCCCTCAGGCCTGAGCACAGACCAGAGCGGGCAGCTGGCTGCCAACTCTGGCAGGACTTGCCTGATGCCAGTGAGGGAAGAACCTGAGGAGGGAAGGCAGCAGCCACCATCCTCATAAACCTCCTTCTTCCCTGCCGCCATCCTGCTGTCCGAGCAGCACAGCCCTTGCCTCTATGGAGGTCCAGGCCTGGGGGAACATGTCAGGAAGAAGAAAGGGAGCTGGCAGTAGGGTAAAAAAGGTCAATTTGGTTGTCTTTTTCACCTCTTCAAAAGGCCCAGTGAGGTTGTTGCCCTTTGTCAGGGCAAGCGGCTTGGGCTGCTGGACTCAGGTGGCCCTGTTCTCGCATGGAGAAGATGGCGGCCAGGCCAGGCCCTCACCGCCCACCCTGGCAGCCTCCTGGGCACTGACACCACACAGGAGAAGGTCACCTGTTACTATCCTCCAAGGCGATCTCTTTTAGCCTCTGTTTCTACAATAACAGGGACAAAAGAATGGGCTGCTTATCACCATCCCCACCCACCAAATTACTCGGCATACCTGCACAGCCTGGCAGATGTTCCTCGGGTGCCCAGGCGGAGTTTGCAGGAGGGAGAGGAAAAGCATGGCTGGAGATCCCGCTTCTGTTTACGCCTCTTTGTTAGCAGCAAAAGCTTCCTCTCGCCATGCTTGCTCCTGAGGTGCGTGCTAGCAGCGGGCCAAGGAGCAAGAAGGTGGCCCAGGCCCCCTCCTTCTGCAGCTTAAAATGGCGGTCAGGGCAGGCTGCCTCAGGCCCATGATGGCGGACAGGTCTCCACTGTCCCCCACAGGCTCTCATGGCCCCAGCCCACAACCACACAGCATCATCCCAGCCCCTAGCACCTTCCCTGCAGGTAAATACCCTGGATCCCCACCATGTGCTGCAAATTTCCTCCTCTGCGTGTGGGGGAACGCCCTATTTCACAGCTGAGCCCCAGCAGTGGGAGCGCAGCCCCCTTGGAGGTATCGCTATCAGCACAAGACGTAAAATGTATCAGAAGAAAATAAAACCTGCTCAAAGCCATCATGGTAAAGGCAAACCCATCTGAGAGACACGGAGGAAAAGCTGGGGACTGAAAGGAGTGAAAGGAAGGGCTGTCTGGAGAGTCCCACTGGGAAGAAACGCCAGGATGTTATAAAGACCCAAACTCTAAAGACAGTTTTGGCACCAAGAGCCAAGATCCATCTTCCTGAAAAGCACTGAGCCCACGTTCAGCCCTTCTATTTTTCTGGGTCAAAAATAAACCCTACACAAATAATAATTTTTAAAAAATACGTATTTTTTTTACTTTGCATGTTTTCTGTAGAACAAAATGTATTGGGTGAAAGAAAGGGACTGCCTGAGAAGGCGTGAATCTCCCAAGTGGAAAGGACAAATTCCACAAGGCCAAAAAAAAAAAATCGCATAGTGTCAAAGGAAAAAGGGAAAATGCATTGAGGGGAATTAAGAAATTGAGGAAGTAAGATGCCATGCGAGGCGGTCGTGAAATCTACCCGTGTGTGAGGCAGACAGGGGTCCTTACATGCACAATAACTAAGGTAGAAGAGAAAAAGAAGAGTAAATAAAGAAGAATGCAAGAAATAAGAGTGTGCAAAGCCTGCTCAGAGATCTAAGGATTAAAAAGAAAACCTTCAGTAGAAATGGAAAACAGGGAGGCAACCAAACAAGAATATTCAGTCAGTTAAGGCTTGCAGGGAAAAGATAAGGGCAGCAAAAATGCAGAATGAGTTAATTATAGCCAAAGGGATTAAGGAGAATAAGAGGCCTTTTACAAATATATCAGGGGAAACAGAAGCACTAGGTAGAAGGTGGGTCTGTTAATAATAGGTCAGAGTAGGGAAGGAAAATAATGAAACAAGGGGACAAATCATGCCAACAGCAGTGTGGGCATCTTCCTGTTACCAGCCGGTCCGAGATCTCCAAGCCAGCACGACAAGTTCATTGACTGAGACTGGTTTCAACCCAGAGACTCCCCATCCACAAGGACAGAGTGGAGCTGCCATTATAGTAGAGCTGGGTATGGAAATGTGCCACGAGTCTCCCAATACAGTGCCTGACACCTTCCCTGAAGAAATCAATATATTTTCAGTTATTTAATTGCCTCAGCCCAGCTTTTTGTGGTGTAGGAGGCTGGAGAAAGCATGTACAGGAAGGTTAGGCCACATATGCAGTTCAATGTCCTTGAAGAAGACCTCGTTAAAACAACCAGTGGTTGATAGACTAACTGACCAATTAACTGTGGGCTTCTCATAAACTCTTGTGCTTTGACTTGGCTATTTCCTCTGTCTGCCTCGCTCACCCCCCTGAAAGCAACAAGAATAAACCCCAGTAAAACCCTTGGGACTGGAAGCAGGGACTGGCAAGTATTAGGACTTTGTAAAACTTGCATCTCACTGATTTGTGGGCCAGATTCTCACCTCCTAAGAAATTTTGCGCAAGAATTTTAAATATTTAAGATATGCACACATTCCTGCTGTCAGGATTTTGGCTTTCTCCCTCTCCAGAAATAAAGTTTGTCTCCAAATCCCAGGTTGCCCTCTCAGTTCCTATAAAAACAAGAGGCTCAGTTAGGAAGACTGCAGCCTATTTATGTTTTCTCAAAGTCAAAAAAGACCCGTCAGGAGATAGAAATTCTTTTGCCCAGCTCTTTCACAGGAGGAAACCCATCGCTCTCCTGCCTGCCTGTGGGTGCGTTTTGCATACTGGAGGCATTCCTTGAACGAGACCCCTCAGGCACCCTCCAGCCCCCATCTGCCAGGGAGTCACACAGCGAAACAAAGGGCCAGCTCCTTTGTCCAAGGAGACAAGGTGCCAACCTGCCTGTCTCTGTTTACCAAAGGGAGGGATGTTAGCAGGGTGAGAATGGGGGGCTGGGACCACTGCTGGGGCGGGGGCCATTTGTCCTCTATTCCCGGCTCTCAGGCGCTTTCCCCTCCCTGCTGTCTCCCTTCTGATTTTCAGGTCTTGCGCCAGCCTGGCTTTTTGAAATGCTTTGGGTAGTTATTTAGGAGGCTGCTGATTAATAAATAAATAAATAAATAGATAAATAGGCTCTATTTCTGCAAGGAAAACCAGGGAATTGCCTCATAACCCAAACTCCTGTGAGCTAATTCCTTACTGCTCCATCCACCAAAGATACAGGGTGCTTTGACCCATGGATAACCCCATAGTAAGGTGGATGCACACACACAACCAGTACCTTGTCCTTTACCCTATGCTTGCCTTTTCCTGCATCCCTACCTCTTCTACTGAGAGCAGACAGCAAGGAGATGCCTGGAGCCGAGTCCTAGGACAGACCTGGCAGTTATACCTGTAACGTCAGTCAATAGACACTGGTTTGGGGATGACTGCTGACAACTCACTGACAGTTTTCACCGGCATGATTTTCTACCAAGATGTATCCCTGCAGGGGGTTGATCCAGAATAGTTTTGATCAGACAGGAAGGTGCATCCCTAGAGTGCATCCCTGTGTATACCTGCTGCACGTCCACGACAGCAGTGTGGCCCCCCGCAACCACATGTTTGCACACTTAACCCCATGGAAAATGGACAAACCTGGCCAGCAAGATGCACAGGACACCGATACTGGACTTTCCTTCTGTGGTCATCCTACTTACCTTGGAGACCACACAAGGGATAAAAACCATGGTTGACCTCCCCTTTTACCTCTGTTGCACGTTACAGGGTGAAGTCAGTGTGCTCTATCTCCCTGCTGCTGCTGCTCTTTCAACTCAAGTATGTAAAACTACACAAGGAAGGAGAGGTTAAAATAACAGCAGTCCATAATAAAATCAAGGGAATATACTGTGTTTTATAGGTCTTCCCCTTACACCACCAGTTCTTTTACCTGCATGATCTCTGTTGGGTGTTATGTTAGAAGGAAGTCTCCAGGGAGTTGCTCAGCAGGAGATTAAAGGAGCTACAATAAATAAAAATATATGCTATTGTTTTTTATTGCACCCTCAATCTGAGGAATGACACAGAGGTGATGCTTCTATAGGCAGGTATACATATGTTCCCCCATCTCTTGCTATATCTGCCCAGGAGTATCACACCAGGAGCCCTCATGCCTCCTCTATGCACTCTGGCACTCAGGGACCCAAACAGGAGCAGCAGGATTGCAAGAGCTTCCCTGGGTCAGCCCCTCCTGGAGCAGGGGCAGAGTTCGCTGGCTCTTCTGACTCACCCAGCCTGTTCCTCTCCTGTACGGAGGCTTGCTGCAGTAGACCTAACCTGCCCTTTATTTTTCTTCCCCTTCTGAGCACCCCTCCTGTGTCTCCCAGCTGCCCAGGAGATGGTTTGTAAAATACAGCCAGAAGGAGAGGTGGTGTTGCGGGGAGGGAAGAGGAGGTAGGGCCCAAGCCAAGAAGCATCAGCACCGAAAGCAGCAGCGGTGGCGGAAGGCAGCGCTTTGAATGATCTCATGAATCAGCCACGACATTATCTACAGTGAAATGCCTGGGAAGGGGTTTCCCATGTCCTACCCTGACCTGGAAGGTTGAATCCACAGGGGCCTGAAGGGCATTTTGATTGCCAAAGACAAAGGCTGAATCAGAAGGAAATGATATTTTATTTAACCTCTGCATCGGGGTGGGGGCCTGAGGGGAGGGTAGAAGCAGGGGGGGCGGTGACAGAGGCATGGGGATAATACAGGGAATTCAGAACTGATAACTCAGTAACATATGGGCTTTCACTAAAGCAGCATGTCCCACCGAAAAGCCAATTTCCCTCAACATGCTGTCAGTCGCTGCTGGGGGAGGGCAGAGCCCTGCACGCAGCCCAGCCTGCTCCGTCAGGGCTGTGCTCTGCCACACTAACGTGCTGCTCAGTGCCAATATGGAATTTCCTTTCGGGAAAGGGCTGCAATAATTGTCTCTCCTATTTACACAGCGCTTTCCAGACAACGTGCCAGAGGCTGGAGCCCTTATACAGGCAAAGCTCCCAGGGACACCCTGCCTTGGCTTGAAAGTCAACTAGGGCTCTGAATACTCAGCGTGATGTAGGACCAGGCTGCAGGACTGCAAACGTCTTGGTGCAGGGACGCGCTCTCCTGGAGCTGCCCCATTCCCAAAGTATGTCTGGTGGCCATAAAAGAAATAAACATCAAAAGGGCTTCGGAGTGGTGGTGTGGGGTGGGCTTACCTCCTTGTTTACATGGCATTAGAGCTACAAAGGCTTTAAATGCTTTCCTGATACGACATTCCTGTAGGAAGTTGCTGTAGATGTCCTGAGGATCTAGGTGATCTGGTGGGTGGGTGGGGAAGGGCTATCTAGTAGGGAGGGACTGGGAGGGGGGAAGGCAGGGGAATGCAACAGTGCCTCTAAGGGAAGGTGGGGCCCATACCACCCTGGGTGGTGGGCTTTATGCAATAGCGCCCTGGAGGAGGGGTGGGAGCCATAGCTGTGCAGTACATACAACCTGTGGTGCCAGCAAGGTGAGGCCTGGGTGGTGGAATCCACTCTGGTCTTCTTCTGAGAGTCTGAGAGCCCTGCTTTCAATGCAGGGAAGATAACATGCATATCTGAGCATCTCCAATTCTTCTGTGAAGCTCAGCCTTTCCAGGACTGTTCTCTCTCAGTTTTTAGCCAACCCAGAGACACAAATAGGGTGGATCAGAGAACCCGAGGTGTGAGAAGTGGCAAAGACCTTCACTCCAGATCATTTCCTCTGGTATTTCATCAGAGCACGTAGGCATACAATGGCACTTTACCACTTCCTTTGGGAGGTAGTATTCATACCTCTTATGCATCCAGGAACAGGTTGTATTTTGCCAAATTTCTGTTTCACTGTAAGTAGAAAATAGTCATGGATGTCAATATGAATTTTTACAAGTGCGAAGGACTTAAAAGTGACACCCCCTCCCGTCTTCCCACAGTACCAAAATACCACATGTCAAAGATCCTCCTGCTGAGAGCTAAATTCCCCCTTCACGCGCAGTTCAAGGACTGAAGCTTGTTCCAAGCGTTTCTATTTCAGACTCTTGGTCTTTGACCAAATCATCACATTTCAGGCTTGTGCTGAAGACCTGAGGACCATATTTGTTGGTACTCCCTTTGCACTTAGGGGCCCAGCCAGTGCCCCCTGTACTAGAAGATGTTCAAAGGCAACATAAAACCTCAGCCTGTCCTAAGCGTGCTCCCGCAGATACGTGTTTCCTTGGAGGTCCTGGATCCTTCTGGGGGCAGGTCAGGCACACACCAGTTCTCCAGCTCTGCTGTGTAGGGAACCTACAGCGCAAATTGATCTGTGGGGAGCATGACCCAAAGTGTCAAAACAGGGCCCTTAACATTTTCCACTGCCACCAAACCTGTTTGACTGAATTGCAGGTTAAAAAGGCATTGTGTCTATAATTGTTGGGCTTTAGAGAGCATGTCTTTTCCTTTAATGAAATACCTTGCTCATTCCATTCGAAAAGGAACCAAAGACTTCTCAGGTTTATGATAAAGTTGTAAAAATTTTATTTACCCCATATTTCCTGCTGGGTTATTTATGAGGCATTTTGTCAGTTCTCATAAAACTGCCTAGTAAAATATATTTTCTTACAAAAAAAATAAAATCATTTGTGCGGAACATCTTGAGAGCAGCGAGGACAGAGTTAATGGGATACACACACGTTCCGACCCTGGGAGAAAACAAAACAGAACGAAAGCCAGGCATTGTTGTGCTGCATTAGTTAATAATAGCTTTAGAGCTAAAATCCTGCTCCCACTGATGTTACTGGAAGTTGGTGCTTAATATAAAATAATCAGAGAACCAGCTGCCATGAATTGCAGAGCCCCAAAATGAACCTGAAATGCATCAAAGCACCCAGAAAACACACTTTCCCACTGGGATTTCACAAGAAACACTAGCTCAAAAACTTTTTCTTTAAAATATGGTGGCTTAGATTTATGTGACTCAGGGATGGATGCAAATCGTCACTTGGAGCTCGAACGCAAGGTTGGCCGATTGTTAATACAATAACTTTTACCTAGTTAAGGTTCAAGACGCAAGAAATGAAGCTCCCTGACGTAAACCTGGAGGAAATCCCATCTTGGTAGTTGCTTTCGAATAAATTGCTTGGGCACAGGAAAAGCACAACCCACCCACTCCAGGCACAGCTGGGGTACATGTGCCTCTCGTGGAGCACAGCTTTCCAGTTTTGTGTCACATGTTTGCTTCTGCTCAGTTCTCCGTGGTCTGAACTTTTGCATTTTTTTCTTCTAGCAGTGCTTGTGTTCCCTAATCCCAGTGGGAACCTTGAAGCACAAAGTTTGATGAGCAGCATTACCCCTAACACCCTTGATTTCAACCCTCGCAGCTTCGCTACAGCCACACTTACCACTTGCAGATAAGCGTGACAGAGGTAAAAAGTCCTTTCCCTGTGGCTGCTCGGTCTGGCTGGCTCAGGAGCTCAGCAAAGGTATTCTAGCTTGGAGGCACCAGGAATATAAAGGAAGCAAGAAAACAATGAAT
>VYZM01022316.1:242575-269431 GCA_013398915.1 Dromas ardeola | reverse complement strand
AAAAAAAAAAAAAAGAGAACCAGGGAGGGCTGTTTTTAAAACAACAACAGCTAGATGCTGGGAAGCAGTCAGAGGTCTTTTGTTCTGTGCCTGTACGGCACTTAGCACAACACAGCCCCAAATTACAGCTGAGCTCCTTACTCCTGCTGCTGGGCAAAAGTAAAGAAGCAGCAGCCTGTGTACGGGGAAACAGGCAAGGAGCCAGGTTTGCAAAGGTATTTAAGTGTGTAAAGACACAGGGGGATATTTATTTACGGATGCTGGTAGAGGTCCTGTTTCCTACGGGAGCAAGGGGCATTAGGCTCACAGGTCCAGCGCTTTATCAGTGCCACCAGGTGTTACCTGTGTCTTTAGGTACAAGTAGAGCTGGGTTTACCACTCCTCTCAATAAGATATGTTTTTTAAAAGCCACTCTTATTGCCGGGTTGCTCTCCTATGTGCCTGCAAAATGCCTTTTGCATTGCAAGGTCCTGCCTTCATCACACAACAGCATTTAGCAACACGACAGGTCCGTGCTGCTTTGGGCGC
This sequence comes from Dromas ardeola, assembly GCA_013398915.1. Lineage (NCBI taxonomy): Eukaryota > Metazoa > Chordata > Aves > Charadriiformes > Dromadidae > Dromas > Dromas ardeola. Next base: position 268,903 of record VYZM01022316.1, on the reverse strand, counting down.
ACACAGATGTCAAGGTGTGCTTTCCTTTTGCCCAGCTACGTTTCTCAAGGGAGCCAAGGGGGTCGGGATGTGTCTGGGTGACCCTGGGGCCTAGAGTTGGACAGAAATGCCCTCTCAGGGGAGGGCAAGGGGGGGAACTGCCTGCTAAACTGAGCAGGGGTGGCTCCCAGCAGAGCACATACATAAAGCAGGATGTACCAGACCTGAGCTTTAACAAGCAGTTCAGGAACCGGCTGTGATTTGAACAGACAGTTTAACCAAACTGGACTAAACTTCCTCCAGCTCAGCCCTGCCAGAAATGTCTGATACCACAGAAAATGTGCTCTACAACTGCTATATTCTCCCTAGGCTGAACTAAGTCCATCACACTAACCCAGCAAGCAAATTCAAGTTGGACTCACCTGCAACATTCATCAGCTGTCTAGAAATAAATGCAGAGGAACTCCAACACAGGGAAGCTGGAGAGTAGAGGAGAAATGTGTCTAAAGGCTCTCTGGATGTGAGTCTGAGTGTTGAGTAGGCGGAGATGGAGAAGGAAAGCCATTTCTACTCCAGATATCAAACAAGCTCGCAGGGAAATTCCTTCTACAGCTTAATTCATTTAAAAAGAAAACACCTTTGCCTCCCAGATTTCAAGAGGTTTTGGCATCCTTTACAACCAGCACATTCAGTTGTTCCAGAATCAACAGTTTTGGTCAATGACTGACAAGGAAGGGCTGCTTTGCCTCAGTGCACCAGGGAGAAACTAGCAGACATGTGGCAGACACCTTATTTGCACTGGTGGGACTAATGCTTTCGACTCAACTTGCGAAAGGTGAGCTGGCAGGATGTTAGCATACTGCACGCTTTGACAAACCCCTGGTGATGAGAGAGCTGCTGGCATCCAGAGCAATCTGGCCCAAGGGGAAAGTTTCTCCCTTTTTCCACCTGACCATTGCTATTAATGGGGCAAATTCCAAAATTAAAAGTACAAAAAGCGTCTCCCTGTGCTCCAGGGCAGGCATTGGAACAGATGATGCTTAAACTCAAAAGCTGGCATAGGTGTTGTCCTTGGGAGGGGAAACATAAAAGGAGGCAGATAGCAGAGATGTGGAGTAGCCCACGCTGAAGCCTCTGAAAAGCTGCCATTGATGGGAGTCCTTGTCAAATGACTCGGATCATACAAGCAGACATTAGGCTCATAGCTGCTTTTTTTTTTTTCCCTCCTCCTTTGCAACAGGCTATGCTATTTCTCTTCCCCACTGCCAACTGGCATCAGAGACCAATTTATTCACATCAAACACAAAGATACGGGTTGTCTGAAGCCAAGCAGGACCCTCATCTAGGGAACACTCTGGAGCTATTTAATAAAGTTTAGAGACCGGAGAAGCATCTAGGCTTTCCCACCGTGGTAAGAGAAGATGAAATTCTTTAATTGTTTGTGTTTGAGTGAAACTCATATAAAAAGAGGATTTGGGATTCTGAGGAAGCTTTAGAGCAGAGTCTGACCTTAAGCTGTGTTTCTGCACAGCATCGCACGCTCTCACACTGTGCTCCCAGCACCCGCTCTGGGAACTCAGCCCTCACTCACATCCCTCTTACTTAGGTCCATGGAGGGATTCAGGGAGGTAACAGTTATTTTATCCTATAGTTAGTACGGGATCTTTTGGGGCCTGTGGTCTAGGCAACTTAAAAGAAGTTGTGTCTCTCATAGGCAGACAAACATGCAGACACTCTGCATCCCATTATGGCTCAATTCTCCAGTTATGCAGAAGTCACAAAGTGGTTTGGATCCCAGACTAGTTCTCCCATTGGGTTCTCTCCCTAACCCCAATTTGAACACATCTGCAATGTTTAACCCATTCTTCTCTGTCCTTAGGTCCTTATCACAGTGCTCAGACTTTTCCAAAGAGCAGTAAAAGGAATAGACAAATCAAGTTTAGCATGTGGATTTGGCTTTGAATGACAACAATCTCATAGGACAATGAATTTTCATATTTTTGTCCTCATTCAGGATTGAAGTTCTGTGAGCCTGGTAAGTTGGCTGCTATTTGGACCTGAATAAGGTCCTACCGGCTTGAGGTTTAACCCAAATTTGGAACTAGCAGTGACAACATGAGATCTAGGAATACAAGAAGAGCAGCCAACAGCCCAGATGTGTGCTGGAAATGACAGGTGAAGGATCTGAATCTGAATTTCCTAAAGCACAGACAAGCTCATTAATGCTGTAGTCAGCCTGTGCGGTGTCTCTCAGCCTTGAGAAAAATAAGCTGGTTTGGGTGTTGCTGGGTTTTTGGGTTTTTGTTTCTTCGTTTAAATTGATAGATAAGGGGGACATTGGGGGCTGTTTTAATTTTTTTGATTTTGAAAATCCTTACAGGGTAGGAACTCTGCCTTCCACCCTTCTTCACCTCACATTCACTAATCACTCGCAGAGATGATGAAATGCCTTTCCCTTACAGGCTCTGTGAATTTTGGTGTCATTCTAGATATCATAGCTTTGGATAGAGAATATCATCAGAGCTGTGGCACAAGCACAGGCTTGAAGGTGAAACACAGAACTATTCCTTTGGCTCAAAAGATGCCAAGATGCTCGGCCTCAAATGCCATCTGGCACAGAGTAAATCTCACTGACAAGGAGACCATGTAACCAAACTGACAACAGAGGGAAAAAAAAGACGTGATAGGACTGACTGGTTACCTCTTTTCCCCAAATTATCCTATTTTTACCTACTATGTATCTATGAGGAGTAAATAAAGAGACTGGGGCGTTTCAGTCTGGGAAGTAAACAAGTGAAAGAATATAATAGAGTTCTATAAACTGCTGAGTGGCAGTGGCAAAGGTGAATCAGGAACAACCATTTACCACCTTTTCCGGCAGAGGCAGGGAACAACCAGGGAAAGTAGGAGGAGGCAAAGTCAGAACAAACAGAAGGCAGCATCTGGGCAGTGTACGCTACGTCCTGGCCCCACCAAGTCTCTGTTTTGAAAAATAATCCTAACGAGGGCTACCAGCCCTGACGAGGCCCGGTTGAAAAAGCACCAAATCTCTGCATGCTTAACTGAAGTGCAGGTCGGGTAAATGACACGGAACCTTTGTAAGAGGTTGCCTCAACTGTAGGGAAGGCAGATGCTTTCAGTCAACCCTAAAAAATTCATTTTAGCCTTTTAGTTTTCTGGAAGTGACATATGAGTGGGTTATGAGCATTCCACCAATCCTGGATGACAGCAATATTTAGCAGTCAGAGCATGGCATAGGCTGGTTCAAATTCTCATGCTGGTTTTACCACTAGTTTATCGTATGGCATTACAAAAAACATCTAAGGTCTTGGCATATGAAGGGCATCAAACCAGCAACAACCGGGGGCCTATAGTCTAAAATTTGGCTCAACTTGTCAACTTCTAGATAAGAATGCCAGCCTTTGCCTGCTGCTATCTCAGGAGGATGGGACTTCACCTAATACTGCAGAGGTTTGGGAGTGCCCAAGTGTTAATTGTACATATTTGAGTCAGACAGAGTAGATTAATCTCCAGTTTTTCAGGGTAAATTGTCAGAAGGCAGAACCATCTGCAAACTGAGAAATGCAAACAAGGAGGGAAAAAGTTAAGTTTTGCATTCTGAAAGAAAATGCAAATTTTAATTTTATTTTTTTATTTTTTTTTTAACTTGAGCTTCAGTGCCAGTCTTCCCTGATTCTACACCTTCTGGCACAGGAATGAAACCAGTCTAATCTCAGTAACTGGCTAAGGAATGCTCAGGCTTTCTGAAGTCCCAGCCTATTTGGTTTAGCTGTATTTCTGAGACAGAGAAACAGCAATCTTTCTACTTTTAACATCAATAACACCAGTTATTCTCCCAAAGAATTATTATCAACAATTCCTTTGCTATATTTACAAAGAAGCAGGGCTATTCTTAGAGAAAACACTAAAAAAGCCATTTTATTTAGCTTTCTTGGCAGTTATACAAAAATGTAAGGAATGTAGTCAGTTAAAAACATCAAATCCCCAGCACGAGCCTATAAGAGCTTTCTAATGCATATTTACAGTATAGAAAGCAACCGCTTTCCTGTTTTGTAGAACAAACAGGGAACCTTCTCTTTTCCTCCTAGCTGTTCCTGAAGACCAAACATTAAGTTTGACACAGAATGCTGCTTTTAATGGTGTGGGTTGTAAACTTTTAATGCCTAGAAAATGGGACTTTATACTACAGCCTTCTTTTCCTAAAAAGGAATCGGAGGCAAATTTTACTGCTGGTTTTAGGAAAGCTCTGAATTGGCAGCTCAGGGTATCTAAATACTCCTTTAGCCACAGCTTGGCTTGCCACAGGGAACAGCAGTGCTAACTTCTTCCGTACTGCTCCTCGCCGAGGCAAGGACATGCCACCCCAAAGAGGGGCTGCTGCTGAGGTCCCACAGTACCGCTAGTGGGACTGGGGAAAAACACTGTATCCCCACAGGGACCCAGTTCAGTGTCCACTGGGATTTGGGAACACAAGCAAGGGACCACACCACTGTTCCCATACATGCAACAGCATCTCAGTACTTTGCTCCAGCCTCTGAATACCATCAGGAAAAACCTCTATCTTAGGGGCATTACTTACTGCTTAGGAAGGAGACTGTGTGGCATGGTGCGTCCAAGTCACAGCTTTCCTGATGACGCTGAAAACAAACAAACAAACAAAAGACATGGGTTATTGCTCCAGGTTTGGGGGGGTTAATGGGTTTGGCTCTTACCTGGTGAAAATGGACAGTGCAACCAATATTACTTGTTTTGCATAAAGCCCCAAAGATTTACGAATGGACATGACACTACATCCTTTAAAGAATAGTCTAATCCATGGGGAAACGAAGAAACTCAGCCTTTTGGGATTTTGTAAATTAACTGCTATAGACTGGTAAATTAACTGGTACTGCAAGGAACAGTCCTCCACAGGTAGGGACACAGGTACTCAAGTTATCCCTCTTTTTCAGCTATAACTCAAAAACCCCTTTATTTCTCTCTTAGGTTTACCTGCGTTGGAGGCCTCCTGGTCTTCTGCACCAGCTTGAAATTAAAGATCTAGAAAGGTTCCTGATCCCACTCCCCATACTTCAAATTATCTTACGTCTCCCACGTTAGAGAGAGACTGGAGTCATACTCCTGTATCCCCTGTCCTCTGAACCGTATCGCCATTTGTTGCTATTCTGTTGCTAGCAAGCCTGATGTTTAAGATATGTTTTCAGCGGGTTCCTCCTGAACTTTCCTCAGGGAGGTGAAAGAACTGCCTTTGAAGCACTCTACAAGTTTTTGTTTTCATAACCAATATTCATTGCATTCATTGAATTTCTCCAGATCACTGAGTGTTTCCCAATTTTTTTTCCTATCCTTATATAAGATAATGACCAAAAAGGACAAAATCCTCCTTTGTCCTCCACTGAATCAGTGCTCTAAAACTGGAAATGAGTTTGTCTTCCTTTGCCCAAATAGGATTTGGCCACAGTCCTGAGAGTTTCATCCCCCTCCCAATAAGGAGGGCCTCCCCCTCATCAGCCCATTCAAATGTGCCACAGCCCTGACACTGCGGTGGGAAACAAATATGTCACGCAATCATTTTGCAGCACAACATGCCAGGGCCTGACAAATTAGCCCGTCGCGACGCCCTGCCGCTCTGTTGGCACGTGCCACAAAGCAGCGGGAACACAGCTTGGCTCCCGCCGCCCTGCCATGGCACCAGGCAATGCCAGGTCGGAACGCATCCTAAAATGGCCCATAATCACACTGCGGTGAAGGGACAGGGCCTAGGGGAGCAATCGCTCCTTGTGGCAAATGATGCAACCCCAACCAGGATTTCTATGGGCTTTTGTGATTTGTACCATAACCATATGCTTCTCTTTCCGTTCCGGAGGGATCAGAACTGAGCAAGCCCCCATCCAGAGAAAACCAGGCAAGAAAACGACCGCATTTGAAGCGAGCGAGGGGAAACGAGAGACTCGTTCCGGCCTTTGGCTCCCATTCGCTGTCATGTAACAGTTTCATCATTGTAGGAAGTGTCAATAAGATACCAACAGGGTAAACAATTGTCAGACAGATTTTCACAGAGCCAGTTGACTGGACCATGGCTGCTTTGTACACAATGCCAATGCAGTGTCATTTCTAATGGAGGAATTTATACAGTGTAATTATGTCAGAATTTGCTCCAGGCTACACACTGTTGCATTATAAACCTGGCCATTGCCATGTGATTAGTCAGAGCTTTAAATAACACTGAAAGTAATTATATCAAGCAAGACGAAGAAAAGTGGTGCATTCCAGTGCTTGCCACATACCAGCCCCTGAAGGGGGTTACCTAATGATGATGTCCCCTTTATTGCTGGAAGTTTTGATACCTTAGGCCGCATCCTGATCACCTGACTCACAAACAGTTTAAGGACCCTCTTAGTTTGGCTACTGTAATTATGGATCAGAGGGGACTTTATGGGAGTTACGATAAGATTCCCAGATGATTGGATGTAGATGCACGCGATTGAAATGCAAAGAGCAAGGAGGACGCCCACATAGCCGCACACGGCCAAAGGGGCTTTGCATCCGAGAGATCTCCCTGCATGCTTGTAGGCATAGGTGGATGTCAGGCATCCTGTCACCAGTGGCCTGAGGGCTAAGGGCTTCTCCAGGGCTGGTCTGACTGAAAAGAAAAGGCATGCTTTCCTCCTGACGGTAGCACTGGAATGAACAAGGCTCCTCCAGGCCTGCATGATGCTCTGCAAAAAGTGAGGGCTCCATCCGGGAGGAACAGAAGAAGGAACTGAAAAAGAAAGCAATCACTGGATTAAGGGTGAGCAGATCACAATGCTCTGATTTTGCCCTTTCCATCAGAAGAGCCATAATCAGCTGGCATCCTTAGATCCCCATTTCCCAGAGAGAAAAAACAGATCCTTTGCTTTCCAAGCCGTGCTGAGCTTCAAGTCCTGTGAGGGGCACAAAGCTGGCTGATATCTCCCTTGCTGTGTCCCTGGTCCCTCAGGGCTGTTACAAACTATTCCAGTTCTAGCATCTCTCCTGAGGGCTGTTACAATGGTTGGGAATTCCTGTCATGCGGAGTCTTTTAGCCTCGCCTGCCTTTATTCCTTTGCTCTGTGTCACATAGGGTGTTTCCCCTTCTCTTTCCAGTAAATGCTCAGTTGGACCTGAAGCAATGCAATGGAGGTTATACCTCTCAAGAGCTCGTGGGATCTGAGACGTCTGAGACGTTGCAGCCAAATCACAGTCAGAAAGGCTGCTATTGCTGCTGCCTTGCAGTATCTGCCGTAGAGGAGGCTGAGACACTCAAGGGACTGTACAGACACACTTTTAGAAACCAGGTGGATAATTCATGAGAAATCCCCACTACTTCTGCTTCCACCTGGCCTTAAGAGCTACAGAGACCAACAGCTACTTGTGGTATCCCGGCATTTCTGCTTTTGTCTGGGATGGGAATTAAACCAGGGACTAGATCGACAATAGAAATAACAGAATGGCGGAGGACTAGCCAAATCTTTTCAAATCTCATCAGAAAAAGTTCCCTTTGGTTTTATGAGCAGACATTCAGAAGATTTTTGATTTGCTCTGGACTGATTCGCCCTGCCCCTTCCTTTGATCTGATGAAACGGCGACTGAAGCCCTAGGTTTTGCATCCTGTTTCAGCTGCAGCTGAGCGCTGTGCAGAGGTGTCTGTCCACAGCTGCTTTTCACGCCTCCCATCCAGAGGTTGCCACCTCTTCTGATCTGCCAGCGTAACTATTTGTGTTGTCAACTATTTGCGTCTTCACTTCCCCAGATCTATCAAAATAGTCCTGCTTACAGAAGACCTAAATTAAATGGGCTTTAAAATACAGAAGCCACATAGGTCTTCACTGGGATGGGACCAAGTGAAGGACTGCTGTTATTCAGTATATTTAGGTCAATGCCTTGAGCAAGAACCAGGACAGACATCCATACAAGATGTATATGTACCAGCATTAAAAAAATGGGGCTGGAGGCAGCAGCTCTGCAGCATCCCTAGCCAACCTCTCTGCTGAGCACTGCTGCCCTACATGGTCTCCCTCTTCTACACTCCCTTTCTCACTTGACCCTGTAAAGAATTGCCTCAAACATGTTGAACTGGCATAAAACTAACCCAACCAAAAATGACCACCTTTTTGCTGCTCAGCATCCTGAGCAGGATCCAGAGAGCCCCAGAGTCAGCATGAGGGTGGGGACTGCTGTGCATCCACGGCCATGAGCTGAAACTATAACAGGGTGCGTCTCTCTAGGTCTTAGTCTCAAAATCTGCATTGCCAAGCTGCTGTGAAAATAAAAGATGCTGCAGGCAACAGAGTGGGAATTGAACAGAGGTAAATCTGAGTTTCAAATCAGAGAAAGAAGGAGGTGGGGTGAAGAATGAAGGGCGGTGAGAAGAGAGATGTATTTTTTGAACAAAGCACCAGTGTTTTATAGAACACAGCTTCTCCTGAGTTTCTTGAAGTCTGATAATTTTACATCCACTTCTGGATGGTAATTCCTAGTCATTTTATGTCATTTCATTAATTGTTCTAATGGAGCCAGTCTTGTAAAACTGCTACTGTATTTATCAAACGTGCAGTCGCATATATGCACACGTGTGTATCAACTGTGAAAAAAAGAGGTAAAAACCAATACCCCAATCAAATTTCCCATCTGAGATGCTTTGCCTCAGTGCTAAGTAGTACAAAGGTATAAAAAACCAAATCTTAGGTGATAAGAAAACTGATATGTGGGGTTGGTTGGCTTGCTGTGATTTACCTTTAGTATCACCCTGGTCTGGAACGCCTGGACATTCACCTGGACTTGGTTTTCATTTTGAACCGGAGTGGGGGCTTGACAGCAGGGCTGCTTTCTGCTAAGGGCTCTCCCTGTTGTTTGTTCACAAGTTCATTGTATGAGTGGAAATATCACTCAGCTCTGTGCTAGGGATCTGGGAGCACAAGTGCCAGTTTTGGCTAGAGGTAACTGTGGTTGAGCTGCTCTGGCCACTGGAATGGTGAACTGGCACTCCCGGTCCATAGTGGCCGTGCATTTGGTTGGCAGAGCAGCCAAAGCAAAGTTGACAGAGCTCTTACCAAAGAAGAGCATTGACAAGTGGCGTTCGCTTAATATTGCCAGTGCCCCAGGGTATTCAACCCGTCTCACCTAACAAACAGGACAAACCAAGCAAGGCTTCACTCTGAGCTGCTTACCTGCTCCACCCCGCAGCGTTGCTGGGCACGGCACGTGGGGGATGCTCCAGTCCCAAACTGTGCTGGTGACCCATGGCTCTGGGGGCCTTCAGGCTGGTCCAGTCCCTGTTCTGAGACAGATCGGGGAAGATTTCAGGGATCTTCCCACTGCCTGCAGCTCCCCTGCTTGAAGGAGAAAGAGAAGTAACTTTTCTTTCATCTTCAGGCTTCTATTAATAGTTGCAGAAGTTGCTGTGCTACAGCAGCCTGGAGCAAGGCAAAACCCCAGTGCACAGGACCTTGTACTTGCAAGAGCAAGTGGAACAAAAGACAAGCCAAAAATGTGTGTGGGCACAGATGCCTCGGGTTACAGCCCTGTGTTCCTCTTCAAAACACATCAGCAAGGTGTTGGTGACCATGGCTCACAGATGACAGAGGGAGGTTTTGCTCGAGGGAGTGTCCCAAAGATGTGAGAAGACTGTGCCCAATCCCAGAGAGCTGCTGGGCTCTCACTGAACCCCTGAGTTCCTCTGGGACCTCCAGCAGCGTACGACCCTGGCACGGCTTTTAGGGGAGTGAGGAAGGCCGACCAGCCTCCAGCTCTGCGATGTGCCAAATTATTTTGGTCCCTTTGACATGGAAGGAACAGATCCCAGCAAAGCTGAGGGATACACAGGCTGTCAGAAGCATCAGTCGGTGCCAGATGGGGACTTAGGGACTTCAGCCCTCAGTGGTAATAAGATCCCCATCATGTACTGCACCAGAGTTGCGAAGCCCCAGAGAAGATGGATTCAGCTGAATATGGAAAGGACACGGCTTTCCTTTTGCTTGCCCTCTGTCACCTCTCCAACACCAAATTTTTGTGTTGCAGAGATGCCAGTGATTTTTGGGAGCAGCAAGAGAGGGGGCAGCTCTTCTGGGGCAGGGATCTCACATGTACCCAGCTCCTGCTCCACAGCCACCTGCACTGCAACCATCAAACTCAGGGGGGCTGCAGGAACTGGGAGGTGGCATTGAGCATCCTTGTTGAGACTGCGTGCCAGTGAGGGGACAGAGCTGGTCCCTGCACTGGATCTGAGCAAGAAAAAAGAAATGAAGAAAAATAATTGTTACATTCTTCTATATTAAGATGGTCTAAGAAGTACATTGAAGTGGCTTTGCCCCTTCTCTTGAGCTTTTCTGAAATATAATCTCTGGTTTTGACTGTTAAAAAATGAAAATCACCATCTTCAATGAATGAGACATTGGGAGGAAGCAGGGCAGCCAGGTGGGACAAGTGCAAGGGACGTGCCAAGGGGAGGATGAGAGCAAGGAAAAGGCACACTGGAGAAAAAGGAAGGAAGATTGGTGGAGGGAGAAGGCGGTGGTGTGGCAAAGAAACCCTTGCAGCAACAGTGTCCCGGGAGCTGCAGCCAGCCAGCGCGGCTCGCTCCCGGCCCCCAGCCTGGTCCAACTGCAACAACATCTGTTACACTTGAGCTCTGCTCGGTTAGTGGCATGTTTGTTTAATTGTGGGCCTGGTTTGTTGTTTTGCTTCCCATTAGGAAGCTGAAGAAAGGAGGAGGGTGTTTTCATTCTGGGGAGCATTTCGCCAGGACAATGAGGTTTTTTTCCATGGCACTGGGTAGGCAGAACTAGCTGTACTGCTCCTCGCGACAAGGCAGACGCCTCCGAAGCCCATTGTTCAACCTGATGCATTAAGGGCTCACACTTGTAATTTTGGCGCTGATCCCCCTCTCCCATTGTGTGAGCAGAATGGGCTGAAAAAGGAGAGTCTGTCCTCTTTATCTGGCAGCAAGAAAAGGAGGCAGCGGCGGTGGCAGCGGCTCCTCTGCCGGCCAAGGTTTTTGCTCTCCTGCGGCAGTGGTGGGGAAGGCGGGGGGTATGGCTTTGAAAGCTTCCCTGGTCACTCCCAGGAAAGTCACCCAACTTTCACTCTCTGCTGTAGCTCCTTGGCCTCCCTCCAATTTTCCCAAATTCATCACTGGGTATTTTGGAAAAATATGACTTCTTCCTGCCTGACTGCTCAGGCTTTTTTTTTTTTTTCTTTAAATAAAAAAGAGAATTGTTGAAAGGGGAATTTTCTAGTGCTGGACTGACAGCCCTGAAGACCAGTACCCTCTGCTTCTGCACACACTGCAACCAGAGCATGGCAGGAGCGAAGTCCCACACCACCATCCCCTACCAGCGTGGCATTTTGTCTCTAACCTGGATCAGACCAAGGCAGTGCTGTCAGAGGGCTTCCATGACATGGACATGAGCAGCCTGGTCTAGTGGGAGGTGTCCCTGCCCATGGCAGGGGGGTTGGAACAAGATGATCTTTAAGGTCCCTTCCAACCTGAAACATTCTGTGATTCTATGACATCTCCTTCCTATGCCAGGGTGATGTTTACAAGCCCCCAGAAAGGCTTTGGGCTTATAAGAGGAGCTGGCATATGCAGGCATGCCCTGTTGAGCTTGTCTTGCTCAAAGGCAGGACAAACGACCAGCTGACTCAGCACCACGCACAGACCTATATAATGGTCTGGCATGAGAAAGCGCATCCTAGCAGCAACTGGGACAAAAGAGCGTCAGGAATGGCGATGGGTCGACAAGGCTTTGTACAGTACAGTTCTCATGCTCCTTCATCATTGTTCAAAAATAGAGACGCCCAACTCAAACCACTGGACCCAGACTTTGTATCTACCGCAGCAACATGCTGAACTCACAAGGAACATTTCAGATATCTGCTTAAAAAGCAAACCAACAAAACCTTTCCTGAAAATTATGGATGGGTTAAAAAAAAAATGAACTGAACATCAGAAGCTTAAATATAAACTGAAATTAGTAAATAGGCAATACAAGCAGAGCCCTAACTTTGCAAACATTTACTTATGCAAGAATCCTGGGCACTCTGAGCTTGAGGGGAAGGATCATGTGTCTAAACAGACTTACGGGGACCAGCATCTGCCAGGACTGGCCCTGACACTGCAAACGCTTCGGGGTGTGCGCTCTCCTCTCCGACAGCTATACAGCTGGGATCCGCTGCTGAACTCCAGTGAGAGCCCACATCTGACCAAAACCTCATAGCAGAAATAAAATGCCTTGGATCCTGAGCAAGCTGGACAGAAACATTGGAGAAACTGGGGAAAATGTATAGTTAAGTCAGAAGAAAGCCACAGATGATGAAGATGACTACAAAAATGCTTCCCACCTTCAGTTTTGCAGATTCCAGAGTGTCCAGCCCTGCTTTGGTGAGGCTGTGCTCCCTGTGCCCAGCCTGTCCCCCAAAGGAGGACCCAGCCATGCTTGGGTACACCGCGTGGACCCCAAACCTCACCCCCAGGCCTGTTGGCTCCATGTTACGTTTAGAAAAGGACTTTCCTTGGCTGCAGTTGCAGGACTGCAGGTGATCCCCTGGATGAAACCTGCACTCCAGTCACAGACGGGAACCTCTCCGTGCCAGCAGCATTCAGAGCTCGGTGTGTCTGGTGAGCTGCCCCAGCCGCTGGATGTTTGGGCAAGAGGAGTGCTGCCCCTTTCTCATGGCTCTGGGAGAGCAGGCTCTGACCTGGGGAGGGAAGGGGGGACACTCTGATGGACTTCTTCCCCCAGCACCTCAAAGCCAGTTATGTGTTGCCAACTTATGGTAGGAGCTTTACAAAACTAGCAGTCGCTGCCAACTATATAGACTCACTTTACTGAGCTGATTCCATCCACCTTCGACTCTAATTACATGCCCTGACCATTAGAAATTAGAGCTTCAAGCCCCTCAGATCAAGAAATATCCATGGGAAACGGAGGACTGGTGAGGTTTGCCTTTTTCTAAGGGCTCGTCTCTGCTGGCTTCAGCTATGATTTAACAGCCACGCTGGTACAGCAAGAGTCTGTCTTCCTTCCAAACATGTGCCTTTTACGTCGCAATCACCATCTTGCCATGCCTTGTCTCAGTGCACAACCTTGAGGGAGAGGAGGCATCACCATACCTGCTAATTTCACAGAGCAGCAAGTCCTCCTCGATCATCATTGACCTCCACTAGCGTCAGCCGGGTGAAAACAGCAGCGTCTTCTCCTTGCTGGAGCCACACACGTACAGACCGACCCGATACAAAACTCGCCTCTGCAGGGCAGAAATCCAGCCTCCGCTTTTGCCAGCCACAGCTTATTTGAGTTTCTGTACAATGTGAGATGTAATTTGCTAACCCATTCCAAGGCAGTGGAAGTCTGTGGGTGCTGCCTGCATGGATGCTTTAAGCCATGGCAAGTAAAAGTTATTTGGGATCTGGTACTAAAATGACTTTACAGGGCACACTGCATCTCCCAGCTGCTTGGGCAGCAGCTTCCGTCTCAGCTGGTGACAAGAGGACCATCAGCACAACAACCCGTGGTCAGAAGCTTGACAGCACTGTAACTTAACTTGATTTTAAGGTCTGCACAGAGTGAATATTAAAGCGAGGTCGCCGTGCTGCAGGGCTAACTGAGCCAGGAGACTCGGTTACAGAACAACTGTCCATTAGTGCAGGAGGCAGTGCAGATGCTATCTAGCTGCGGTATTATCCCTTGCTGTTCTAACTTAGCTTTGGACAGTTAAGATCTTGATGACATTACGAGTGGGGCTAGGGGCAAACTGTGGCCACAGCCAGATTAATAGCGCGCACAGGGCCTTACTCGGGAAGCGCTGTCTGCTAATACAGTCGCTCACTGCTATCGCTGCTCCTCTCCCGGACTCTCCTATTCCTGCTCCGCAGTGCAGTGCCCCGTAGCTCTACCAGAGCAATCGCTTGCAAACCACCACGCTGAAATAAGATAGATTTAAATAAAATCGCTAAGGCAAACACATCGCCAGGTTACATCCCCAGCCGCAGCGAGCAAGAGGCAGAGACATGTTCGTCGTTTTGCCGGGCAAAACATGCGATGGCAGGATAACCTCTTCCATGGCATCCAACCCTGCGCCTCCCAGCAAAGTATTTACCACCCTCCAGCCGAGGGGCGTGTGATGTTTGCTTAAGCTCAGGCTGGTTTCACGTTTTCGCAGTGATATGATAATTGCGTTTAGATAGCCCTGTCTCTCTCTGCTGGGCTTTTCACAGGGCTCTCCTGGCCCCCAGCAGGGCTAATTTAAAAGCGGCTCCGCTCTCAATGACATACCTCAATGTTTTCAAAAAGAAACAACCAGCAGTGGCTCTCTGGAAAAATAACAAAGGGACCCAATTACAAGCAAATGTGTTGAAGGGTCCCGGGGCCGTCTGTGGGCAAATTAGGGCCAATTAAAGGTCAAAATGATTTAAGGTATAAGGACAAGAGAGGGAAGGGAAACAATTGGTCAGATTCCTGCACAGAATAAGCGTCTGCTGCTCAGTTTGAATACCTTCTAGCGCCCAAACGGTGCATAAACTTCAGAGTTGGGGTTGTATCTGATTTTTAAAGTGGATAATTCGTACTTGCTGTTCCATCCGTGCTTGGGAAAGTGCTTGGTGTGCTCACAGTCAGCAGTCCACCTCCAATGAGCCCGGCCGGGCGCTGGCACGCGGCAGTCTGCGTGGTCCCCGTGCAAGATCGAGCCCTGTGGCAGTGGCAAGCGGACAAGTTTTATTGTCACGCGCAAGCTGTGCAGAGGGTTTGCGCTGGTTATCACTTCTGAGGGGCAGGGGGGTCTCAGCGTAACATTCCACGTCCCCGCCAGCCGAGTCATGGCTAGGGTTTGGACCAGCGCTTCCTACCAGGTTCACTCAACTCAGCCTAAAGTTGGGCATTTTATCTGGAGTGTGCAGTGTACACCGGAGAGGTGGATGGCTCCCCAGGGGAAATGGAGACCTGCTGTTCTGCATGACAGCCCTCTCCTGTTCCCTTGTCTCCCCCTCTGGACATGCTGCTGCAGCTCTGACCTCTGCCTGGACTCCTGTCGGCTCCGTGACTTGCCAGCACATCCGTGGGCAAGCTGGCCATGGTTGTTTTGGGCAGATGCACTGCTGACCCTTTACACGTGCCTTCCTGCTAAGGTAGCTTGAGACGCAGGAACAGACATAACCCTGAGGTTCGGAGGCTGAGGGGTGATGCTCGACCACATCATTGTTTTTGGGTTTTTTTTCAGCATTAGTAGAGAAGACTCTTTGGGCTGATGGTTTGGAAACGTTTAAACAGTCATACTCAACTGAGGCTTACACCCCTCCTGCACGAAACCCTCTTCCCTCCTGCTACCCAGGCGTCAAAGCAAAGGGAAAACCAACTTTCCCCTGATGCAGTGGCAGAGGGGGGACCGCAGCCTCCCTCATTAGGACCTCAGTTCCGTGCCCTCATAAACGAGATCACCTTGACCCACCTGAGAAAGCTGAAATCTCATCCAGAAATAGTCCAGCACATGAATCTGTAAATGGGCTGGGGACTTCACATGAAGTTTCCTTTCGGCACCAGTCCCTCCGCCTGCAGCCAGTACAAATACTCCAGCAATGCTGCGACAAAGACAACATGATAAATACTTTCACCAGATCTATTTAAAACCAGAGAACATGCTCAGCCTGCTGTTTTCTGATGAATTTCAAGTGAACATTATGGAGGAGATGGCTTTCTCATTGTCATTTTTATCCAGAAACAAAGAAGCCTGGAGAAGGTTTGAACTCGAGATTGCTTCCTGGCATCTCCCCTGGTTCACGTGGAGATCCTCATTCACGCTGAAGAGAGTTAAACTGCAAAGCGAGGCGCACGCTGCCTGCTGCAGGAGGGAGGGGTGGCCGGACCCTGGTAGAATAAGGTGGGCACTGTATGGTTTGCGTGAACCCCCCTGGGGATCCAGGTCTCATTTCAGATTCATCCGCCCATCACTGTCACATTTAGTAATGGACTGAAAAGTAAAGACATAAAGCTCTTTCTTTTTTTTTTCTTTTTCTATTTTTGCCCAACAAAGAACAGAGGGGACATTTGAAAAAAGTAACCTGGATTTAGATTTCACACATCCCTTGGTGAAGAAGTGCTAAAATTTGGGGAAAGACTCGGGCCAAAGAAGTCCTGACATGACATTTTGAATAGCCCATGCTGCTGGTTGGCTTTTTATAAGAAAGCAAGTAAAACCATTCAGGGAGAAATGGCACCACCAATGCTTTTACCCAATTATTCATCATCGCGTGACATCTTCATCATTGCCTACCTGAACTGTTTGGAAACAGCTGATTATCGGTGACACACTTCCATGCAGACTTGCTTAAAAACCCCACAAATAAACCTAAAAAAGAAAAAGGAAAAATAAATAAGAAAAAAAAAAAAGCCTTTTAAACCCATCTTACAAATGGCTCTGAAACATCCAACCCTGTCCCATCTCACCCTGTCCCCTTCCTACCATCTCCAGCTGGAAAAAGGGACCATAAAGCAGTTTTGTGCAGTCACATGTAAATCCCCTGTCTCTGTTAAGGCGAGAGATTAGCCTGTTAACAAAGTTACCTTGTCACCTACCCTGCTTAATCCTTGCATTTCAAAGCGTAATTTTATTGAGCGCCTTGGAGCTGAAATCTGGTGTGTGTTATTTATTTATTTATGCAGTTTAATCGTTCCCTACTTTTTTTTTTTTAATTCACCTGGAGCTCAAAAGATTTTTTTCTTTTGGCCTTACTGAAACCAGTGACTTTTGGAAAGGCGACGCCTCTGCCGTTTGTATTAATTTCAATGTATTTATTTAACCCATCAGGGGCTGAGGTAGTGCAAAGACACCCCCCTCCTTCCTCCCCCTCTCCCCACACCTTTCCGAGACGACAGTCAGACAGTCTCCACACCGTGCCGTACGGCTGGTGGTGCAGTGGAGTATCCTGGCCATAAATCTGTCAATACAAAGAGAACAACACGCACACAAAAAATGTGGCTAAAACCAAGAAATGTAGCATAATTACAGGTTCATTATTGCAAACAAAAGCATCCCCTGATCCCACCCCTTTGGCAGGGACGGGAGCAATTCAAACAGGCTCATTATGTAGTTACCTAGCCAGGGTCAGAGCCTCCTGAATAGCTGCTGTGGCTCTGCTTATTATCCGGCCCCGGACACCGGGAATGCGCCTGTTCGAGCTGTGGAGGTACAAGAGCTCCGGGAGCAGCGAGGCTCCAGGTCTGCTCTCCCCTCCCTTCCTACCTATTGTTATCTCGCTCCTCAGAAGAAGACCTGCCTTTGTAGTCGCTTTAGAGTGCATTTAGCCATGGCGAAAGGTGCCGGGCTGACAGCCTCAGAGCGTGAAGTCTTGTGCTCATCTGCCCAGCGGGTACAGCATGGAAAGGGGAGACTGGGAGCAGCAGCAGGCACGGGAAGGGGAACAACAGTCCCGTCTCCATTACCTACTCCATTTCCCCTCCAAAATCGCCTGCCACAAGGCTGGGTGCCGGCCGGCCAAGGCATGCGGTTCCCACAGCCCATCCAGCAAATACCTCTCTGCTTGGAAACAGCTCACACCTAACCTGGGCTGGAAAGTCACAACTTCCCAACTCATCCCAAATTTCCCAAAAGTTTGGGGGGAACTCCCAGCACATCGAATCGGCATGCTGCCTTGGGCCAGTGGCCAAAACTTTTGCCCAAGACATCTCCTCCAGCCCTGTGCTCCATCCCATCCCTCCTTCCCCACACCCAGCCGCTGGCAGATGCACGAGCAGCCCAGGGATGCAGCCGGTGCTTTTTGGATGTTTCCAGCCTGGGGTCCCTTTCTCACCGGGCCGGGAAGCGGCGTGAAGTCCCCTTCGACACCACGTGCCCCTTCCAGAGCCACAGCTTCCCTCTCCGGTGGCCGAAGAATTGAGGAACTCCAAACGGCACCGCTGAATATTCAGGGAACCTGACAGCCCCCTTCCCCTCCGCCTGCAGCGGCGGTGAGCGCCAACAGCGCGCCCACGCCGAGCCTGCATCCATCTATAACCCAAATGTCAAAACATTTCCTCTTGCAGCCCTGTTCGGCTCGTGGTAGCCCCGATCCCAGGTCCTAGTCACGCTGCTTTTGGGGTCTGCCTCACCGAGCCATTACTGTCACCGCCCCACTGTGCACAGATAAGAATAGGCTGCTTCTTCTGACTCATTTAGCTAAAACAATGGAGCCACCAGAGGCCAAATGAATCCCTGGTGACTTCAGCGGAGTTACACCAGGCTAAATTTGGTCCCAAGCGTACAATTAGCACAGAAGAGAGTGCAGTGTCATGACAGTCTCTTGGCTCTTCCTGCAGACCCCCTTCACCAGGCTCTCCCTGTCCGCCGAGCGGCTGGGTGCTCCCTCTCGGCCACCTTGCCGTTCACGTCTTGCCATTTCTGGGCACCGGGAAGGGCATGCTGCAAGGGGAAAAGGCAACCCGTCACCAGCAGTTTTTGCCTGGGGAAGGGCAGATCCTGTTTCCCTCGGTGGGTAGGAAGAAAGAGCGGGTCCTCCCCGCCTTGGGCGTGCGAGGAAATGAAACCCATTCCCTGCGGAGACGTGCCTGCAGGCATCCCTCCAGCGCTGGGCATCCTCCCAATGCCTTCAACTGGCTGAAAGCCTCTCTCAGGTCTAGTGTCCAGTCCCCTGTATGGCCACACAACAGGCCTTTAAACTCAGCCTTGACCAGCCTTTTATCATCATCATCATCAGTTTTGCAGCAACCAGATTCCCTCTAGTAATAGCTAAGCCACCGAACTACACTTTTTCAGCATATTTGTATTTCAAACGCTGAGAAAACCTGTCGGAAATCATACAGGAATTTTCTTGGGTGACCCTTGGCTGACAGGGGAAGGGGAGGTATCGCCCGTCTACTCCCGCAGCCACACAGAAGTGCCGGGCCCAAAAAATAGAAGGGGCAAAAATAAATTAAAGGGAAGAAAAAAAAAAAAAAAGGCAACTAACCAGACCTTTTCAAACTCCAGAAACACTTCCTCAAAAAAATGGTTTTGTGCGTCAGGCACGAGTGGAGCCTGGATGGCAGAGCTACTTCCACTCGTCGCCCCGCAGCAAGGTGCGGGGCAAAGCCGCGCCGCCAATGGCCCCCCGCAGGATTGGGGCTTTGCTCTAATGCTGAGAAAACTCCTGCTGACCTCAGAGAGTGCCTGTGCGGTCAGAAGAAAAATAAAGCAATGAAAAAGCATCAAATAATTTTAAAAAAAAAAAAAAGGGGGAAAAAAGAGCAGGGTGTGGGCCTGGAAAGGGTCTGTGCTCGATGCCTCCCTCCCTGTGTCCCCCTGCCCCCTCCGGCTCCACAACCCAAAGCTTTTTCAAACATACAGGCATCTCATTCCTTTGACAATTCTTCAAAGGCTCCAGGATTCGAGGGAACTTCCTGTTTCATCGCAAAAACCTTGCTTTCTTTTCCTTTTCCAGACTATTAAACCCCACGCTAACGAAGCGGTGTTTGCCGCGTGTCCGACGACCCTGCCGGCTGCGTGACATCAAAGTTAACACTGCTCAAGGTGGTTTGGTCCTTCCATCCCCCTTCTGAGCCCCGAGTTTACTGCAGAACAAAGTCTTGTTAAGCTCAATGCTAGAAAATATATTTCCTCCCTCGCATGACCATAGCGGTTGTTTTAGCATTGCATGGGGTTGCATGTATTATTTTGTTATTGTAGGGTTGCTGGTGACAACTGATCCACACACACTGCTTTGTTATTGTAGGGTTGCTTTAAAATCCTAGGCTCCCGGTCTTAGTTTCATTTATTTATTTTAGGAAAAGGTAATTTTAAAGGCTTGAAAAATAAACAAGTTTAAAGACATACCAAGACACGGCAAAGAGATGGCGGGGAAAGGAAATCCTGTCAAACCTGGGGCCTCGCCTGCCTGCGCTGCATCCCTCCAGCGTGGCCGTGTCCTCGTCTCCTCCTCTCCCGTGGCCGCTGCCACCCGCAGCCTCCCGGCAACAATGACCGACTTCTGATACTCAGCATTTTGGCAGCGCATATTAACGTCGCTGTGAAAACAGCACGGCATTAACAGTTCTCAAAGGCTTGAGTTACTGTAAAAACCTGTACCAGACATGAGGTTTTAAAGTTCAGATAAAGGAAGAGGTGGAAGGAGAAGAAAAAAGTGGGGGAGAAAAGGAGCGAAGCGCTGACTTGAATGATGGCACATGGTGATGGCTTTCTGTGTCACGGGCAGGCATCGCCCCCGGGCAGCATCCCCAGCGCTGCCAGGGAGCACCTGGAAGGGCTGTGGGAATCCTCTTCTCTGACTTCTAGCAGGTGACCAGACAGCAGAACAGACTTTCGAAGTCACAAAAATTCATCCCAGCCCCCCCTCACCTACAGCATCCCCAAACATCCTAAATTTGCTCATTTTGGAGTGGTGGCAGAGTCCAGTCCTCAACACACGTCAAGGGCAGAGCACAGCAGTGATGGTACATGGGCACAGATCCTTGCCTTGCCCCAGAGTCACGTCTGGGGCTTGTTCTCCCCATCTGCTAAGGGAAGAGACAACCAGATGAGTTTGGGCAATACTGGGAAGGAGCAGAAACACACAACAATGCACCCTTCCCAGCAGAGCATCCACAGCTCTGTTGTGAAAGGGGAGACCAAGAAGACAACAAAATTAAGGGGAGAGACTCCTGTCAAGCTAAATAATTAAGTCCCAGGGTACATAATTGATGCAATCTTGATGTGGACCCTAAATCATTTACAAGGCTGGTGTGTAACCCGACATGCAGCTCTGGCATTACAACAAGGGACGAGCATCCCCAGTGGCAGGGCAAATCCAGCAGGTCATGCCAATGGGTACAGCCCTGCGGACGCTTGGCTGAGTCAGGGGGCACCTCCTGTCTGCCCCTACTGTTACCCAGCTGCTGTAAGTGGGTTGCTTGCCACCGAGCCGTCCCACTTGCCTGGCATTATGCTTTGGTGGGCAAGAGTAGCTCCACCAACCCACAAAAGAGGTTCCCACGGCAGGACAGGGTGGTACGAGAGGGAGACACTGCTGTTTCTCTGCTGAGATATTTCAGCCAGCTTCAACTGACCCCAACCTCAGCTGAATCCTAAACACCAGCACAAGCTACCCAGCACCATCTGTAACACACCCATAGTTTTTTCTCCACCATCAGAGAGACAAGCTGGGTCTCGCCTGTAGCATATGCACAAGCTCTCAGAATACAGGCATCCCCAGCCAGCGCTGCTTGGGAGCAGCTCTTTCAAACTGCTTCTCTCCCCACAGCTATGCTGATCCGTGCCCCTAACCCAGAGAGATGGAGCAATCAATACACAAATGAACCGCTGGACAAAACAAGGCCACCAGGGACAGGGCTGAACCGTGGAGATGGTCCCCGGGGTTTCGCCGCCTGGGCCGAGGCAGAAGATGCCGACCCTGCAGCTGACTGCGCTAGCCCATAAGAAAGACATCAATCTCGAGGGCTTTTTCCACTGTCAGTCATC
The DNA here is from genome assembly GCA_013398915.1 of Dromas ardeola. Lineage (NCBI taxonomy): Eukaryota > Metazoa > Chordata > Aves > Charadriiformes > Dromadidae > Dromas > Dromas ardeola. Next base: position 247,420 of record VYZM01022316.1, on the reverse strand, counting down.
CGCAATGCTCTTTCCTGCCCCATCAGTTGCAGAAGGCAAATGGCACCACACATCCCTATTCTCTTTTCTTTTCTTTTCTTTTCTTTTCTTTTCTTTTCTTTTCTTTTCTTTTCTTTTCTGTCCCTTGGTCTTTTTACACTCCATCAAGAAAAGGGTTCTGCCCTTCTTGTTCTTCCTACCACCATGGCATCTGCCTTTCAGGAGCACCAACCATGCCACAAATCTCCTGGGTACCACCAGCCGCCCGGCTGGGTGACAAGGCACCCCGAGCACGCAGCAGGGGCACAACCCAGAGCTGTCGGGGGTCACGCAGACTGACCCGGACACTGGCGTGCTGGCTCCGCGCTGAAAAATATCACCGTCCCTCCTAGCTGCCCTCTGCTCCCAGTGTTTTGACAGTGGGCTTGATGGGCTGAGTGTGTTAGCAGAGTCACCCAGAGCCCCCGCCGGCTCCCCTCCGCCCCATGCCCACCCCAGGCATGCGCCGTCTGCCTGACACTGCCTACAAACTCTATTAGCTTTGTAATTAAAAACAGCTGTAATCTGATCAGGTGGAGATCACGGTTACAAAATGAAGGAAGCCATTAGCAGGAAATGTTGTGGTTCAGGCAGACATCAAATCAGTTTAAAGAGATTGGATTTCATTGTTTTTATACAGTTACTCCATTACTATAATGCACTGGGTCCATTTAACCGGCTGGCTCAGAGGAGTGCTCATAAGGCAGTAGTGACATCTATGTGAAATGAACGGCATAAACAGCAAACTCTGAGGAGATAGCAGTGAATTTACACCCCTCGCTCTGCAGTGAATATTAACGCACCGTGAGCTGCTGGAGTGGGGTTTGTTGGGGGACTGCTTTTCTCTCCTCTTTCTCAAAGCCCCCATTAGCGTTGCTGGTGCCTCTGTGAGGCTGGGAGAGCCTCCCCAGCAGGGATCGGATCCAAGGACCTTTCCTCTTCCCCCGCCCCCCGCCACCAGCCACAAACCAAACCACGGGTCCAGTTTCTCGGTAGCGAGGTGGAGTGAGAACTGAAACCACAGCAGCCACATCGCTTCGCTTCCTCCCGGCCTCTTTGCCCCTGTGTAAACACCAGCCAGTCAAGACAAAAACCAGAGAGTAAAATATTCAGGTTCTCACAAGAGCTGTTGGCCTTTTCCTCTATTTCCCCCTCCCTCCAACAAAAAAAAGAAAAAAGGGGGAAGCAACCTGTGTTTGAAAGCATCTGACTTCAGCCCAAGCGCTGACAGCACAGCGAGGTGCATGAGGTGACCCAAAAGCATTGCCATCAGGAGGGGCTCTTTGCAAAAGCTGCTGCTCCTGCTTCAGTCCTGCCCTGGAGCCTGGAGACAAGATACAGCTCAGGTACCTATAGAAAAACCTACCATCAAGAGGCACATGGTGGCCCCTGACTTCTCCAAGGCCGACAGCAGTCACTGGAGGAGTGAGAAGGGTAGAGGGTGGGGGTTTTACGGTATTTTGGGGTTTGCACAACACCAGCGGGGATGGGGCTGGTGAGACGATCTGGACCAGCTTGCTGTGAAAAAGCACAGCCAGAAGCGATGTGAGGTGAGGGCTGCGCTCCTCTGATTTCATCCTGTCCTCGGTGTTTGTGAGTTCCCCGTGCTCTGAGCATAGGCTGGGCAATTGGTACCTCTGGTTTCTCGCCCTGAAAAAGCCACCTGTGGTACCACGAGGGTTCATTTACCTGCTCCGTGCCTTGCGACCTCCTTCCTGTGGGAAAATGGGCAGGCTTCATGAAGCAGCTGGTAAAGGGCTCTGAGATGAGGAGAGTGTTAAGGAAATGCAAACATGAGAGCCGGCTGCCAGGAAGGGAACTGTGACCATCCCATGGTCCTGCCTGAGCAGTAAAAGGACTCTCCAGGCAATACAGAACACGAACACCGCCCTCCCCCTCCCCTTGCCAATCTCCTAATCAGAAAAGGAGATAAAATGGGGCCTGCAGACAAATGCACAGGCTGCCTCCTACCCACCACGCTGATCTGAGCACGTGGAGCCCCCCCTGCTCCAGCCAAAACCCTCTTGGCTATCGCTATGTCCCTCTTGGCTAGAAAATGGCTCTGTCATCTTCGTACTAATCCAGTTCCCATACAAGCAGGCAACCTCCTTCCTTCCTTGCCACTGCTTATCCCCTCCGTCTCCTGTCCTCCCCCTCTCCCTTTTCACCCCAAACTGTATCAAATGCATCAAAGCCCGAGTGAATTATGTTCCCTTTGACCTGCTGGCAGCAAGTTCAGCCACAGTACATTAACCGCGCAGAGGCTGAGGTTTCATGGTCAGCGAAGGCAGAGGAGGAGGAGGAACTGCAGGCCTTGTCGCTGCCTTGCTTTTGCCTTTAGAAGTGACGTTTTCAGCCAAGTTCAGCGGCACTCACGGCTGAGGTTTGGGGCTCAGGCCATATGGGGAAGGGGAGGTCAGCTGTGAAGCTGGGAGGTGATTTCTGAGCAGCCCCTGCAGCCACCCACCCGTCCCGGCCGGGTGGTCCCATGCAGCGCTGCGGTTGCCATCACCTCCCACTAGCCGTCTCTGGAGATAACGGGCTGGACGGAGGTCGCAGGGTCCCATGGGAGGCATCAAGGGCCGGAGGAGTGAAACAGCCGGGCTGGCTGAATCTCTGCTAACCTCTGCCAGACTGATCGCGACCTCCCGAAGCTCTCCCCTCCCCGAGTGGTTTCCCCGGGCACAGTCTGTGCTCCAGATTCGTTACACTACCTGTGCAGCCTGGGCAACTTCACGTGGTTTCAGGTTTGGCTGCAAAAGATGCCTATATCTTTGCCGACAATGGCTGCATAGGCTGCAGGGAGGAGACCTGGGGCTGGTGTGGCTCAGCAGGTGTGGAGATGCTCTGAGGGAACATTGCAGGCTCAAGTAAGACCACCAGTGCCCCCAGTGTTCTGCCACTTGTCCCTGATGTGCCTGATGTCGTGATGCAGAGGGTGCACAGCATCAGTGCAAGCCTGAGTGGCAGCAACCTCGGCACCCCGTGCGCCGGGACCCATGTCGAGAAAGGGAATGAAAATGGAGAGCCAGCATTTCTGGCTCTTACCATCTCCAAACAGGGTGATGGATCTAAACCAGCGGTAAAACACCCTGTTTTCCTTAGAGATGTACAGGGACTGGCCATCATCTCACAGCGCTGAGGCAGTTCATGCTCTTGCATCTTGGCTGCGGGGCTGTTTCTGCTGTGGCTCTGGGTGTCGTGCAGAGTTTGGAGCACCCTCCTCTGAAATTGCTGCGACAGCCATGCCAATCCCCAAAGAGGCGGCATCGAATCTGGAGCCTGTGAAGCCATTGCCAGCAAAATAAATATTCGGGAATATTTTTAGCCTGCTCTTGTTCAGAGAGAATTTCTTTGTGTCCTTCTGAGGAGCTCGCCGGATCTTTCATCGGTTTGTTTTTCTCATTAGCCGGCATAAGCTTTGTTCTTATTTAATAAAGATTAGGATCTGCTGCCTCCAGCCCTCTCTTTTTGCTCCTCTGTCAGGCCTGTGGGGGCTCAGACTGCAGCGACATGTTTGATGTCGGGCCGTGGAAGTTGAAATGTGGGACAGAAGCTGGCCGGGATCTCGTGTTCCCTTCCCTGAAAAATCCCTGTCCCGTGTCGCTTCTCTCCGTCCCCACCACCCTCAGCAGAGAGCTGCCCTGTGGGGGGAGAGTGGATGGGGACAGGACAGAGCGACTGGAAACCGCTGCCTGGATCGCCCAGATGTTTCCAGGCTCAGCTGGCTTGAAGCATTGCAAAGGTCTTGGTCTGAGCCATCGACAGACAGCGTGGGGTAAACCAGGGGATGGCTGATACAGGCAACAGTAGCCTGTCCATGAGCCGAATAAAATAGGAGACGTGCTATAAATGGGGGAATGGCTTCTTCCAGCTTCGGAGGTCAGAGACATGTAATGGTTCTCCCATTCATTTATATATCATTGGATTCTCCTAGTTAGGCAAAAAATTAAAGTAACTGCTTTTCTTTCTTGAGCTGAGTCATTCCTCAGAAGGAAATGGATTTAAACCAACAACAGGTATGAACCAGAAGGAATTTTATAAACTCCCAGAAGGCGGCAGCGGGGTCTTTGGAGCTTTGAAAGTCTGATCTCTGCTGACAGCCCCCACCGCTGCGTGCTGCTCTGCTAGGAGCATCACCGCATCCAGCCGGGACGGAGGACGCTGCGTGCCACTGCGGCCGGCTGCAGAGCACTGGGGAGGCAGGACCTGGTGCCACATCCCTGGGACAGGGACAGCAAGGGGACGAGGGCGGCTGAGTTGTGCCTGTGATGAAGGCAGGACTTGTATCCAGGATCAAGCTCCCGCACGCCACTTCTCACTTATTCTCTCCATTGCCAGCTGCATGGACCAGCCGGGTCATCGCTCTGCACCTCCATTTAGCCATCCCTGGAGCAAGCGTATATTTACCTTAGAAGAAATGCTGTGGTTATATACTTGTGGTAACATATATAATTAGGTCTATAATTCAGATACAGTGCTATTAAGATCCAGCACAGATCCAGAGCTATTAACATCACTATATGTTAATGCGCTCCTTTCTTCGAGATTTTTATTTAAAAAAAAATAAATACATCTTTAAACACTCACAGACTTGGTAAGAAGGCTCCCATTTCTAGCAGCAGAGCCTATTTTGCATACGCGTAACTTTGAAGGGGATGAATAACTTCATGGCCAATAACGTTTATAGCTTTGCCTTGCGCAGGGAGATAAGGGCAGAGGAACGCAGGGCTCCGGGGCAGGAGCTGTTTGCCGAGAGAGGGGCCGGGAAGGAATCCAGTCCCCACCCTGCCGGAGCCTTACCTGCGCCCAGGTGCACGCCGGCCG
>VYZM01022316.1:212549-242493 GCA_013398915.1 Dromas ardeola | reverse complement strand
GGACGGGACACAGGGGAGGAACAGCGGGGAAGGCAAATTTTAGAAATACTTTTTGAACAGTCACAGTTGTAAATGAACTCACCCTCACCATGTTTGTGTCACTTGTGTTCGCTGCCTGGGGCTGTGTGAGAGCACAAGTTTTCCTGGCACGGTCGCGCCTGGAAAATCAGCTTCCAATCCATATATGATAGTATTCATGGAAACCACAATTCTAATTTACATGCACTGATTTCCCTGCCAGAAACCGTGCTGCCGTCCAACCCGGGGATAAAAATGCCGCCCTGTGACTTCCCTGCCCAATCACGACCAACCGATGCACTTTAAAACTCAAATATTTTCCAGGGAATGTTTGCAACCCACAGTTTAAAAAAAGAAAAATTTTCCCCAAATTCACGCGGTGGCTCAGCATCATGACTGCATTCAGGGAGGTTTCCTTATAGGTGTTTCCCAAGCCAGACATCTACCCCCACGAAGAAAAAACAAACGAACCCTTGAGAACTAAATCTTTCAGATACACAATTTCTTGAGTTTTTTTCATTCAAAATTTCTCCCTTGTTTTCTCAAGTGCTTCACACCATGCTATGGAGATGTACTCACAGGTCACCAACGCACAGGGAGGAAACCTGGCTCTTTTAAAACCCCTTCTGCCCTCGTCAAAACCAGGGAGAGGTTCTCCTCCTGCTCATGCTGAGCTTGGCACAGGGACCTGCTTCCTCCGCTCCAGCCGCTGCCGTGCTCGGTGCAATAGAGCAAAGGTTGGGGAGGTGGAGAGAGAGCCCTTAATAAAGATAAAATCTATTTCTAATGTCTATAAAAACCAAACCCAAATTCCCAGTTACTCCAACGTGAGCTGTGGAGATGGGGTAATGGAGAATGGAGTTATTTATTAATAGAAGGGCATTTCAATAGAGATCGGAGGAGGTGATACAGACCAAATGGAGGCATTTACAGAAATAATGCTCAGGAGGTTTTACCCAGCTTGGCTGGGCGTCTCAACACCGTGTCCTGGGGACAGTTGTCTCCCATTCCCCGAAAAGGGTGATTTTGGGGAACTGCATGCTGACAGAGCCCTGCGCTCAACTCAGCCCGTTTCCCCCAGACCCGTCTCACACTTCCACCTGGAAGCGGAGCCAGAAGAACAAACGCAGAGGGGGGGATATTTGTCTGGGGGTCCTGTTCTCGCTGGGTTTTTTTGGGAAGCGGTGTGATACTGATACACCTCCCGGCTCAGACGCTCCCACCATGCACCCAGCCCAGGGCAGAGGGGGCTGCAGCCCCCTCCGGCACGCTCCCCGCCTTCCCCCCGAGCCGTGCTTTTAAACCTCCAAGGCCAGGAGCCTTAAAAATTGCATGAGACGCCACTCTGATTCCTACCACCGCCTGCCGCAAAATGCAAAATTCGCCTCCCCTAAATTCCTTGCCGACTCCTTTTTAACAAACACCTCTGCCCTTGCTTGGCAAGCAAACAGTGCCGAAATTCCCACCTGCCTCTCCCTTGCAGCCCCTTCTGGAGGGACTCATTAGCCATGCAAATCAAAAATGCTCTGAGAGCCCCGACGGCCCATTCCCCGCCTTGCACCGGCAAGGAATGACAATTCACGGGGGTCTTCGGGGAGCAGGGACGAGGGAGGGAGGAGCGCGGCGCGGCGTGGCTGCGTGTGGCAATCAAGCTTTCCCACTGCCACCCGTCCCCGGGGAGCATCCCCGCTCCGGTTGCGGAGAAGCAGCAGCGTCTCTCCCTCCACCTTGTTAATCCCTTTTCGCTGTGCTCCCGCGCTCGGCTCCCCACCCCGAAACCCCCCGGGAGCCCTGGGAAAGCAGCGCCCGGTCCTCGCTGCCCCTTCTCCCCTCTGCCTGGCTGCAAAGCGGTGCGGGGAGGGGGGAGAAGGGGAAATGGGCCTTTCCTTAATTGATTTTGGTGAAAAAGGCAGGCAGCCGCTGCGCTGTCAAATTAATTAGTTCCAGAGCTATTTGCAGTTATGAGCCACGTAAGATTAGTGGTCATTGCATTTTGGTGCTAGGGAGCGGCGGAGGGGAAAAAGGTTTTATAAGCTTTTTTTTTTTTTGCTTTTGGAGCCTTCCTTAAAAACACAGAAGAAAATAAAGGAGAAAAGCCCCCCAGGGCTGGCTCCGGCGCCTGCTGCAGCACAGGGGATGGGGGCGAAATGTTCGGTTTGGCCCATCCAGCATTATCTGCCCCACACTGAACAAAGCGGGTGCTTTGCTGAAGCTCTGGCCAGGCTCCCTCCTCCTGGCAAGGACTGGTGGGGTCCCCAGGGTCACCCTGCTGCTGTTCCCACCGAAGCGCGGCGGCAGCACCAGCTCCCGCATCCCCGCCGAGGTGTGAAGCCGGGTGGCCAGACATGCCGGGTATCACCTCCGGAGAGGCTTGGCCCCTTTTGTCCCCTCTTGCCCTCCCTCCTGGGAGAGGGAAAGCGGGCTGAAGGCTGGAGGAGAGGCTTTGAAAGCCCCGGGTGCGGCTCACGGGGCTCAGATCCCCGATTAGATGGGAACGCCTGCTGCAACCTGATAACAGAGCAGCATCTGACGGGGAGGCTCCGGCAGCGCTCTCCGAGTCGAGCAGCGCCTATTGTTTCAGGAGATATTACCCCGCATGCATGCTTACATCTGGATATCGATAAGCGTGCCTGTTTATGCATAAACACAGTACAACATGCAGCCACATACCTCTGCATTCCTCCTCCCCTCCCTTCTTTCCCTTCCCCACCCCCCCCTTATTCCTTTATCTTCTTTTCATCTGCTCTTGCCTGTTAAGCGTTATCTCTGCTCCTCATTCAGAGCCCAGTCCCGGGAACGGGCAGTTATGGTGGGTCACACATATGGGGTGCTGAGGAACGGCAAACATTTCAGGCGAATTTGCAAAGTTTTTGAGGGTGCGGGTGGAGGGAGGCAGGGGGAGAGGGTCTCATCAGACCAAAAGGCTGCCAAATAGACTTCAGCCAGGATAGGAAAACGCATGGTGCAGCGTGTTCCCGACTCTGCTCAGACAGGACCACCGCCTCCGGGCAAGCACCCCGAGCCTCGTCCGCCCAGCCACGCACAGGCAGGTGGCTGTCAACCTGCACACCCGGAGCTACGGTCCCACAGGCTCTCATGGCGCCAACGCCACATTCACTGCAAGTCAGATCAAAAAGCAACAAAGCGGGAATGTGGTTTTTCACAGGGTTTAAAAACAATTTGAAAATATAACCTCCTCCTTCCCTGTTGTTCGTTCGGTAAGCGCAGGTCAGCAAAGTGAGCAAACGCCAGCTGTACCCAACGCAGCCCTCAGCACCGCCACCGCCCCAAGGGAGTGGTGCCACCCAGCCACTGCTGAGCCAAAAGGCTGCCGAAACTGCCTTCTCCTGGGGAGTGGGGATATCTTGAGCAGTGCTGCCAGGGAGGCCTGACCCGCTTTCTCCAGAGAAACATGGCAGGAGCTCAGGGACTTGGCTTTGCTGAGAGTGGCCGGGGTGCATTTTTGCAAGCGCTGATGTTGGCCCCAGTGCTGGACCCCAGAAGCAAACCCCGGCACCGATGCGCGCCTGCCACTGCAGCCGGGGCTGGTGCACTGGGGGCCGCGGGGCTCTGCTTTCTGAAAAGCAGGCTGGGGCTTACCCCGAGCCAGCCGAAGCACAGCCCGCCCCGAGCGCTGACCCCCGGGCGCTTGCGCAAGGACGGGGAGCCACCAGGTCTGCAGCAACTGCACACCCTGCCCATCCCCTCCCCTCCGCGCTTACTGCATGCTGGGGCTTGGTCCACTTGACTGGGGAGAAAGGCATCCCGTGGCATCTCCTGGTGACCCCCAGGATTTGTCCCTGGCTCTCCTGCTCCCAGCAGGATGGCAGGCTGGCACTGGAGGCTACACCCCCATCTTGGCTTTAGTTAGGGTTCCCAGTCCAAAAGCTACGTCCTTGGCACGGGCCGGACCAATGCTTGAAGCAGGCTGCTTTCCAGATTTCCATCTTTCTAGGAACAGGGGAAAAAATACATAATGCCAAAGGTGCTCACACCTGAGCAATTTATTTAAGGAACTTTTTCCCGGACCCAGTGACAGCCACGACCCAGCTGTAGAAACCTTATCACAGCTCACCCCAGAAACAACCTGGCACATTAACCACTCCCCCGGAAAGCTCTCCTCAGGCCTCTGCTCACAGGGGTCACCCAGCTCCAGGGTGGGGGGTGCAAGTGGGATAAGTGGAAAACTGGGAGGGAACCATGCATTGGTCGAAAGCTTCATCGTTCCCACTCTGGCAGTCTTCATCACTGCTCAGAGGCAACGCTGCTTTGACTGACTCCATGTGTGTGACCGAGTCACCCAGGCAGTTTGTGCTGCCCACACACAGGAACGTGGGTAAGACCATAGAGCTCCTTTGCAAGCACCAAGCAAAGACACTTGGACCCCAGGTAAATGCAAATGGCTCTCCAGGGACTGTCCCTCCTCCCGGGCGATGCAACATCATCTTCAAGACTTCCACTTGCTCCCTCGCTTCAGTCAGATAGGGGCAAATGGTAGTCCAGCACTACCACTGGTTTCTGGACAGAAACAGTGTCAGGGAGTCCATGTCTGTACACGAGCAGTCAAAGCACAGTGTGCACAGAAAGGATGGCATCTCTGGTCAGTGTATATGTGCGTTTCCAAACATCCGTGCACACACGCACGGTCTTGGGAGGCAGGGCAGAAGGGCTCTTTGGAGAGCATGGGTTTGAGCAACAGGAGCAAGGGCAACTCGTGAGCCCAAGGCAGTGTGGCTGCACCGCACGCAAGCTCTCTGGAGCGGGGCTGTATTCTGAATTTATGAGCTCTTAAGTCATCACATTTACAATTTCTATTCTCCGGTCTTTTAATCTCAGCAATAAACTTGGATGAAACTTTTGCTGAGGCAGCGCAGAAATTTCACTGCTCCCGGCAGCCCCATGTACGAGGTGCCCATAGGCAGGACCAGAACATGCTTCCTGACAGCTTCAATGTGGGGTCTCATCTCCAGTTCCCTGCTCCCAGTAATGTCATCAGTAACCAATCAGTCCCCCACCTGCTACCTTGATTGCCCAGGCCCCTTTCTTGGACACAGATATAACACGCTGGCAAATACTGGGGGACAAACACTTGCAGTGGTCCCCCTACAATCCCTCTATCTTCTAGAGAAAGGGCCTGCTTCTTTTAATCAGGGGGCTTCAGGTCTACGTGTACACCATCAGGACCCTCACCTAAGTTTTGTACCACTTGGCACATGCCCATCCCCTGCAAACCAACCCCACTGCTGTGTTTTTACCCACCTAGAGTTGCTTTACTTCAGAGGTCCACATCAGAATAACCATCTCCAGAAGGTTTCCTGCTGGAGCGGTGGTTCTCAACAGGAACTGGTCTCCGAAATGGGCACCTCGTTCACAAACTGAGACCTAAAATTGAGATGGGATTGGCACTGATAAACCTACTAACTGAGGCAGGCCCTCCCTACTTGGATGAACCCCACGCTTTCAGAAGAGGGTGGCATCATTTCTGCAGAATGCTTGAGTGGCCTCAAATAACATACTGAACTGTCAGGCACAAACCCAAGTGATGGCGTGAGCCAGCACTGAAATAATGAGAAGCTGATCTACAGCTTTTCCCTTCTGGTTTATTAAATGAATGCTCCACATACCACTTCCCACTGACTGGAGACAGAGAGAAAATCCCAGGACAGTAACTCATCATCCTTTCTTCCCCTGAGAAGATTCAAGGCTGTGGCTATGTATGGATGTTGTGAAGTGATAAAGTTGCTGCGGCTTCACGAGTTACCACGCATCAGCTGAGCTGCGCCGTCTGACCGACCGCGCGCGCTCCCGGCTCCCTGCAACTGGGTGGTAAAACATGTTCGCTCACGATGGGGCTGGAGCAGGTACACTGTCGGCGGGCTCCAGATAAGCACGCTCTGCTGATAAGCAGTGCCTCATTAAGCCCCAGGACTCAACGGCTTGCAACGCAATCCTTGGCCTGGAAGTCCCTCCTTCTTTTCAAGTTGCAGCCCTCGGTCATGGAACTGGCAATGGGGAACCGCTCTGGGAAAGTGGTCAATATTGAATTAATTCCTGTGCGTAGCACGGAGAGGAAGGAGGGTCAGGGACCATGCCAAAGAGGAGAAATAGTAGAAGGACCAGCCAACCATATTGCTGAATACAACCTCAGTGTACCCATGCCTGGACAAGGATAGTGCAGATGACACGTAGAGATGATCCAGGCAGCAAAACGAAAGTTGACTCCACTAAGCAGGACCAGGCCTCCTCTTTGGCTTCATACCTCAAAAAAGGGTCATTTTGTGACGTTCCTGCCTCTTGCCGCCACCCAAAAGCTGGGTGTCTTCTTGCCTGAACATTGTTTTAGCCTTAAACTCCAACCTGAGACTCAGAAAATCTGGCTACAGACCCAGTTCTCTGGATCCTCCTTGAGCTCTGTCTCCAGCCTCTGGGGGTCCCTCCCAGCCAGCACTTCTCAGAGCCACCCCATCTCCCATCACACAGACAACCTCCGTGCTGAGCCTGACACACAGGATCAATGCACAGAACACACCAACTCTCCTTCCTGCCCATGGAGGTGGGAATCCATGTCATTTAAGTCTTTTCTGCTCAACATTCACAGCTGCAAAAACAGCAGACAAACTCCTGAACTCCCAAAACTAAACACCAGGCACTCCCTTTTCTCCTCTGGTCCACCCAGATGCTCTCAGTGTGGCAGCTGCACCCATTTGGGACAGGTTCTCCTTATCAAGACACTGCCCTTGTATTTCAAGAGGCAAGGGGATGTTCTTGGGGCAAATTTATTTTTCAGTTATCTTCTGAAATCAGGCAGGTCCCTCTGTTGCCTCCCAGCAGGAGGTCAGCCCAGTGTGCCCATCCATGGCCGTGCTCCCTGGGAAGATGGCTTGGGGGGCGAGCACAGCCTCCCCTCCGATGGAGCCACCCCGGGGTGAGGCATCCGATGACAGTTTGACTGGTGAAGTGTGACTCGTGTTTGTTTGGATAGTCAGAGGACTTGGAACGAAAGTCTCCCACTCATGTTGGGTTTAGATAAAAGGACCCCAGCCTTGCCACAGGATCAACGGGGCTGACGAGAAGCCACTCGTGTAGACCACCTTTGCCCTGGACCCTTTTAAAACCAAAGAAAACAAAATAATAATACCAACAGTAATAATAATGGTAGTAGTAGTAATAATAATAGAAGAAAGTTTTCACAGCTCAGAGATGCTCACTCCTTTCTGGCCCAAGGCGCATTGGGGTGCCAAGAGCAAGGTCAGAGATTGGGGCCGCAAGTTTGGGGTCACCTGTGGTCTGGGTGACCAAAAGCTTGGGGCATTTTGCTGCTTGGTGCCTTGTGTTGTGTTTCCCACCCGACCTGGCTGACAAGCCCTGCCCTTGCAGACCCCATGCCTGGCTGGGGTGAGGAAAAGCAGGCTGGATGTGGCTGTTCCTGCAGCGGGGGACCAGGGGGACAGGGACTGCTGCATCCGCATCCATCTGGCATACTGAAGCAGCGAATGAAGGAAAAGGAAGGAGGGGGTGGGTAGAAGAGAAAATCCCAAAGATCCTCGGATAATAAGCACCATTAAGGTTAGTCTGTCTCATGATTGTTTCTTATTAAAAAGAGACTGTACTTTATCTGTGCAGGATATGCTGTTTGGATGAGGGAATTAGCAGAGTGACTGCCTCCATATCATCTAATTAGCAAAAATGTTGATAAGCAGATACAATCACATATGATTAGGATCCTTTTAAAAAGCCACTCCATTAATTAAATAGACAGAAAGGCCGCCTCCAGCCCTCGCGTGCCACTGATTAGAATACAAATATTTACACTAATCTCACCTCCATCAGCCATGGGACACTTTTGAGTATTTTTAGTGACATCAGATTACTATTGATTTTCATCCCCAATGTCAGACCATTTTGTTAGTATCTGAAAGTGCTGCCTTCAGTTTCGGATGCTTTAAATCATGTTAAGGGTTTATCTTAATGACGCTGCTGATAACCACTGTTCAGGTCACTCGTACTTTCTCTTCAAAGAACACAGTCTGGGCTGGTTTTTATTGTTTGTACTTGAGATTTAAGATACGAAAAACATTTCTCATTTCAAAGCCTTGGTTTCTAGGGATGGGGTTGCCAGGTTAGTTTGGGTCTAGTTACTTGATGTGTGCATGTCTCTCTCATTTCCCTTTCTCCCTGCCTCTCCTCGACCCTTTCTTTTTTCCTTGCAAACCCTTTTGGCTCACAGCAGTGGCCTCTCTTGAATGGCTGCTAATCTCTGACGCCTGCTGCAGGCAGCAGACAGACAGGCAGTGAGCATCCTCCGTTCGGGGATGACAGGAGAAAAACACTCCCTACTTTTCAGATGGGTAGGACGCACTAAATCCAAGAGAGATAATCCACTGTGCCAGCCAGTCTGAGAGGGGCACTCATCATCAAAAGCATGTATGGGAGGAGACGCTTTGCAAAGAGACAGCACAAGGCAAAGTCACTCCTCCCTTCCGTGCACAGCCCCACTCCCTGCAGTTGATAAACTGGCCTGGGACCCTCCAACAGACTTCTCTGACGTCCCATTTTCCCTTCTGGGTAACAGAGAGTAGGAATGGCAATTGCTCTTGAAATTTCTGCCAAGCAACCGCGAACGGACTATGCTGGCAGTGGCTAGGAGCTGCTGGCATCTCTTGGTGGCTTGTGGGTGGTAAGCTTGGGTGACCTTCAAGTCCAATACACAATTGGCTCAAATAAACGAGCCCAGATAAACGAGTCCCCTTGGTGACCTTTTCAACCAAAGCACCACAGGGTGGGCAAGCCATGAAGCCTTAGCTCTCCCCTCAGTGCAGAAGAGCACTTTGGGATGCTTCAGGAGTGCAAAGAGCCCTCTGAAATCAAATGATTAACTTTTGCCATTGCTACAGTAGAAACAACACCTAGCAGAAAAATCATTCACATCGCACAACCACCCTGTAAGTTAAGATGACCTCCTCTGTGCAAAAGGAAGCAAAAGCCAAGACCTCCCCAATGAGATGAGCACATGGGACCATGAGCTCCTTCGTTACTTTGCATTTTCTTTAGCTCCAGCCTTCAGACCAGCACTGCACTGCCTTATGGCAACTTTTACCACCAGAACACGACAAGTACCTCCATACTGACCCATCACTGACTAGTGAGAAAACCACCAAACCAAAAACTTTTCCCAACAGGCATCACCTTCTTCCTTCCACTGACACATTGCTTTCTACAGGCTGACACGGCTGGCCCTTGGCTTCATGGCTCCACACGTATGATGTATGTTAGGACAGGAGCCAGCTCGTACGCTGCGCCTATGCTCTTTGGTCTGGCTGGCTCTTGACTCCTTTCCAAAGTGTGGGATAATGGAAACAAGGGCAGTGATCTGCAACACATGCTGCCGTGAGTAGGTGTTTATGACAGCGCGTTACAGACAGATGAATTCTCGTTGCTGGCACTTCCTTGGAGACCTCCTTCATGAAACGATTTTCCCCATGAGGATATTGCATTTCCCACAGGAATGGCAAATCCAGGGAACAGAATCAGATGCAGGATAACCCCAGACTGCATCATCAAAGTTCAGCTCCTAAGGCTGATCTTTTCTGTGTCGGGATGACAGAGCATCCATGTTGTACATGCATACACCTTGGGACTGACATCCAAAAAAGCATGTAGAAAAGAGGCTAAAGTTGTTAATGTGCTTCGTCCCGGGCATTTATTTTGGTATTAACATGAGAGGTAAGCTCTTCAGGAAGTGTTAGGTTTGGCTACAGATTCAGAAGAGATCATGATGGTCATCTAATTATGATTTTAGGAAAAGGGCCCACTCTGGGTTTAAAAATGGCCACATGAGGAGGTTCCAGTGATTCATTACCTTCATAATGAAGGACGTGCAACGTATTTTGAGTTTAAATTCGGCTAATGCCATCTTCCAACCGCTTTGTCCAGGAGCCTGAAGATCCCTGTGCCGTTGAATTTCTGTTCCCATGCAGGTTCTTACAGACTGGAGTATGAAGAAGCTGGCATTCAACCTCCCCTTAATAGCAAGACACTTCCCTTGACTATCTCACTCCAGAGCATATTTTCCAAACCCTTAATCACATTTTATGGCTCTTCCCTGAGCCTTCTCCAATTTGTCAATGCACTTCCCAAACTGTGGGTACCCAAACTGCAAACAGCTTTCCTATAGCTGCTGCTACAGGGTTATATGCCCCATAGGTGTAATACGACCTCACTACACCACACTTGACTGGACTGTGCACGAAACCACACCAAGTATCTGAGAATCCCGCCTTTCGGCAGGTACAGGCAAAAAATGATCTAAGTCATACATCAAGCTGTCATGGCAACTACAATGCCACATGTATGATCTGTGTTTATAAACATAAGGCCCGTGACAACCAACTCCACCCTAGAATGAAGTCAGGTCAACCGAGCAATGATTGGCTGAGCCACCTCTGAGGTCACAATCTCACCATTTGTGAACAACAGTCTTAAAAAGAAAGGACGTGGTCAAGCAGCACTGAGTGGCCTCGTGATGCCAAAGGACAGAGCAGATCAAGGGATGAACTGAGCATCTACCCACCCCCTGAGGAGCACAACAGCAGAATTAGGTGTCCAGGAGTCTCTGCATTCTGGTCATCCCTGGGCTTCACATCCTTGGTGGGAGAGAGGTATCAGGCATCTTCCAAGCAGCCCCACCTTTCCTTTGAGATGGTGGATTATTACAAAGTCCTTGGACTGCAAAAAAGTGCCTCACAGGATGATGTTAAGAAATCCTACCACAAACTGGCATTAAAATGGCATCCTGATAAGAATCCCAGCAACAAGGAGGAAGCTGAAAAGAAATTCAAAGCAGTTGCTGAGGCATACGAGGTTTTGTCCGACCCCCAGAAACGATCGCTCTATGACAGGTCTGTTAAGGAGAGCAGATCCCACAGAGGAAGAAGAGCCACAGTGGGTCATAACAGCTCCTTTGATTGCCCTTATGTATTCCATGATCTCAAGGAGATCTTTGGGAAAGTCTTTGGAGGGATGGATCCCTTTGTATATGATTTCTGGGACCCCTTTGACAGTGGTGAAAACTGGTACAGGACAAGTGGAAGGGTAAGAAGCTCCAGCCTGTTTTCTGACTTTATGGAGTCATTTGTGCCATGGAATTCATTCAGCCCCAGCGAGCAGCCCACCTCCTTGTTCGCTGAGGGCACAGCTGAGCCACACAGAGTCAGGTCAGTGTTTACCACTACTGAAGTGGTCAATGGCAAGAGGATCACCACTCGGAAAATCATCGAGAACGGGCAGGAGAGAACAGAAGTGAAAGAAAATGGCAAGCTGAAGTCTGTGACAATAAACAAGAGAGACCACCTGAAATTATAACGTCCCCCAGCACAAACACTAATTGCAAGCTCTGGGACACGCTCGCATTGCTCAGTGGATAGGATCTGCTACAAGCAGTATCAATAAATGCTGAGTTCATGACACAATCGATGCAGACTTCTCAATGGTTGGAAACAAATACTTCACGGGTAAAGATATGGAGTTATGCTAAACTAAGGAGTGGGACTCTGCTAACCCTGTGTAAGGTGATAGATAGTGCTTGTTCGGTAAATCAGCATAGTATATACAAATGAAAGCAACCTTGCTGGTTTGCCAAAGAGACCATGTTGATTAATATAGCAAGAGGAGACAGGCTGGTTGATGGGCAGGTAAGAGAGCTCTGTGACAAGCTATAGGTCCTCTTCCCGCTCCTTGAAATGCCAGTTGTGAAGTCTGCTAGCTGTAGGAATAGACTTTTGTGACCCTCATACACAACCCTGAGGCTAAGTGAAGAATATCCTACCCTAGGTGTATGAGAAGATACATATTAATTGCAAAAAGTTTTTGTACATAGGCAAAAAAGGTGGGGGACGTTCAGTGGGTCATGCAGAGCCTAGAGGAGAGGGAATGTCATAAGAAAAACCAAAAGAAAGAAGAAAATGTCATGCCTCAGACTGCAGAAGAAAACAGGGGCTTTCTTGAGAATGCCCTGCAGATTATGACGAGAGACCCTGACGGAAGAACTGTGTAGCGTGGGGGCTGAAAGGGAGAAGGTGAATTTGGCTCTTGAACTGAGACAACCTATGGTCCCTTTCTGCTCGGAGTCGTTCAGACAAAAAGAGCTAAATTCAAACCATGAGCAAACAGATTCCAGGGGGCTGAATTTAGCTCCCTCTTTGTGCAAAGCTGGATGCGGGGACTTAGATGGTACTTTACCATCCTTATTGTCTTGCTCACAGCTGCAAGAGCCAGTTCACAATGCATTTCTTGCACACCCTGTCAGCATGCTGCTTTCGTCCTCCATTAAGCTAAGGAACGCGCTCCCCACGTTTCTGCCCTCCCCTGTGCTGACAAGAACTGCTGAGCCTTGTTTCTTGCTTGGCCAGATCACCTTAGGCGTTTAAAATCTTACACGCCTCTTATTTTCGGTCCCACGCTACATCCCCTTGAGTTTCCCAGCTTGCCCTGCCCACTGATGTCTCCCTGGAGACTGGAACTAGTTTTCAGGGACATTTTCACTCTAATCCAGATTGCAATTGCTGCCTGTGTTTGGGCAGGTCTTTGCGTCTGTTTCCTCTGCCGCAAAATGGGAATAACAGACTCCCATGCTTTGAAGGAGACTGCGAGGTAGTGATACTCATAAAGGACTCCAAACATTAAGCACTAAGTTAAATTAGCCACCCCTTAATCAAAACTTTTTACTTTTGAAAAATAAAATTTAGCTTAAATCACCTTCCTTAGCAACTGATGCCATGCTCAGCTTGGAAAAACAGACCAAAACTGTATTTGTTATGTTAGGGGCTGTCAAGTCCCTCTCCCAGTGAGAAAAAGACACAGCACTGGGAGGCAAGTAGAGGTCTAAGTGCATGTTGGGTTGGTTCACAGAGGGAGGCTAGCAGTGATGGGAACAGGGACAACCTCGGTGCAGGGACAAACCGTGTCTGCAGCCCCTCTAAGGTTTGGGAGCCATAAGCTGTTCCTGCAGGCATTGGGACTCTGGGGATTGCAAAGATTTAGGGGATATGGTGCAGAATGAAGATTATTTGGGTCAGAGCAAACACAGGTAAATATTTCTACCGATACTCTGCGGACACCACGTTCATGTGAGATGTTCTCTTGAATTTACCTTATTCTACTTCGGAGTAAGTCCAAGGTAAAAAAACCCACAACCAACCATCAAAAAAACCAAACTGCACATTTTGAATCAGAAACTGAAATGGTCTTTGATCAAAATAACATACTTTGAAATCTGGACCAGAGTTGAATTCCCAGCTCCTCAACCTGTCCAGCTTGCTAGAGCTAAAACTTTGCTTCAGTCTCATCACTAATGGGGTATTTTTATGCTTGTCCATCAAGGCTTCTTGATCTGTGATCAAGATATGCAGATTTACGCACATCTTAGATCTGTCCTGCCTTGGGTCACCAATTCCCTCTCTTGTATCACTATCTAAGAGCGAGCGCTTCCTTTTCCCATCCCTTGGTCAGAGTGTTTCCATTGCTGCCTGCAGCAGCAGAGAGCTCCTGGGGCACCTTTAGCAGCTGCATGCACCAAAACCTGCTGCTAGGAGTATGGAAACATGGGTTGGGAAGGGACGGAGCTCACCCAGTTAAGTGTTGAGTCCAGGAGGACCTGCAGTTCCTCTTCCACATCTCCCTGTGCACTGCAGGCCACAAAACACCTCGCAGCACTTCCTGCAAGCAAAATATATGAGATTAAAAAAAAAAAAAAAAAGACAACCATAAAGGTCTGGTGGTAAGAGAGCAGGTAAGACTGCATTAGCAAAGTCCTGCGCTCCTGCTATAGAAAGAAATCTGCCAGGTGTGCCCAAAACACCCACGGAAACGGGTTGTGTCTGTGGTACAGGGAAAGATAAATGAACCCCAGGAAACCTTGCCAACATGGCCCTGGAAGAAGACCCTTGCCTGTCCCAGGACATGGGATCAGACCAACACTAACACCTTCAAGAAGTTTTTTTTAAAGCTTTTTCTCATGCCATTTAGCAGCTGCAGCACTGGAGGAGGCTGCACCAGCTGTCCAGCCACAGCACAACCCGGGAGCCTTTGCCTCGCCCAGCTCCAGCTCTCTGTTCCTCTTCCAGAAATGCATCTTCCTTCTAAATAGCTGTATTTTGGGACCTTGGCTGGTCAGTGGTGTGTCTTTCAGGTGTGTTCTCGGCTGAAGGTGCTCGCATGTGCAGTCAAAGCCACCTCCGAGGACCACAGGTAAGAGTGGTGGAGCCTTTTGCTCAGCTGCTGATGGATGCCAGCCCCTTGTCCTTCCACGACAGGCTCATTTCCAACACCAGCTCCGCTGGAGCACACCAGGCTGGGGGGTAGCTGGGAGCATCCCCTTTGACTGCAGCACCAGACCCAAGCGCGTGGCCCCGGCTGGCCCGCGGCACCGGGAAGAGCAGGGAGCGAGGGCGGCTGGAGCAGCGCTGCCGAGCCCGGCCGGCCGCCTGTGCCGAGAGCCTGAGTCATTATTTTATTAGCAGGCCCCACAACTACTTTAATGTGGGCTTAGGCTGCAAAAACAAAAACATACATAAAAGCATTTGGAATTACTTCATAAAATACTAAATCACAATATTAACCGACTGACCTTTGCTCTATGCAGACCTGCTAATTTTAGCAATTACAGCCAACAACTTGAACATATCAAGTGGGCAACTGTTTAACAATAATGACATCTGCTTGGAAAATCCAATTATGTCTAAACATCTTTAAATCCCCACTAGGGGATACCTGCTTTCTTTTTGCAACTGTTAGGCTCTGCCTAATAGGATTTTAAACTCGCAGCCTGCTGCACACTGTGGTGGCAGTGGCCCCGCTCCCTGGAGTGGCAACAACAGGACCGCCATCCCATTAAGCAGGGACCAAGAGTCTCTCCTCGGACACTGATGGAAGCTGTTTGGTTTTTTGACAGCCTAATCTGATAGACGGGTGCATTAGCCGGATCCCTTCACTGCCCTGTACCCCCTGCAGATACTGCTCCCCTCCACAGTCCCCCAGGGTTACCCGTGCTGGACGCAGCCAGGGCTTATCTCCACGCGCTGTTTCTCGGGAAGGACCTTGCTACCAAGATGGGCTTTGCAGCCATCGGTGACTTTTGTGGGGCAACCGACATGCTATTTCCTCCTGCAACGTCCTCACGTACAAACTAGTTTTGTTTTCTGGGTTGACGTCTGTTTCTTTCCTCTCTTTTCTCCCTTCTTTCGTCCTCTACTCCCAGCTACCTAAATCTTGGAAAGCTGCTCCCTGCT
Organism: Dromas ardeola; assembly: GCA_013398915.1. NCBI lineage: Eukaryota > Metazoa > Chordata > Aves > Charadriiformes > Dromadidae > Dromas > Dromas ardeola. The sequence continues at coordinate 227,191 of VYZM01022316.1, read as the reverse complement.
TCATGTCTGAAACTCCAACGTTGAGATCTGTTCCTTTCTATAACAGGAACCCCTAAAAGACAACAGCTACGCAGCAGCTTTTGCAGCCATATTTCAGGCCTGTAGATTTTTCTTGCCAAGAAAAGTGACGTTAGAAGTAAGTGGGAGCAGTGAGGAAGAGTGAGCACAACAAGACCACCCAACTCTCCAATTAAGCACCCCAATGCAGACCAGGATCCTCCACCGTACAATCAAAGGTCCTTATTCTGCCCCCTGTTATGTTACTGCAAACCCCAGAGGTCCACTGATCTGGCAGCAGTCTACGCTCCACGGTCCCACTCCTGATCACTCAGCACCCTGGGCTGCGAGGCTATTGTCAGATATTTGAATTGAGATACAAGAACAGAATATTTCCGTCCCTTCTCCTCCCTCCCTCCCTCCCCGGCCAGCCTGGCTCTTTTCTGATGGAGCGTGCAGCAAAATCACAATCACATGTTTGTAGCAGTAGGAGGCCATTGGCATGGAAGTGGCTGTGATGTCACTACAAACATTTCCACCCTATCCCATTTCTCCAGAACAGTCTCCGTTTTTATGACCCCATCCTGAGATCTGCAGGAAATCAAATTGTCCTGATTCTATTTTGAGCGCTGGTGTCATGGCATCAATATATAACGATGTGGTGTCAAGCCGGAGAGGCTCGCGAGCCCTGCCGTGGTGTCACAGCCGGTTTGTTTTGTGCAGCTCTACGGCCTGGATCGCAGCCCTGCGGATGCCACGCTTGCCGTGCTGGGACCACTCAGGACACGTGTGCTGCGCTAACGGGATGAGCTGGGACATGGGGCAGGTCTGGCTTTCGTCCATCGGCAGCTCCCACGCCCTGTTAGAGGTTACCAGCTCGGGCACAACGGTACCAGAGGGCAGAGCAAACGCCCAGGCACGCGATGTGCGGGTCCTACAGAAAGGGACATTGGGTGCCAACCAGCCCCCAGGGGCTGCATGTGGGGGAAGAGAAGAGAAAAGCGTGGTTGCAAGGCGCTTGTGCAGGGCAAGGGGAGATGCGGGCAAGGGAGAGAAGGATTTGGGGACAGACAGACACTGGCAAGGTGCCTGGGGCAAGAAACCAAGTAGCAATCTGACCAAAACAGGGCGAAGCAGCACCCAGCGGACACAAATGCTTGTCTAAACTCGGATTACCATCTACACAGAATGACTCCCTGCAACTAGCCATCTGAGACTTCAACAGGCGTTTAGATCCCACTGTGCTCGTGAAATGCTTCTCTGATGCTTTTTTCCACCAACATGTGAACCCCTGCAGACTGGAGCTCTTCCTCGTGCCTGTGTCTCACAGGGAAGAATCAGGACCCGAGATATCTCGTGGCAATTAACCTTCCAGCGGCGTCCCTACCTGATCAATATCCTGCACCCAAATCTTATCTTCTCCTCAAATAACATCAGATCTAACACACAGCATGCACAAAACACTCCTAAACTGAGGTCTCCTACAGAAGCAACAACATCTGCAGCAAAATTTTATCTATTGGCCAGAGAGCTTATCCTGGAAGAACTTAAGACAGCCTGCAGAGTCCCCTGGAGCAGAGCAGGAAAAAGCACTGGTTCGACCAAAAAAGCAGCAGGAGAGATGTGGTGGTGGCCCATAACTCCCAGCGAGCAAGAGAATACGGCCTGCTTTTCAGAAAGTATGGTGGGAGCTTCTCTATTATTTCTTTTAAGAGAAGCATCTTTTGCAGGTTATGTTACAGAAAGCTAAAACCTCTTTGCAAAGGCAAAAGAGCGCCTCGTGATGGAGTTTGAGTATCTCAAGGTTCATATGAAGCACACCAAGTGCTCACGTGTGTTTGCTCTCCACAGTACCAGAAAATACGCGTGCTACAACCTCAGATTGGAAAGGGTATTACCCTTGAGGCACTTTGTTTCTGTTGAACCGCCACCATCTCAGCTGAACCTCAGCAAGACTGAACGTGACCCTTTATTTACCTTTAGCCATAACTACTAAACTCACTGCATCCAAAGGAGCCAGTGCTGAGACCAGACAACCGCTTTCTAAACTCCTTTATGGGGAACATGGGTAATTGGAGATAGCAGTCCAGCAGACTCGCAGCCTGAGACAACGCGTCAGTTCCCATGAAATTGCTGGGTCATTAGTCATCTCTTCTCTGCAGCTTTCATTTTCAAGCCCTCCTTTATCTTTGCCTATGATTAGCACTCAATTGCATTCACCTTTGGTCACCCTCCAAAAAGCACCAGGCAAAGAAGCTCATGGGACTTGAATACCACCCACTTCTGAAGCATTCAAGAAAGTTCTTTGCTGTTCGACTTCAATATCTGCTTTCCCATCTTCCATGGGGCTATGCCCTGTTACTCTTTCTTCATGGCTGGCAGAACTCTGTGCCCTTCCTTCCCCAGGCTCAGACCTCCCTGGTGCCATTACAGACAGCTTCTCACTTTCCCATGCCCTTGATCACTCAGCATCTTGGCTCGGTGGTGCCATCCACCCTTTCCAGCTCTTCTGCTTCCTCACTTTACCCTGAATTCCTCTTACCTCCCTCCAGTGCCTTCCAGGAGCTGCTTTCTTTCCTTTCTCCTGCTGCTTGCTGCTGCTTTCCTTCCCGCTTTGGACACTGCACCCCTGTAAATAAATAGTTGCTTGAATTGTTCAGCTGAGAACCTGACCTCTTCCCACCACCCATGACATAAGGAAAACCCTCAATGGTGTTTAAACAGCCGCAAAACGAGGCCCAGCAGCACCAGGTGACTTGGCAAGGAGTGACATCGGTGTTACAGAGAGACACTCCAGCATGGTCAGAGTGAGGAGCCCATGTAGGGTGATAACATTTTTTTTTTTTAATCTTATTTTTTTATTTTATTATTCCCTCTCTTGTGGTTCCTCCTGCTCCCGGAACGAACAGGGCTTTTTATTGCTGGGGTTAAAAAACACGAATTTGCATTACATCCTGGCTCCCGCTGTAATACTTCAGTCTTGTTTCTCTCTCGTCCCCTCTCCAGAACAACTGATGCTATCACAGCCTGATTTAATTTCAAAGACGGATTGTGATTTGGCAGTCGGGGGAAAAAAAAAAAAAGCCAAGCTAATCAAAAGTCACCATCTGCTGCGTTGCCATGGGGATATTCCTCCCCAATAAATGTGCTCTTTGCCAAAATCACAGATAACAGCACTATAAAGGGTGGGAGGTGGAGGGGGGGAATCAAAGAAAGAAGTTCCGACACTAGGGGGGAAAAACGAAAGAGAGAAACGGGAGAAACAAGAGACAGAGAAGAAGTGGGAGAGAAAGGAGCATGGACTACTGAGGAAAAACAACGAATGGACCAACTAGGGAGGAGGAGGAGGAAATCTGAGAGACTAACAAGCAGCTGAGGGTGACAAAGTGATGGAGGGAGACAAACAACTGGAAAGGAGGAAAGAGGAGAGACACCTCGAGACACTCTGCTGCATAAGATACCAAAACAAAACAAGGAGAGATAAGAGAATTGCCCTCAAAGCCTCATCTCGGGGGAAGGAGAGAAAACTGAAGCATCAGTGAGAACTCTCAGGGATGTTGGTTGGAGTTCAAGAAGAGATCTTACTGCTGTTTGCATTGCAGTTACCAAAAATAAATCCCTGGATGGGACGGAGGGTGACACGTGGGGATGACCAGGGTCAGGTCGCTGATGCTCCAGCAGCCCGGACGCTGCCAGGCCCCCGCGGTGAGCTGGAAGGGTTTGTCATGCTGCAACACAGCATTGAGACCTGGCGGGTTTAAAACACAAATTATCTGGGATTGAGCATCTTCAAGCTGTCCTGTTTGAGATGGCAAAGGGGCAGGGGCCAGCCGTTCAACAGCCGCTGTCGCTTTTTATTTCCCCTCGTGATACTGGGTAGCAGCTCGGGATAGGGAATATAAAGGCAAAGAGTGTCTGTGCAGGGGCTCATTGCTGTCTCCAGTGCTTATTGTGAACTGGCTGGGCTCTCGCAGCTCTGTGCACCCTGGGCATGGGCACCGGGCAAGGCAGTTGGCCAAAGAGAAATGGGGTCACCTAACCTGAAATGAGTAAAAGCTGTCAAATTTGAGGTCGCAATGTGCTGGCTGCCCCCTGACCCTGCTTAGAGCGTGCATGTGTGTGTTGAGTGCCCCTATTAACCCCCAGCAGCTAACAGAGATAGGGGAGGCATCCCACACTCCTCCCCAGCCCAAGCAGGAGCTAAGCAAAGGGGCCACTTAGCACCCACACTAGTAGCATGGGATGAATTATTCACAACAGAGGCACCACCAGCCTTTTTCTTCCTCCCCTGTTGGAGAATAATCCCAGAATAGATCACAGGTTGTGTGAATTCTTCACTGAAAAAATAACTGAATGACTTCTGCATGAACTTGTTTTGCAATTCAGTGCTGGCGCTGATAAGAAATGGCTGCTGCGTGTTGACTGGAGGAGCGCAACACTGTGTTGCCCATCTCCAACAGTCAAAAACTTTGGATCAGCCCTTCTCTCTTCCCTTTGCTCCCACCTCCTTCCACATCAAGAGGTACTGTAAAAATCAGAAGTCTTAAAACACAACATTGGATGTTTTTCTCTGTATAATCATTTCAGAGTGCTGGGGTCACACTTCCATCCTTCCCTGCTCAACTGCATAAACATTTGGTTTTGAAGGAAAGGTAAAGAGCCTCCCATCACGTGACTCCAGGAGCTGGGGTTTGGAAGTGTACAGTAGCATTTGTCGCACAAGATCATTAGTGTTTTTTGTGCATGGAAAAAGATAGGCAGTTGAAATGAATTAATTTAAAAATCAGAATGGGAGCTATTCAGTAATATTTTTCCGAGTAGCTCTAGTGAAGACCAAAGGCATTGGGTCCTCTGAGCTCAAATGGTCTCACCTGTGTGAATGGAGCCAGGCGGGCTGTCAGAGCAGCACAGTTTCTGTACTCCAGATCCCATCCTCACCCCATACGCCTACCTCCAAGAAGCCCAAAACACCTCTCTCAAGCCAGGCAACATCTAGGGAGGCAGAGATGGCCATGACAGTAATGGGGCTCCTCCAGACCCAGCATCCTCCCCCATCATCCACCATGTCAGTACGGTGGTACTCACCCACAGCTGGGGCTGAGAGAAGGTCCAGCAGGTTGCCTAAAAGCCTGTTTGTCCTCTGCAGATGCAAGATGGTGTCCCCAAGGAGACCTTTGGGGTTGTTCTCCATATGGGATGGCTCTAGTGCTTGGGCCAAGGAGAGCCTCCAGCTGTGCCGTGCCCCAGAAGGGTCCCTGTACAGGGAAAATGAAAGAAATGAGCTCAGAGTGAACGGATCTAAAGATGGAAGAGAGAAAACACTGATGTGGAAACTGGAGAACTTGGAGGGGAGGAGCGGGGGAAAATAAGAAAAAAAAAGGGAAAAACTCAAGTAGTGCAAATGGGAGAGGGCGGGAAAGCTCTCTGGAATGGGGACTGCCGGGAGAGCTTGTGGGAGAGACAGGCAGAGAAAAAACTGCACAAAATGGAGAAGAGCTTCTGGATAGCATAAACATCAGGTGCACGAAAACCCAGATTTATGCCCCACGAGCATGGAGGGTAGGACATGGAGTTATATGGTGGAGGGATGGAGGTAAGAAAGCCTTCAGGAAGAAAGGCCCCTTAAAACCAACCTGGTGCATGGACATGAAAGGCTGAAACTCCAACAGCATCGTGTGAGGGATACCCCATGGGCAGCACCATGAGGAGACGGCTAGCAGCACCTTCCCGGAGAGCCAAGGGGACTCAAAAGGGAGCTGGGGCAACAGCACAGACTGCTGGTGTTGGGGCCCATTGGGGAGGGCTCTGAGGGTGTGAACCGCACTAGAAAGGGGTTTCTAACATGCGTAACATGAACGCACAAAGGGCTGACACCCGTGGGATGTCCCCTGGCTGGTCTGCAGCACACAGGCGTTGCTTTCGGCGAGCAGAGGGTGCTGCTGGGCAGGTTGGATGCACCAGCAGCGTCCCTTGGATTCTCTGTCCCCACCTCAGCACAGCCAGGCAGCGCAGAGGCCATCGTCCCCAGGGGAGCAGGGGCTCCGTCCCAGATCAGCTCTTGCAGGGAAGAAAACGAGCGGTGGGGACAGGGACATGAGCAAAGCAAAGGGCTTAAATCAACCAACACTGTGAAGAATGGAGCCCTGGTCTCCTGCCCACCATCCATCCTCCACCACACATCTCACCTCCCTGTCCTGCCTCCCCCATTCCTCTCGCTGGACTGTTACGGCATTTTACAGTGCGAGGAGGGGAGCTCGAGCAAGATGAGAGACAAAAAAGGGGAAGCAACAAAGATTTGTTTAAAATTAGAGAATTTTGTTAAACAAAACCTTTTCCTAGGCAGTCGGCCTATTGCTACTACAACTTTTCTCCCCGCCCTCCCAATTGAGCAGCAAATTATACTTATCAAAGAAAAGAAGGTAAAGAGAAATCTGAAAGGCTGTAAGAAACCTTTAATTATTAGTATAGTGGCATGAAAAGCTGTTGAGCCCCTTAGAAACGTACATGGCCAATTATCAAAAAATATAAGAGATGCAGAAAGAAAGGTTTGTCTAATAAGTATGAATCGCAGGGCCATTTAGAACATCAGTGTTAAAGCATTAGAGTTAAATGGAAAAGTAAAAAGGGGCTGATGGTTTTAACTATTTCACAGGAGGACAAGAGGTTGATACTGATAAGACAAGCAGTATAGTGAAGTTAATTATCTGCGGCCCTTGGTGCACAAAGCTTTTTGAGCTGGTGATTAATAGAGATAAACCATTCAAACTCCACATTTCTAAGGTGAATGAAGATGGCAGAGGAACCGCACAGCCCCAGCATACTAACTATTCTGACAGCAACGGGCCCGGCTGCTGCGGGGGGTGTCGGGTGGGCTTATCGCACCCCATCTGCTCCTCCTCCTCCAACGGCAGGGAGGTTTGGGAGGTACAGAGGAGGGGTGGCCACACAGCCCCAGCACCTCTAGGTGTTTGCTTTGTTGGAGATGTCTGGGGCAACTTTCCTTTAACTAATAACTAAAAAAAAAAAACCTAATTACAAAATTCTCCAACGTTACCTCTCTGAGAGTAATGCAGCCTGGGGGATGCCTATATGCAAGTATTTAGCGCCACACTGATCCTTCTCGCAACGCGCTGGCTGTTTGTCCCAGGACTGCTTCCTGCTAGGTACATGCAGAAGACCTCTCCTTCAGCTCCTCATTCCACCCTGCAACGCAGGTAGAAGTATCGCCACCTCCCTGGACCAGGGGTCAGTGGAGTAGGTAGAGGTTAGAAGCTCTTGAAGAAAGCAGGCGTCCGAGAGATGAATTCTGTTTTACAATCACGGAGTACCTGCATGGAGAATGGGAATAAATTAAGGGGTCTGGCGCTTTTGCGGGAACTGGGAAACCAAGATGTGAATGCAGAAGGATTGACTCAGCCCTTCATCTTTCTGAGACAGATAAATCAGGCACCGTGAGGTTTATCACACTTGAGTCTGGCAGATAAGACCCAAAAAACGCAGGGCCTGGATGGACAATCAAGAGAGACAGATCCCAATCTTACAAGATTTCCATCCAGATCTCCACACCAAAGCAATTTAGACATGCTCCCATGACAGTCCTAACCTCCAGACTCTGGGATTTGGGTCCGACATTTCTCCGAATCTCCTGGAACTGAAAAATTCCCCAGGAGATTTCCATTACTTCCTGCTGGGCGCCCATAGATGCCCCAGACACTGGTTTTCTTCTTCTGGTGTTTCAGTGTTTCTGTCTAAAGCCCGGTTAGAACAATGAAGTTCAGAGACAGCAGTAAAAATTAAAGTAATCAGAAAAAATGGACGCTGTTTCTAAGCTTCACAAACTACTCGGTGCGTAGGTTTCCAGTTCAATTTGAATTCTAGGATGACTTTGGGTTGGCTGTTATTTTCTCCAAAGTGGTTCCCTTGTCCTTGATAAGTTTGGAAAGGCATCTAAACTTCAGCATCTGCAAACAAAAGAATCTTATATTTTTGGCCAAACTAAATTGAATAAATTTTGTGTTTGTTAATTGCATCCAGGCCAACCTCGTGCAGGGCCAAGTTTCAGCCCAGTGGGATTTGCACATGGCCTGGATACAAGCTATTGTAAATGGGGATCCCTGAAGGAAAAGCTGACAGATGGTGATTCTAAAAATGTTTGTCAGAGCCAGCCTTTGTGACACAGAAAACCCATAGCCAAGGGGGTCCTTGAGTTGGAGAGATGGTTCTGAACTATATGGAAGGCTGGGGGAGTTTGTTGGTACTGGAGAAGTTTGATTGGGCCTCTTCTTGTCGCCTGCCAAACCCGTTTCCGTTAGACCCCCCTCTCTCTGAGATCTGGTTATCTGGATAAAATGGAAATTGGATTGATGCTGCACCTGGTTTTCCAACTACATATTCCAAAACCACTCCAATTTCCATGCTATAAAATAGGACCAAGATGGACATATTTTATCCAAGCTGCATGGAAATCCTCCTCAGCCAGTCCCACAAGCGGGGTTACAATCTGGCTTGTGCATCAGCATTTTGGTGATGGGCTCAACACCAAAGCACATTGGCCCATCTCCCTGTTAGTACCACTTGTCTTCTAACTCAATAACTGCATTAAAAATCTGGACCAGGAAAGGTCCCATCCAGCACACATAAGCAGTCTACAAGAAAAAACTCCTTGTGATTTTCTGGTCAGGCGATACAGATCCAAATATTTCCAAGGAAGGAAGATAAGATCCAGAAACAATTTTCCAAGTTGGTACCATTCACAACAACAGCATCCTGAGACACTACCAGCTTCCCCAAAAGATTCTGCAGCAAACATTCAGCTTTTGCAGTTAAGATCCATCCTTGGAAAAAACAGGTCTCTCCCTTCCCTTGCTCATCCTCGTCAGTGTCAAGTTTCGGCGGCTGCCAAACAAACGGGTTTCAGTAGCTTGATACAAAGCAGTGGGAGAGGAGTTAAAATGGGGTAATGCACCATGACTCATCTCTGCCCGATAACTCCCTGGGTGGGAGGCTGGAGCGTACCTGGACCAAGTCCTGGGCTCACCAGAGCCCTGCAAACAGCCCGGTCACCTGGGGGAGAGGGGAGCCGGCTCCAGGACGGCAGCACCGGCTCCGGGAGAGGTTACGAGGCCCTTGCAATCAAGTTCAAATTACATATCAGACACACGCTCCCACAAGCAGACTCCAGACACCAGCTGCTTATTTTTAGACTGGAAAAGCCTTTTCTTACTAACACAGGTGGTGAGGCTGGAGCACGCAGAGCACCAGCGGCGCCAGCAGCCCCACGGCTGTCCCCAAAGGGGCAGCGCCAACAACCCTCCGAGCAATTTCCACCATCCCCTTTCACTCACGGCAGAAAAGGCTCAGAGCAGTTCGCTGTATTGCCGCAGAAGAGACCAGAAGAAGCTCTCCCAACACCCTTGCATGGGGTGCGGGCAACACCAGCGCTGTGCATTGCCCCACCACATCGACCAGTCTCGTTTGCTCTTGATGGGCCCCCACGTTCACCAACACTGGTTCAGAAATTTCAAGAAAAGAAAATAGCACCTTTGGAGATTGCTTGTGCTTCCTTCTCAGCCAAGCAGAGAGCGGCTTTCTAAAAAACCCCAGCTCTTCTGCATTGCATTCCTCATCCAAAATATTACACAAGTTCAGACACCCTCGTTAGCTCCTTCAGCGACTGGACAAATCATTTGGATCACATTATTTATTTAATGAATTTTGCTTTCTCCCTGCAAACAGCAAGTAAAGAGTCTGCAATGGTTTTGGATACATTTTTTAATTTTCTGCAACTAATTTTCATCACTTGCATCACTCGTTGCACCATTTGTCATCTGAAAACTGAAATTTAAATCCTTCGTCTGGCTGCGAGTGAACATACCTGTCACGTCCTTGTTTATACCCACTTAATTGGTCAAAAAGTTTAGAAAAATACATTAAAAAGTGTTTAAAACTGGCCCCCACCCCTCAACATCCTCTCACATTAGCCTGTTTTATCTGTTGCCAGTCGTATTCGTGTATGTGTATATATATATGTATATCTGTGAGTATGTGTATGCCAGGAGATTAATGGAAAGCCAATATAAAGAGGGAACAGGCAGAGCAAATCAGATGACTGTTTTATGAAAACGCGTGTTCTTTCTCTTACATCTCCACAATTATAGATGGAAAACAAGAACTTATCTAAAAGATACCCTTTCCAGAGATTAAAAAAAAAGGCAAAGTTCACAAAATATTTCAGACATGAAGATAAACGTATTTAGGAAAAAAAAAAAAAGAACAGAGAAGTGGGCCATTCAAAACTCTAAGTTTAAACAAGAGATGGCATTGAACAAGAAAACCAGTTCTTCCCTCTCAGGGGAACTCACCTTTTTTGAACTCCGACTGCAACATAAGGCTCTGCACAGTCCTTTGGCTCCTGCTATCCTGTAAAATAGCATATTTCCTAAAAATCAGTGTGAATTCACTGGGGGTAGTGGTAGTGGTGTGTTTCTCCAGCTGAAATCAAAATAGAACTTCTTCTAGAAGCTTAAGTTTTATTTATGTTTACTTCTGCACGAGACATCTGTTCTGGAGACTTTTACGAGGAAGGCTGGAGACCTGCACAGCCCTGTGGTGACAGCCACCGCTGTGTTTGGGCAGCACGTGTTTGGGGTTTGCACAGGGTCCGGACCAGCAGCAGAGAAGGGCGCCCGCAATGGGGGGCTTGCTGGGGAACGGGGCTTAGCAGCAGCTTATGGAGGGCTTAGACAGCATGGGATGGGGACCCTGAAGAAGTTCAGCCCCGCTAGGAACAGTCTCACTTCTGCACAGGCATTGCAAAGAAACACCTAAAAGTCCAGGAAATGTACCCAGGCCAGAGCATTTTATTTGGAGCAAGAGTAACTAAACACCAGGATTTTGGCAGAACAGTGATGGCAGAGCACAGGGAGAGCCAGGCTAGGTGTCCAGCAGAGCCATTCTGCCCCAAATACCAACGAGATTTTTATCAAGGATAACACAAGCCCTCCAAAAAAATCCAGTGTTGCAAGTTTGCTTCTATCTACCTGACTGCCTGGTTATACCCTGCGGGCAGGACACAGCTCCTGAACAAGCTCTTACCTCACCTATCGTTTTCTGGTGGGCTTGACTTGATCGCACTATTGCAAAGGTCATTTATTAACTCTTCTCCCTGCGTTACACCTCCTGCCCCGAGTCTTTGCTCTGTTGTGCCTGGTGGCACTCCTAAGGCAGCCGTGAAAAACATCCCAACTGCTTATGCTGTCCCGTTATGGGAAGGTCTTGCTCTTCCATGGCCATATCTGGAGAGGAAATGATATAACACAGCGGTGACGTCTCTGTGAAGATAAAGTGTTACCCAAAGTAAAATCAGGCTGCTTCATGTTTCTGCTATTTATCTCCCCTGCCAGCCATTTGTTAGGAATTTATGCATGGTCTTCAGTCACTGTTGACTCACCTTCTCTCATTTGCTCTTAATCCCGCTTCTTACAGCACAGGAAAGGTGAAGCTCCGCTCACACCTGGAGCAAAATTGCCTAGGAAAGCAAACTGGTTAGGAAAACACTGGGTGCATCTTCCTCCCGCAACATCCTCCTCAGTGGGACTGCAGACGCTCAGGGTAGCCTTCATCCCCCCCTCTTCCACCTCATTTTTCTAATGACTTGTTTATGGCAGTGCAACAGGGGTTTTCCAGTTTTTCAAAGCAGAATAGTCCGGAAGTACTAACTCGGTCTGGAGAAACCCTCCCTAAGCCTGTTTTTGTTATGATAAAACCCCTTGATTCAAGGGAAGGACCTGGGCACCCAAAGGGCAGGTTTTGAGCACCCTGACTCATGCCAGCGAGCAGCGTGGTTTCCCAGTACTTTTTTCAGGATGAAGGGCTTTCAGAGAACAGTTCGTAGATGTTTTTGAAAGCTATGGAATGCTGTAAATTAGCAAGCAAAGACAAGACACGCAAAAAGCCTATTCCATCATGAAGTCTCTGCTACGGAGTCTTTTTTTCCCTGAGTTGTATTTTAGTGCAACCACTGATGATAACTCACTATAAAGCCCTAATAAATTTGCTGAATGGCATTTTTTATTTTACATAGGAACCATGTAGCCATATGCTCAACTCCGCTCCTTCTCGCATAAGTAAAGTTAGGCACGTACTTGGCATCTCCAGACTCTGGGTCTGAATTCAGACATGACAAAATAGAAGTGTGCATGTAACTGCACAAACGGGTAAGTGGCTGGTGGAAAGAAGGAAGGTGGACATCAAACAGATTATACAGTTACTTGGCAAAAGCTGAGAGATATCCTGGTGAATTTTTACATACAAAGGAAAAAAGAAAGCTTAGTCACAACTCACTGTGACATTTTAATAAAAAGAATAAAGTTTAGAAATGGGAGAACTTTAAAACAGCCACTCTAACTTCTGTTTTTTTTCTGACAGAGGTGAGAGTGACCGTTATTGGGGGCAGGTTATAGAACACGCAGATTGGAAAGATGTGGATCGCAGCGTGAATGGTCTTCAAGTTAATGGCGGGTTTCAGGTTATAACAGAGATTCACTTAGCCACTATTTGGAAGATATTTGATGGGATCACTTCAAATTCTAGTGATTAACTTCTTGATTATTTCTGAAGTACCTAAAGACAAATTATTTTTTGCTCCAGGTCTTCATTTTCTGTGACGAAATTAGAGCGATCAGATTTCTCCAGCTTCACAATACTGTTTCTGTTGCTAAAAACCAAAGTATCTTTTCAGCCTATAATAAAGCTAATTTAGCTCTTGCTATAACACCATGAACTTGCATCGAGTCACACAAAACGGATGAATTTGATCATATCTGCTTGGTACCCACAACTATTATCTCTCTCACACATGCACTCATAAATACTATTTTTACCTATATATGTGCATACATATACACAAACACATGTATGTATACAAGTATAACACCATCTTGCATGCCCAGACCATGTAGGTGACTGGTTGAATTCTAATAGTTTCTGCTTGCAAAATTTTCCCATAAAATCCAACAATACATTTCAGAATAAGAGAAAAAAGGAGAGACAAAAGAGAAGAGGGAGAGAGAAACCAGCACTGCTGAATGTATATGGAGCCTGGACTACTTCATTTCTGTGTGTTGAAACTAATTTGTTGCATTATGTTTCTATCTCTTGCATGTCCACATTGCCACAAGGTCTTATTTTTACAAAACAGACCCATCATTCTTTCCCACAGGATGAAAACACGGTTAAATACTTGCTGTAAAAAAACCATTATGTGATGTGCTAGCCAAATGATACACTAATACTCCGACGTAAGTGCTTTTTTGGCAACTACTCAAAGGAGCAAAAATTACATCGTTTTCAACCCCAGTGATGATAAGATTACACAAAAGAAAGCAAAATATACAAAACGGGTTGATGATAAATATTGTACAATAAATGGAGAATAAGCCGGTTTTCTTGCTGTCACACCCTTTGCAGTTTTCTGCAATTTTTCCATCACTTGAGGCAGGCACACCAATTATTTCCATCATATTGGGTGTCCCCTGAAAAAAACCTGACAAAAATAAGGATTTGAAAGATTCCTTTTCAGGAACTTCCTCCACCAACTATTTCCTCCTTTTCAAATGGGGCTTTCAGAAAGGAAGTGGTGGCCAGCAGTAACATTCCCCACGGGAGGGACCCATCTTCCCTTCACATGTGGAGAAGCGAGAACATCCTCTTATGAGGCAGGGCAGGAAAAGAAATCATCCTTTCATCGGCAGTGTATTCCAACCGGATAGGTGTCTGGTGCCGTGTCCAAGATGGTACCTTCTGAGGAGTCATTTCCAATTGGCTTCAAGCCCCACATTGCAGAAGGCAGTCAAGAGCCCATTGGCTTATCCCCTACCCTACTTATTTCAGTTGGAAACAAATCAAGACATTAACAAGAAAAAAAAAAAATAGCAACCCTTAATCTTCACTCAGATCCTCCACCACAGCAGAAAGATTTTCTTACATCTTCAGTGAGGTGCTCAAATATTTCTCCTTGTTGCTAGCAGGCACAGGGTTGATGGAAATGTTTCTTGCAGCCTTTCACCTTTTTTTCCCCAGTTTGCAAACCCGATTTCCTGCCTTCTGCATGTTTCTTTGCTCCTTGTAAGTGCTTATTTTGAGGCAGGTGGAAGGAACCATCCCAACGGCCAAGGCTGCGCAGGAGCTGTTTGCTTCAAGTCTGGTTTGTTGTATTTAGGTAGGTAAATCACCGCTAAGCTCTCTAGGTAATCCTTTAAACAGAGGGGAAAAATAAAGGAGCACAGTTAGGATGGGGCATGGACTCAGTGGATGGTGGATGGGAAAGTCTGTAGGAAAGAAGCCATAAGCTCCCTTATTTTTCTCATTTGATGCGGTGTGGTTATTCATCATCTCCCAATGTCCAGCATCCAACAGGAGTGGCAGCCGGTGGATCGAGTAGCTGCAATGACTCCAGCACCACAGCATCTGATTGCACGCACCCCCAGAAAGCGGCCAAAAATCTCTCGGGAGCCCTCGGCACCCACCGCCGTCCTGTGCCGCATCCTTGCAGCTACGCAGCCGCCACATGTGGCCGAGAGCTGGGGCTGCCCTGGGGGGCCAGACGAAAAGCAGGCGTTCGCCGGCGGCCCCCGCAGCAATATCCC
>VYZM01022316.1:170512-212472 GCA_013398915.1 Dromas ardeola | reverse complement strand
CAGCCCGGAGGTGTGATACCTTCCTGCAGGTTTGCAAACATCATTTAGCGGAAGTCAGATGCCTATTTATCGCTTTCAAAGGAAGACGAGATCGGCTGTTAGTGCTGGCAGGATCAAATGGGTAATTTAGAGGCAGAAAAGATCGCCATTCAGGCTAATGGGATTTACACTCTCAAATCAAGTTAGGTGGATGCATTATAGGGAGTTCACATTGAGGGGAGCCATTACCCCATTAGCACTAATAGGAATTGCACTAAGGCACCATGTGAGAAGACACACGCAAAAAGATCGCAGCTTTCCCTCGCTTATTCGGGATTGTTTTGCTGAAACAAGGCAATAACGGGTGGATCTCTCTCCCCTCACACAGGCCAGGGTTTAGATGTTCAGCCTGGCCTTCATCCCCCCCACTTCATTCACAAAGCTGGGAAGGACCTTCTTCCCGAAGAGGTGTTACGAGGAGGGCTCAGCCCTCCTATACCCATCGCCGCCTCTTTTAATAGCGAACAAGGGCAGAAACCCAGGTAGGCCTGCTGCTAAGAAAGCGGTGGCCAGGGATGCACCCTTTATCTATGGTTCCCTCCGCCTCTCCGAAGTGGCACGCTGGCTTTGTCTCCCGTTGCTGCTGTTTATCACTATCTCTTCACTGGCAAGTGCCCAGAGGACACATTTATTCCCTGTGCAGCGCACAGAGGCATCTTAAACAGATACCTGTAACCCTAATGACGGTTTCTTTAATGAAGAAAAGGCAGCAAAATTAAATGCGAGCGGCATATTACCACACTTGTTTTAAATTGATATTTAATTAAAAAGTTAATTATTAATTAAGTTTATCAATTGCACATCAGTTGTTCAATAGAAAAGGGCTCATTCATTTAATTATCTGCGTGCAACCGATAGTATATGCTTTTTAGCCAGGCAAGGTTATCTCTGCATCTCTTCTAATTTAGATCAGTTTAGCTTCTAATCTATCGAGAGTGCTTCCTTTTGCGAGCTTTTGATTTGATCTATAAATGTTTACTTACAGAACTGTTAGGTATTAGAAGCTGATCAAATAAAGGGAAGAGCTGCTCAGCGTTGCATTACGCTCACCAAAGGGCTCCGGTGGCGCTTTCTTGCAAAGAGCTTCTCCGGGTTTTCTTTAACAATGCGCCTGCCGTAAAAGTTTCAAAAAAGATAAACATCCACCGCGAAAGTATGTTAATGGCCCAAACAACGGGGAATCTTCAAAGGGCAAGAGAGGCCTGAGAGCACAGCGCAGCCACAGACGCCACCACCGCCGGGCAAACCTCGAACCTCCTTCTGCCATGGAGGGGACCGGAGGGCATGGCCCATGGCGAGGGCAGGGGACAGCCCTGCTGCGCAGCCATGCCAGCTCCGGCCCAGGGTGGTGGGGAAGCACCGATGCTCCTGAGGGCGCCCATCATCAAAGAATCAGCCCAGGGCTCCAGCTCTCCTTTCTCCCCAAAACAATTCCCAGGTGCAAATCAACAGCTATTTATAGAGGATTTTTGGGTGCCACGTAGTAAACCGTGCAATAAACTCCCCCAGTACTTGGGCAGTGTAACAGAGAGAAATGCCCTGTGGAGGCTGTGACTCCAATAGTGTATTGTAATAAATTATCTTGTGTTTATTTTAACTGCAAATCATGGTCCTGATCAGTTTCTATTAAAAGGAGCATCCAGTGCACATATTTAAAATGCTAAAGCGTGCTGGTACATTAGTATGTTATTAGGGATCAGACCTGCCTGGTGCTGGGGATGCTGAATGCCAGTTAAGTTCATAAGAAACTGAGGGTACACAGACCTTGGAGCGTTGTAGGAGGATATAGATAGGCACTGTGTAACTAATTAGAAACAGCCACCAGCTCAACCTCTGGGGCTTCAGCCACAAAATGGGCTGCAGCACTTGCATGTCCCTCAATAATTCTCCTATCCATTGCACGGTAGATGGCTTTTCACAGGCAACCACCACGACACAGTCCCTGCACCACGAGTCTAAACCAAATCACGAACACGAGACGAAAAATGCATCAGACCACAGAGGGAAAGGTGAGAGAAAAAGATGCTACAAAACAGAGGGCTGATGGACCGCCTTGAGGGGGCAATGCTGAAGCAGATGTGTCTTTTCAGAGCTTAGTTAATCAAGAAAAGGAAATGTATCACAAGTAAATAGCTACGGCACAGAGGTTCATATAATTCAGGTGAATACCCAGAATCTGCAGCTTGTATTTGATCTGAAGACAACAAGCCCAGGGCTGTCTCCCATCTCCTGAATGAAAAGCACTAAGGGGAGAGGGCTTTTAAAAGGGAGGTAATTTACAATGCAATATTGCCGGGGGTGGTGGTGGTGTTGTGTTTGTACAACTGGAAAGAGCATAAAAGAAATCTCCATGAATAGTAACTGTATGTTTATAGATGGGTGCCTCTTTGCCAACTCTGCATGCAACGTGCATTCATCTTCACCAGATATTCAAGTGGCAGGACTTTTTCAAGCAACAATGTTTACAGCAAATGACTATTTTGAAGCTTTACACACTAGAATTTGAGGAAACTTAGAATTTACATTTACAAACACCATCAGTCACCCTATCTGACAAATCAGAACAGAGGAATCTGGCTTAACTACTATAGATGGGCAGCAAACAGCAGTCGGTTTCTCCAGAGATTTGCTAACATCAGTTAAAATGAGAAATTTATCATGCATCTGCTCACAGATACTCTGAAAGAAGCCAAACATATCAAAGCACTGATTTGTGAGGAATTATTTACAGCAGTCCTCTTTCTTGACTAGAGGACAAAACTGGAAACTTTCCCTTCTGCTGTATCACCCCATTCAGTGTAGCACTGGGACACGGGATACTCCTTTCCTTCAGTGACAGGACTAAAAAGAAGATAAAGAACTTCCACATGGCTATAAGTTATCAATGAAAATGCCATATAAGCAAGCAGCTCTGAGAGATGGAGAACAAATAAAGCTGGTTTGTTGGTTCTTTAAGGTGCCACTGCACAATGAGATGGTTGATAAAGACAGAGTTTTGACTGGAGCTTTTCCACAGCTGGGGAACATCAGAAAACCCTTTACCACCCCTTGACCCAGCCTCCGCTTAGGATGCTCTGCTATATGATAAGGAATGAATTAACACTGCAACCTCTTCCTAATAGAGGTGTTAATTTAGTCTGTCATCCCCATTCAACCAGCTATGATCACAAAACCTGTAAGAATTTCATATCTCAGAGCTCTTCGGGCTTTGTTGCCAAGTGAGGTTGAAAAAGTTACCTGGGGAGGGATTCAGACATGCTGGCCTGATGTAGAACTTCACACCACTTGTCTTTGAATTCTTGGGTTGAAAAAACCACCTTAGATAATTTAAACAATTTCTGCATGTATTGAACAATAGGGCTTTTAGAATGAGACTATTTCTTTATAAGTTACAAGAAATCAATCAATCCCTTCCTTCCATCCCCAGCAGATGCAGAAATTAATTTAAAAGAACTGGGTTCCTCTAAACTTATGGCCCAAGAGGGTCAACACTTGCCTCTCTGATTGTTAGCTCTGGGTTTCTGCCCCAAAGGGCGAACCTCTCCAGCTGTCAGCAAGCAGTAAGCAAGCCATCAATCAAGGAAGGACCAGGCCTTCACGCAACACTTTGCTAAAACCTTTGGTTTCAAAGCTGAATCTTCTGTGCCCTTCTGTAGTCCCGGGCTCCACTGGCAAACAAATGCAGAAATGCCGCTGGGGAAAGTATGTTTGTATGAGATTTCCAACCCAATTTTGCAGACTCAGATGTTAGGCAGTTTAGATAAGGGGATGATTAGAGGTCTAAGCCTAAGGTTTGAAATACCCAGACTTCCTGGAACCACTGGTGCAAATCCCAGCGGGGCTGACTCAGCCCTCCAACCTCCTGATGAAGATAAAGTGAGCTCCATGCAGAAGTGTGACTTGTGAGTCTTCACCGGCCAAGACCCCACTGGAGGGGAGATAACGATGGTGGTGCCTACAGCATGGAAGTAGATTCATTATGTGGCGGAGGCGTAGTGCCCCGAGTCTGTCCATACCACAGGTTCTGCCGGTGCTCTCACTCCTGAGCTCCACCAGAAGTGATTTATGGATAGTAAACTTTTCTAGAGTTTGCTCCTGCATGTCTTGGTGTGCACGTCCAGAGTCTTGCAGTGCTTCTGGCAAAACTGTGGCCCCTCTTATCTTTCTGTTGCACTACATATTGACCCCCTTCAGAAGAGCGCTGTATCAGCATGGTTTGTGAGTCACTCGGAGGAAAGCCCTCCAGAAGCATATTACACTGCTTTTCTATCCATCAGTGCTGTGATTCAATCAGTTTTATTTTAGAAAATAAACCAAACTCCCAAATCTCCGGTATACTCTTCACACTAACATTTGGTTTGCCAAGCACCACTACTCAAAAGTTATCAGCAAAAAACTTCTACTAAACAAGCTGAACTAATTGATTTAGCCTTTCTTTGCCTTTCTGCTACCGGAAAATTAGCCAACAGGACAAAAAATTCTAGCACGCATTTCCTCTTTTAAGTTATTCATAATATTCTCCTTTAATAATTCACAAAGTACTTGCAATTTATTCTTTTGTGCTGCGTTCTGAAAATTAAGTCATCTGATCAGGGAGTCCTCAGAAAAAAGAGATAAGGAAAACCACACAACTTCTGTAACCATCAAACACAGCATCAATGACCGATTTCACAACTAAGTGTATGATTTGAAATGCACTTTAGGAAAGTATTGAAACAGCAGAGCTAATTAAACATTTGTTTTCCAGTATCATTCACCTCATTACAGCTCGGACATTCACAGGGCAGCAAATCTGCACAGGACACACATACTTGATATGTCTCAAGTGAAACTCCACAAATGGACATTGGTACAGAACCAGTCCCACACCTTGTCATTCCCCATCCCATACCAAGACCAACAGATGGATCAAACCGACCAAACAGGGTAGCAGATATGCAGTTCTATTACTCAGTCCAAGATAAAAAACAGTGGTAAGAAAACTGTAACTCATCCTCTGTCTAGCTCCTCCGTGCATTGTGGCCAACTGGATGATGATCCAACAGCACCTCCACTCCCAAAATACTCTCCAGAAGAGGCAGGAGATGCTGTGCTCATCTGTGGTCTTTGAGCTGAAAGAAGCATCCCCAAAGTGCCATCCACCAAATACATATGAGCAAATTAAAAAGAAACAGGTAACTTCAAGAGAGGTGGAAATAAGGATCCTGTTTTTCTGGACTTCATGTTCCCATGGTTGAATTATCCTGTGTCTTAAAGGGTACAACTCTCACGTACATGATGTGATAGAAACTTCTCCAACAGCTGCAGCCACAATGGCTGTAAGAAAGCACCTATCCTTCTTTTCCTCTCTCTCAGATTTTTTGAAGCCTAATAATACTGCTTCTGCACATGCAGGAGCTTTTCTTTCAGTTGAAATAATGGTTTGGTTGCTTCTCCTCCACCTGGCTTTTTATTTTCACAAAACAAAACAGGAACAGAGTACCTTTGAGACCTTTACCCTCCTCACACCTTTCACTGAACCTTGCAGATAGTATCCAACGTTATTAGGGTAAGGAGTGAGACACATTTCTTTTAAGCCGAGGCTAAAAATGGCTCCAGAAGCCATGCACACACACAAGAAAAACTAAATAACTCAGTGGAATCCTTGGCTTTCCAAATAAAAGTGCCCACCTTCTGGCTTTTAATACCATGCAGCCAGCATTTTCGCTCTGCTTTGGTCTGACTTAAATTGTAACTCCCTTGGGGCAATGTTTTTGCCTTTCTATTTGCTTTTAAAATGCCTTGCGTGCCCAGCAGCTCTGACTATAAAATAATCTCTAGAACTGCAAGGAGAAAAGTCTCCATGAAGACGCGCCTGAATTTTGTAATGAAATTGTCTCCGTGTTGAGATGTCCTAGTGCACAAACATTTCCTCGACAGGGTTTCACTAGCACAAATACTTGCTTTTTGTCATTTCATGTTTGAATACACATGGAGACTGCATCTGAGCTTGGGTAAGCATTTACATCAGAAGCGGCTTTGTAAGTGAAACTCCCACTCAGAAAACAGAAAGAGTGATTTTTCTTGACCCATCCCAATTCGGCAATAAAATTCAAATGTGGCAAACTAGACCATCCAGGCTTTTATTTTTCCTTTCTTTCTTTCTTTTCTCCGTCTCTCACCCCTCCCTTTTTTTCAAAGCAACAAACATTTTGTTGAATTGTTCTAAATAACGACAACATTTGAAACCACTTCAGTCTGTTTAAGATCTCAGGGGGAAAATTTGGTGAATAAATGACTCGGGATAAATCAAATCATTCTGTTCTAATAACTGTGTCTCTCACTCTCCTTATCTCAATTGCTGTCCGTACTTCTGTGTGCTCCTGCGCCTCCACAGCCAACTCCTGGGTGTCACCCCTTGCTCTGAAAGCCACCATCTCTGCTCTTGTCTCCAGCCCGGCAATGGCCCCCATCCCACCTCCTCTCATCAAGCTGTCAGGCTTCGCCTGTTTCGTCTCCTACTGCAACTCTTTTCTCCATGCGGTCCTCAACCTCTGTCCATCAGCCCCGCACACTCTGCTGCCAAGCATCTCCTCTCACCACCCTGTCCATCAAGTCTACTGCATGTTGCAGACCTCTCTCCAGTGAGCGAGCTTCTCCCCTAAAACCAACTTCTCACACAGGTACGACCTCACCAGACCAGATTCTGGTACCTCTCTACACCTCATTGCAAAACTAAGCTAACATCCTTCAGTTCTCCCTCTTTTCCCACTGCACCTCCATCCCCTTCCCATTCTGTTGTTCTCCACCATATGACATAGTAGCTGTAAAACTTACAGCAGTCCTTTTCCATGGCCTTTGTGTACGGTTTGCATGGGAAATGCTACATGGCACCGTGCTGCCTCGGTGCACCCGTGCCGGGAGTGTGTGGTGTAGTCTGAGCAGTCAGGAGAGGTCAACCGTTGGCTTGACCTCCTAAGCCCATCTGCCTTCACGCAAGAGAAGACACATGCTCTAAACATGTATTATCTTTTCAGGACATTTGTTTCGGGAGCAAGTTGCGTTAAGCAAAGGTACGTCAATTGATAATAAACCTGCTCCACACTGTCATTTGTGGGTGATTTGAAGAAAAACAGACCATGTAATCAGGTCTAAGGGGTCCCTAATACCAGAGACGCTGGTGCTGTCAGCTATAGAAAATAATTAGAACGTTATCCCTGTGGCAAGGAGAATGTAAATACATCTAAAATACGACATAATGACATTCTCCTCTGTAAGCCAGGGGATCTGCTTCAAATAAAAGGGCCATTAACACAACAATTAAAGCCGAGGGGGCCGGTGAAGTAGGGAGCCGGCCTGGTGCAGGGCGAGGCGAGCAAGCGCCCGGCGTAAATCTTTCGCCATCCCAGCCAGGAATGTGACTATTAGCCCTCTCATGACCCGAGGGCTTCCCAATAATGCATCTGCTCTCTGTCAGGGCCAGGATTTCGTAACGTCCTCCAGCGCGAGCCCAGGGCCGACTCCACGGTGCGGCGCCAAAGAGGGAGTTGGCGGGAGCAGGGTGGCTCCACACTGGACTTTGGCCCATGTTCAGCAAAGCACTTAAGCACAAGCCGTAGGGACACGTCTCCTCCCAGGGCTGTTTGGGTGCTCGGAGGTGAGCAGCGGGTGGGCCTCGCTGAATCGGGGCTGTTCAGGCTTTCCCAGCACAGAGCTGGACCCGTTGTTGTCTTCAGCACATCTCCTCTCCGTCTCCCTTGGGGGGGATGCACCCCATGGAGCGGGCTGTCCAGAGATGCTCGGGGAACGTCCTCGTTGTGAAATCCCGTCTCGAGGAACCTGCGAGAACCAAGGCATGGACAGCACCACAGAAATTTAGGCACGATTCAAAGGAAATAATGTCACTGCTTTCACCGTCCAGGCAGCAGATGCTCTGAACGTGCTCCAGGCAACATGGAGATAATATTTTCTACAAGCTCTACAGCAAACTTATGGAAACGATGGACAAATGCTTGGAGAGGACAGCAGTTCCCACCTTTCATTCAGTCTGGAGTAGGTGATGATAAAAATCCCAAACACATCAGGAACTTTGATTCTGGGCAAAATGCATCCAGCACACCCCCGCAGGTTCTTGGCAAAGCAAAAATATCATGAAGCTGGCAAAATCAGCTTCCACAATAACATCAGGCTCAGACAATTTTCTTAAAGCTGACAAGTTAGGTCACAGAGGCAGATTTTATTTGTTTCCTTGTAGAGATAAAGGCCTCATCAGGCTCAAAAGATTGTTGTTGGGTTTTTTTTTGTTTGTTTTTTAATTTGGTGACTTTTTGTGGTAAATGAAAAATTTTATATGTCCTGTGGAAGTTTGTGAATGCCAGAAAACAGGAAATGATACTGACCTGCTGGGTTGAGTGTCACAGGAAAATAACAGTACCAGGTTTATTACATCGATCCTCTTTTTCAGTTCTATTAACACTTCTAAGAGAAGGACATAGGCAGGGATCTCAAAACAAACAAACAAAAAACCTAAAAAAATCCTCAGAATTCTACTTGTAATCCACAAGGTAACATGCTTTTTTTTTTAAATCCAAAGGTAACATGCTTCCTGTGCCCTGCTTTGGGCATATAAGCATTAAGATACCACCCCAAACAATAAATAAATTTAAATAGTTGTAGGACATATAGAAACTTGGGGAGCTATTTAAAAATGACCTTTAATTTTTTAAAGAAGACAACACATATTCTCTCAACATTTAAAAGTAAGGAAGATCTGAAAATGACAACTACAGAAGTCACATTTCTCTTATGAAATCATAACGTACACTGAGAAAATTATTAGAAAGGCCTACAGAGAAGATTTCTCCCTATGGTGCATTAATGATTTCTACAAAAGGATCACTTGTGTAAGAGTGAAGTAGCTGATTAACGCAAGGTACGCTACTGAAAACCAGGACTTGACATCCAGAGGCACTTGCATCTCATGGAATGAGGCTGGGCTCTGGTTGCCATGAAGTTCAGAAGATCAGACCCAATTTCAGGGTAAAGAGAAAACGCCTCATGCACATTCTGGGCTGTGTGGATACTCAGTCCATCCCCTACTAATTGATGCAGGATCAACAACCTCCAGAGGATAGAAACCTGGGCTGAGAGAATAATATATGTCAAGGTACAGCACACATCACAGTAGTATCTTGGTATGGAAAAAATTACATAAGCAAAAAATTAGCTACATGTCCAATATAGAATAATCTTTGAAGATTCTCATTACAAGTAAACACAAGGATAATAACTAATGGATAAGCTAATTAGTCATGCAAATCTGATGGATTTTCAGTGCCTCCTTCCAGCCACTTACTTCTTTAGAAGGCATTTCATTTTCTGAGCAGTGCACAGTTCAGCATCCAATTCATATTAGTTGGGCAAAAAGACAGTCCTTTAATCTTCTGACACTTTGGTCCTCTGTGTGAAACAGATGGAAACTTTCCAACAGAGAAACAAAAAGAGTGATAATATAAAAGAAAATATTAGCAAAAACTCCCATGGAACAAAATGAGGTGGTGCTCTCTGGCAGATCTCATGCCTGAGCATTGTGGACAGCAGTAACTTATAACCTGCGAACGCAAGGACAGCAACCAAGGCAGTTGTCTCTTTCAATTATGTGAGCTGCCTTATATATAATAAAGCTAGTAAAAATGATCTGAAATAAACAACAGTCAGCCTTTATAACTAAGGTCACACTGGCCAAAAGGGTTGTGAATGTTCCAGCAAGCTAGGAACAAGTTTCTAGACAGCTGGAGACATTTTGAGCAAACATGGGCCAAATTAAACCGACGTGGGAAGCCAAAGTGAAACCAGTAAAAGCTTGCCTACTCAGATGACTTTTGTTTGAGCTGGAAGCTAAATTCAAACAAAATTCCTAGGATGATACTCCTTCGACTGCGACAGCAGTCACCTGAGTCATGTGATAAGCACTTTGCTTTAAAAATCTCAGCGTGTCACTCCTGAGAACACTTGCACATCAGATCCATGAGAAGCAAAAAGAAGGGGGGAAAAAAAGGAAAAATAAAAGCTTTTGTACAAACCCTGTGAACCACGTCCCCTATGTCTCTTTCCTTCCAGACATTTCTGAAAAAAACAGCTCACTGGAACCACAAAGAACAACAACAACCGAGCAGCATTCTAATACGGGACATCCTGCCGGACCAGCCCGAGCCAAAGGAAAAAAGAAAGCCACAAAAGTCAGAACTCAAATTGGACACTCAAACCCAAAGCTTTACATTTTGGGGCATTTTTTTCATTTAAACTAATCTAATCAATTGGTCACCATAATAGAGGGTTCAAGCAGCTGGCTTAGTTAGGTCCATCTGTGACGAACCTTGGAACCAAAGCCATGTGTTCAAACGCACGCACATTTGAAAATGTGAACAAAAGATCAACTATTGTGTCTTAAAATATCTACAGTTGACTTTGTGCATCACCACTAAAAAGTATCATAGCGCACACAGTATAGTCCCTAATGCTGTTTGTGGAGCTTCCAATCAGTTCCCTAGAAATACACTTTATACATTATTAAGTCCCAGGAACGGATTTCCTCTCATACTGACTTACAAACCACGGGCGAAGGTTTATCAAGGGTCACTGCCTTGTGCTGATGACCCTATCTTGGGAATGGCTTCAGATCAGAGGGCACGAGAAATAATATGAAATGATTATCAAGAAAAGGAAGGCTATAAAACAAGATAGGAACCTGGGAAAAGTGCATTTTTTTCCAGGAAGCAGTAAATATCTGGAAAACTGGAAGGAAAAAACCTCCCTAATTAACCATTAAAAGAATTCCTTGAAAGCAGAACCCTAAAAAGAAGATTAGTGGCAAAGCTTACAAGTATGGTAATATCCAGTTATTAAGTTAATCTATGAAGTGGTATCTACTTTGCTTCCTTCCTACCAGCCGAGAAATAATATTTCATGGCTCTCCCGAGTAGAGCAGGGTCACTATGTAACCTACCCCACTGCCCTGGTCCCCTCTTGCCTGCCAGCCTGGAAAGAAAACGCTGTGAGGATGAAGCACAACTGAGCCTAGTCCCAGCACGGTGTCGGATCACGGCTGGACCGCGACTCCCAACACAGAGTCCAGCTTGGACCCAGGAGCTGGAAAATGCGCCTTGGCCCCTACTCAGCCTCTGGGACGTTTTCCAGAACTGAACCAGCTCCAGAGCCAAGGTCTGATAAAATGGAGCCTGGGACTGGACCAGGCCTGTTTTTTGGATCCACAACCCCAAAACCCAACAGCCGAGACACCACATATCCAACACTACGCTTGACAAGTTGGGTCACTGCAGGCACCATGCATCCAAGGTCCATGCTTGGGTCTATCGTACGTTCCAGTATGGTGCAACTCTCCCTTTGATGGCCACTTACCTCAAATAGGACCTACGCATGCTCGGTTTACTAGCTCAGAGCTGTCTCCAGCTTTGCTCTACTCCTCATTACCACTGCCTTTTTTCATATTTTGCAGCCCCACAGAGATAAACTCAGTGAGTAAATGGCCAAGGGATGTTGAGGCTGCTGCAAGAACAAAACCAACCACTGACTTTCTTTTTATCTAGTCAGGCAAAGGCTTAAATTCTCCTAAGAATAAACTGGTTTTTATTGCAAAAGAAAGAAAAATTCCTAGCAACAACAACAAAAGAGATAAATGTCCTAAGAGAATATCATGGAACTGGGGTAAATTGCTCTAAAATAAGAAATCCAGGGTGAAGGGGAAACTCCCCAAAAGTGAACAAGTGCTCTTCACGTTTTAAACAAGAGATGGATTTTTTTTTCCCCCCTTTTTTTCTTCCTTTCTTTCCAGCAGCTAGAAGTCCCATCTGGTTCCTGTTTCTATCCGTCTGATCTCCCAGAAACTTCTAAAAGCCATAAGCATCAGCCAAAAATTCCCCAGGCATGGACTCCTTTCCAAAATAGCCCACAAAACGGCATTTTTTAGGTGGGTTGGTTTGGACGGAGCAAAGGGGGGGATGTTGATTTCTGTAACATTCCTAGGAATTTCTTGCATCTATTCTCCCCTCTAGAATTTCTTCTCTGCCCAAATCCCCCCTTCCACTTTCCGCCGGCACGCTGGCCAGCACAGGGACTACCCACTCCCACGCGGTAGGATTCAGATCATCTTGTGGAAGCTCACAACAAGCTGCTGAGAGGCTTTTATCCCTGAGGAAGGCAAATAAACTTGCAATTCCCTCACAGATGAGGTCTTCTCTGTTGGGCTGGTGGCTGTTTCATCTGGAGGCTGCATAACTGCTCAGGCGTTGTCCACACAGGACTGTTGGAAATAGTGACCTGGTTTAAGTAGGTAAGATAGACGAGACGAAGAGGCCTGGATCACCTCTACATGCTCTACTCCACGGCTTCAGGGACAGGTGGAAGAGCTTGAACATTTCCAACAGATCCCCAGCTCTGATCTGGCCTGGAAGTGGAGGCAGTGGTGTGCAGCACCACCAGCTCTCATGGCTAAAGGGAATGATGGCTTCCCCTGTGCAGGCACAACTGGAAAGGGGTAAAGGCTGGTTGGGATGGGGGCACTCACCTGGTGTTCCTTATGACAGTTTTCCTCCGTAGACATTTGGATGATCAATAATTGGTCCTTCTGAAAAGCAACCAGTGTGTCCAATTTCTGTACATTTAGGATCTGATTCAAGTAAGCTTTAATACAGGTGGTTAGCGCTCACTGACTTCAGCAGGTGCTTAAAAGCTTCCCTAGACACTTTACACAGCTAAAACCAAACAAATGCCCAAACAAAAGCAACCCATTTAATTCATTATGGGCACACCTCTTAGTTGTACCCACGCTTCTTGTAAAGGTGCACAGACCTGTCACGGAGACTGCAAGCATCTTGGTCTCCTCTGCTTTTAAAGCCTCATAATCCTTCACTGGATTAAAACAAACATAAAAATACAATCCTTCAGACAGTGATTCAGAAACACAGGGAGAACAGGAGAGCTCCAGAGATGAGAGATGGACTCTAGAGATCTACCCCCTACAAGAAAGCAGTCTAGGTCACTGATGACTAAAGGTTGCTACTTTTAGACATCTGAATTAATGAGATTAATTTAACCTCACAAAAGAGCCCAGCTGCCTAGCTAGACCCATCCAGCATTTGTAGTAGAGCAACAGAATAATCTAAAAGGTCACAGCCTTATCTCCGCGCCCTGCATGTGCTTGTGCTACTTGCCTTGCTTAAGAAAAAAAAGTCAGAGGCATAAGAGAGAGCAAGCAGGCTCTATGGCTCTGTGGCACAGCTCCGTGACACAATGTGATGCCGTGCAGAGTTCAGCGCGTTACCTTCAGGAAGCATCCCAGAAACCGCACAGCGACGGCAGTGTGGTGGCAGCATCCAAGTTAACCCAGCTTCCTCAGCAGGGCCATTTCAGCACTAGCTCAGGTATCCGTATATGTTGCACCAGCTCAGGAGATGCTCTCTGGTGTGGCCTGCTTTGCTGGCAGACTCTGCATGGAGCCTAAAGGCTGAACAGAGACCAAAATCCCCGCTTGTGTAAGCCTGTCCAGCCGAACTTGAAGTGCACTGGCCAGGGGCGATGGGCAGAGACTTTCTCTTCTGCTGTCAAATGCATGCAGTCAACAAGCCTTTGGGTCTACTTAGCATCTAGTCCAGTTTGAGAAGATACCAGCGGAGTTCTCTGGCCCTCCTGGCACAACTGTGGCATGTCAGAGATCACCAAAAAATCCTGACATCCCCTTGCCCTTCCCGGCCACAAAGCAGGTGAGTTCGATCTAGTTAAGATATTTGTACCAGAGACAACGGGCATTTCTAGTCAATGCACAGTCTGAGATGCTGCTAAGAACATCTCTCAAACCCTCAGCACAATTAAATACTTCATCAATAAAAAGTAAACACACTTCATTTTCTATTTATAAAAGAATCCCTCCCTCCCCCCTAATGTTTTATTTTAGCAAGTGCACTCAACCATGTTCTCAATCTGCACTTCATTTCCTGCTATTCAGTTTTCTGTGGTTCACAGACAAAAATACCTGGGGAAAAAAAAAAGCACAATACCAGATCCCAGGGGGCTCTGATTTACCACAGGAGACAAATGTGGCGCGCTGTATAACAGGAGCCCGCTGCCCAGGCTGGGAGCGGGAGGCACAATGGATGGGACAGAGAGTGTTAAGCTCAGAGGTGGTGGTGTCAAGAGCTTCTCAAGTCCTCTCCCAGCCAAGATAGTGGAGGATAACCCTATCTTCCTCACCTGTCATTGATGCCTGTAGGAGCAGTGCAGAAAGCAAGGGGGTCTTTCTGCACAAGACAATCCTCCAGCCCAAGAGAAAGAGGAAACAAGAGTTTCAGTCCCCGCTCCTGCCAGACCAGGACCTTTCATCATCATGGAGAAAAAACAAAGAAATGCATTTCTGCAGCCATTTCCGTCCACGAGGCTCCTAGAGCGCTTGGTCTTCTGCCACTGTCGTTGGCATAAGGCACGAGAGAGGGCACAACCTGGCAGCAGATCACAACAGGATTTATAGACCAAGACGTACAGGGTGTCCCCAGGGCTGCAGGCAGGAGGTGGCCATTCTCCTTGCGATTTGGGCAGGAGGATGAGGTTTGGGAAGAGAGATGGAAAGGAAGTTTTGTGTTCTTGGAGACGAGGTCCTCCCCACAGCAGCACAGACTCTCCTCACCCTGCAGATGCTTCGGGTGCTGCTCCCTGCCAGAGAGAAAACACAGGACACAGGTGAACCAAGCCCAAAAAATAAGCCACCAAAAGAACCAGCAGATCCACCTCCACCACTGCAGGAGGTCAGGGCAGCCAAGGGAGAGCGGGCGAGGCTGGAGATAGAGCCGTGGCCATCCCAGCAGGCACGGTCCCACCCCAGCTGCCCCACCAGTCACAGCAATGATGGAAACCACAGTAGGGAGCTCCCTCACACATTTTACCACGTCCCTTCACCCCGAGCAATGTGAAACAAGACACTAAATAGGTGACACAGCGCTAGAAACATCGTCTTGTCTGTGCTCCAGCTTCCCCTGCTATCCCTAGCGGAGAACTGCAGCCACAGGGTTTGCTGGGGTTGATGTAGGAAAGGGGAAGGAGAGGGACGCAGCCAGGCCAGTGGACATGGAGAAGGAAAAGATGGGGAAAGGAAAGACCGGGGGAAGGAGCGGGCTTGGGGCTCAACACAAGTGTTAGGGAACAGAGAAGAGTTTGTAAGCACAGAGATGGGAAGGCTGAGAGGAAGAGCCAAGGATAAATTGTTTTGATGAGTGCTCCAACCCTGAAATAAATATAACCACCCAAGGGGGCTGTGTGTGACTCAGTCTGACATTTTGGCTATTTTTTTTCATGCCACCAGATGTAATCAATTTAGCTGGGGGGCGAGGGGGAAAGCACACACATATTTTTATTGCATTCTAATGTCCGAAAAAAAAAAAAAAAAGGGACATGTTTTGTTTTGTTTTGTTTTTTTTCTAATCATAGTATATGGCACTTCGTGCAAAACCGAGCGTAAGCAGAACTTCCACCTGCCCTTCACCATCACAGAAACAGGGGTTTTGGGGCCTGGGTGCAGATCAGTCTGTCTAGGGGTAGCCAGAGCAGCCCCCTCATCTCCACTGCAGCAGGGAGAAAAGCTCTGAGCCGAAGCAGGACATAAAGGATAGCTTGTGCAAGGCTTTTTCACATTCGCTTCAATATGCACGAGGGAACAAATATGGCCAATAACATCCTAAGATATTGTCGTGCTGAAATTCTTTGTTTACCAAGAAACGACATGTTGAAAGCCCTTGGCATTTATGAAGCAGATGATTTCTATTCATTTATTTGAAGCATTTTACAGTACTTACCCAGACGCTTGGAGCGATTATCTTGCCAGATCTCATGTGGAGGACTGGGTCAGATGGGCGAGCTCCAGAAAAATCTCCTAGCGTCCTAGAGGAAGTGGTGTGGTATGGGGTAGGTGGTGCTCGCCCCTTCGAGCCCATCCAGTACCAAGGCAAAGGATGCGGGGGGCCCATCTTATTGCTTATTGCTTTCAGTTGTAGTTTCAATTGGGCATACGCAAACCTTCAACTCCTGCCCAAACCTGCGGGGAAACGTTTCTGCGCACTGTTAAACAGCTCCTGCATTCCACCCAGAGGCTGATGCTGTTCTGTGGTAGGTGAATAATTCTTATATTTACTCTCTGCAAAATATTTTGGACTCTGGAGAGTTCTTGCTCAGGCAGACTCCTCCTGAATTAATAACAGCTTTGCCTTAGCAACAGCTAAGAAATGAGAAGAGTGCTGCGGAAATCAGTATTTTTTTTAATTCATCCCAGTGATGGGCTCTGCAGATAAAAGTGCTGGCGGGAAATACCCATTCCCCCTTTCTGCTGTACAACCGTCCACCTCTAGCTCCTGCCCACGTATCTTTGGAGAAGCCATAGGAACGTAGCCCAACACAGGACCCAGGATCGCACATGCAAAAACTATGCAAAACTATTCACTGAACTGGCTACCAAGTCTCCATCCAATGGCCAACACAACACCCATTACATCTAACATCTAAGCCATTTTATTTTAAAATCTGCAAGGAGGTAGCATTGCTCAAGAGTTACTTCCACCATGGCTAGGTCTTTGTAAGTCTTCTCCTTGCTTGGCTATTGGCATGGAAAAGAAGTCCTAGTTAAATCTTCCCTTGTAGGGCCTCCCTTTTGTCAGCTCTCTTTTAATTAGCCCCACTCCCATTTCCTAGGAGGCTCCGTGCTGAAGGCCACTAGGAACAGGGGAGTTCTTGGGGTTGCTAAGTTTTTAAAGCTGATCTGTAGTATCTCTTAATTTTCAACTCTGAGCACATATTTTTTCTCTCTTGAACACATCCCTAGAATCTTAAACTCTACTTCAAAAATCAAATACATCGCATTTATTTAAAGCGTCACAGTTGCTCTTATCTATCATGTTAATTATAAAGATTTTTTCCCCCCTTTAAGTGGGAGTCGTTTGAAATATATATAAATGATTCCATAGCATGACTTTCTTATCACCTGTTCTAATGTTTCAAATCAAGTAATTCACTGTGATGCATTCTGGGCATTTTGCAAATTAGCCATTTTGAATGCATTGTGCATTCAAGGAAGTATTTCATGTGTTCAGTGCGCAGACTACACCAATTTTGTACATGTATGCGTGTCTGGAAGCACCAAATTGATATCTAGTCACGGGTACAATCTCTGAACATTCAAGAAGCTGCCCCATCACAATGGGGTAGAGAAAGGAATAGAGAAAATTCTACATTTGCGCAATGACCTTGTATTAGCTTTTTAATGCCATTAATCTTTGGACTGGAACTTGCTAAATTTTGAAGATTTAATTAGTTAAGGTATTTGGTTATCCTAACTTTCTAAGAAAAAGAAGGCTAAGGAAAACAATCTTTAAGTTTGAAAATCCAGAGGAAAAACATGTATTAAGCCACAAGAATCGTGTAAATGATTAAATTCAACTCTGGAATCGCTGTTACAGTATCACCATGAATGGAGGTCTCCCAGTTCCCAGAGGTAATTTTCAGTTCTTCAGTCCTAAACAGATTTTTCTGTATTTCAACTGCCCTTAAAAAAACCCCACCAACAAACCAAAAGCCTCCTACCAGAGATACTCTTAAATAAGTGAACACCAGGTTTTTAAGTCCAGCATCCTCGATTCAGATAGGAAAAAAGGCAAGCTGCAAATCCAATACTTGCACCAAGATACCCATTTTAAATTTCCACAACTTCATAACTGATAAAATACTTTTCCTTAAGCTGAATAATTTTTCTAGCCTCCTCACTAAGGAGATGGAATTGAAGTCATGCTAAAAAAAAAGTTGATATATTAGACGTAGGGAGTGGAGATTTTTGCCTTTATGTTTTTGAATCACATCCTTAAAAAGTAGAACAGATCAAAAACTAATGATCAAAATAATTTTTTTCAATAGAAAGTGTAGTTTTCAAAAAAATCTGAATGTTCCATGGAAAAACTTTAATTTTGCCAGAGCTGTTCAGTTTTCCACTGCAGGAGATCTAAATAAAAGATTTCCTTTTAAGTTCCAGTTGACTGAAATGTAAACTTTTAAGTCACTTTCCCAAATAAATAAACAAGTAAATAAATCAAAATCCATCCTCAAGATTTTCTTCAGCCTCACGTCTCCTCAGACACGAAAGATGGACATTAATCATGGGGCAGAGATTAGCAAAGAGCTCCGCAAAGAGGACTCCAACTAGCACAGTCCATACCTTCAGCAAAAACGTGTCACTGGGCTAAGATGAAGCATGGAAAATTTCAACCCAAAAGGAATGAGGCTGAGAAAGATACAAGCACAAGTGAAGGAGGACAGGCAGGAATAGCAGTTGGAGCTCAACCTCCGTTCCAGCAGCTCTTGCCAACGACTGTGAGCGCTAATAAGTAACAGTCCCCCTGTGCATGCCACGTGCAGCCAAGGCAAGATAGACACATTCATTTCTGCTGTTAAACAGCCCAGAGTAGATACTGTCTGCGGTTGCATTAGTGGAGATCCACACCAGCATCCTTACACTCAGGGGCAACACCCCTTGGGACACAAGACGTTAAGGGCAATGTCCTACTTTGCTGAGACTCCATTTATTGATTCCTGCAGCTGCTGGTTGCTTGGGAGCCTTGAAAGCACCAGAGCTGGGGTTGGGTACCACCACCCCATTCACATCTCCATCAAAAACTCAGGTCCTTCTGCATGTCTTCCTTGAGCATCAGGGCATTACCATGACTTCCAGATGACCAGAAGGGAGGGGGCCTGGGGGTAACAGCACTGATTGCCAGTCCTTTTCCACCTCTCCACCCACCAGGACTGGTTCTGGTCAACCAGGACTTCTCCTGTTGCAGAAAGAGATGTTGCTCCTACAGGGAAGAAGGGTTTCATGGAGCCTTTCCTCTGCATGCCTAGCTTCTCCTTGCCCTCCTTGAGGAGCTGGCACTGCTGAGACCCGAGCGCAACCAGAGGTGACTGCAACCTGAGTCCTGTCCCAGCCCGAGAGCCCCACACAGCTTCTCTCCACACACATCCCTCTGTGCTCCCTCCTCAGAGCAGGACAGCTGTCCCCAGAAGGCAGCTCTCAGGACAATTTTCAAACAATCCAATATAAATGGAGCTTGCAAACCTATTTCTTCACAGTTTCTTCCTGCCCTGAAGCACCTTCTCCCTCTGTTCACCCTGCTGGGGCTCAGCAAAATGGGGGTGTGTTTTCTTTTTCTCCGGAAAACGGGAAGAAAAACAAAAAAAACCCCATCAGCATTGCCAACTCTTGCAATTTTAGTCCCACAGTACTTGATGTTTTTCTTCACCCCCTCCCCAGCTTCTTGCTCCAATGTATTATGCAAAAATCTCAGATTTCATTTTAAAAAGGGAAGAAAAAGGAACAAGCAGTTCATCGGCCTCCAGGTTCTAGAGAAAAGCAGAGAAACACAAGCTCAGCACATCCCAAAGCACCCTCCAAACCAAAAAACCAAGCATGGGGGAACCAATATTTATCACTTTTTTTTTTTCCTTTTTTTTTTTTTTCTCCTTTTTGTTTTGTTAAGGTGACTAAAAAACCCTCATGACTTGAAGGACCCAATTGATTTTTGAGCCCTTGAGGGGGGTTACGTGAAGGGTCAGCTAATTCCAGAGGTACCACCAATGCCTTACATTGGCCATATTTCAGCTTCTAGTGTAGTGACACAGAGATGAGGAGAGGGTGGCATTTCCCCAGGACGTGGGGGGCTTGGAGCCACATGCTGCTCTGTTCACCTACCCCAGTGCAGGACCAAGAATGGTCCGGCCATGCCCACAGCCGTAGCACTAAGAGAGGCTCAAGGAAAACTTCAAACTGCTTGATCTTTCCATCTCCTGAGCTCATGCCCACCACCTTCCACAGGCTGGCCAGGGCTTCTCCCTGGCTCTGTGCTCCCCGGTGCAGGCGGTCTCAGGCTGGAGATCACCCAAGCTGCAGCTGGGCAGGGATTGCCACCACAGATCCTGATATGTGGGATCTTATGGGCACCCAGTTGAGATAAAAAGGCTGAGGACTGACATTTCTAATCAGGGTGTTGGGATAGATCTACCTGCTGCATCAGTACCTCAAGGGAGTATCCCTATTTCCCCCTCACTGCAAGCCTCTGCTGGTTTGGAAAACCTTGCTGAGCAAGAGATCATGCATGGATATTTTTACAGACCTTTTCAGGTACACGCCTTGGTCAGATGCTTGCTCCCTGCCTGGCCCAAGGGTTGGCAGCATCACAGCCCTGCGCCTGCTCCATCCCTGCCCGGCACCGGCATTTGCCAGAGTCGTCCTTCCCGGGAAAGTCTCCATGTGTAGCTGCAGCACCTGATGATTGTCCCCCATTGTTAGGAGCAGGGCTGAGTTTCTCCACCACACCTCAGCCGTCAGGAAGCAAAGGGGCATAAAACTCGGCTGGAAGGGAAGGTGGCTTGCAGCTCAGTGGGGTTTCAAAGTTGCTCTAAGAGATGGTCCTGGAAGGTCCGTCCTTAAAGGAAAATGAGTGTCCATGTGAGCCATGGGCTTTTCTGGGAAAAACAGAAGATCTGAGGAGGTTAAAACACTGTGTGTAGATAGATCAGTGAGCCAAAGGATGCTCAGAGCTGCAGGGTGCACACAGAGAGCGCGCGCTGCCTTCACAGGCAGCCCATCACGTGCTGGGGGATCGTTCACCAACCCCAAGGATGGGCCCTTCTGTGCTTGCTGGGTCTTTCCTTTGCACTTTTAAGAAATGTGCCAAGAGAGGCCACTTCGTCCCTGTCTCAGGAACCTGTTTCAGAAGGAGCAGACACGCTCAGGCAAGGAAGGTAACTGGACCACTTGGATATTTTACTTTTCTTCAGTCTTTGGCATTTTATTTTTTTTTTTAAATCTAAAACACAAGTCATCCAACCTGAAATTTTGTGGCTGCCGTTTATGTATGGAAAATATTTAACAGTTCAAGTCAGAAAGCCCACAATTCAGACACTTAAGGGCAATCCAAAACTCCTAGGGTCTTCAAAATCAGACTAAAAATACCATGAGAACAGGCTCCCTTGGACCAGATACTAATTTTCTGCAGCAGTGTGAAGGAATTAAAGCTGTCCTAAAGCACCAGCTGGGAACTGCCCTGACATTTTCATGTCATCTGCTGCCTGGTCCTCTCGTCTAGGCCATGCAGGGGTGGACTGGAGGCTTTCAGGGCCCTGCTGTAATCCAGCAAACCTTGGCTGGTAGAACCAGCCCCAGAAGAGATTCCAGCTGGCTTAAGTTAGAGCAGCCACGGGGCTGCTCTAACTTAAACCACCTGCCGGTTCAGTCCTGGGCCAGCTCTAGGATCTGGGAGGTATAAACGTGGCCAAAAGCCAACTTTGCCTGCTCTCTTCCTCATCTGTCCCCACAGGAGCTGGAGGTCCAAACCCCATCTAGAGATGTCTCTAGAATAAGGCTTCAGGAGGGACACCTTTGACCTCCTGTTTACGTTCAAAAGTCCAAGAACGGGGATGCCGCCACCATTTAGCCCCATCTTCCTGCCTTACCCTCTCTCATCACAGTGCTTGCAATCACAATATCGAAGCCCCAACATGAGGAAGTGTGCAAGGACAGGTTATTTCCTCGAGTGGATGATGCTTTCTGCCCTCATTTGACTTCCCAGGCAACCTCTCCCCTGCAGCTCTGGTGTCTCCACTCCTGTAGGGAACCAAGAAATAGAGACCAGACAGAGAAGTTTTCCCCCCCCTCCTCTCTTTTTAAAGAACAGAAAATAAGAAAGTAAATTAAAAACAAACAAACAAAACTTTCCCCAAATATTTCCAGAGCTGCTGATTCTAGTTTGTGCTTTGGCCATAAGATCAGAACCAATTTAAACAGCCCTGATTCACCTGTATACAGAGACACACATAATCACGTGGGATGGTAGGAATTACCCTGATAATACAGCCTGAATTGTCCTGCCCCTGCCCTTCCTCCTTGCCTCTTGCCCTGCAGCTAGCAAAGATAATGAGTAACAGTGATATTAAACAGGGATTTGGATTTTTTTACCTTTTTTCCCAGAAAGTGGATAACACACTACAGTAGATAGAAAAATCCATCCGACTTTATTTAACTGTAACATTTATTAAGAGCAGTGAAAAGGTCAGCGCGGAGCTCCCAGCATATGGGCTAAACTCCTTTCCCCAGCCTTGAATGCGACAAGAAAGCAGATCCTTTAAGATGCAACTATCTTAAGCTCCCCTCCGATGGTTAAACTCTTAGTAATTCTAGGTTTTGGAGACAAACGTCAAAGCAGAGGGCTCTTCCCTTCATTATTCAAGTAAAGGCCCCATCAATATTATCTGTAATAAGAATCTGCTGTTGACATGGCTCACCCCGCAGTTCCTGTTCCAGGCAGTAGTCCCTGTCAATAGGATTAAAGTGGAGGAATGCCTTTGACAAGTCCACCGGCTGCTGATTCATTGCTGCCATCAGGCTGCCGGCTGGGAATGGCACCGGGCACCATTACCCGGTCCTGCCGTGGCCAAGTGGCCCTGAAGCTTTGACTTCTGGCGCTGGAGGGGACCTCCCTGGAGCTGCAGGAGGAAACCAGGAGAGGGAAAGTCTGCCAGTGGTTTGCACCGCTCATGTCCTACCACGTCGCTTTTGGCTGAGTGATGGGCACATCAGCTTTTGAGGTGCTTTGATGAGCGATGCTGAACCGAGTGGCACTGGGAAGCCATCCACCATGCATGGGATGG
The DNA here is from genome assembly GCA_013398915.1 of Dromas ardeola. Taxonomy (NCBI): domain Eukaryota; kingdom Metazoa; phylum Chordata; class Aves; order Charadriiformes; family Dromadidae; genus Dromas; species Dromas ardeola. Next base: position 189,708 of record VYZM01022316.1, on the reverse strand, counting down.
CAGGGAGGGTTCCTCAGCCTCTGCCACTGTCACCTCTGCATCAGCCTGGGAGACCACATTACACATCGAGATGAAAGAGGAATTCTCAGTGCCAAGCAGCCCATGGAAAGCCAAGAGCAAGGACGCCTGAGCGGTGCAGCCCCGAGTGCAGCGATGGCAGCCGCCAGACCCAAGACACGATGGCACCGGGAACCTACAGCAAGAGGCAGAAACAGGCAACTCTGACTCAACTTTCTCCTGGAGTTTGGCCATGCTTTGTCCATCATGAGGTTGCAGGGATGTGCTGGAGGGACCCGGAGTTACACCATGGTTAAAATGAAGCCATGCATGTAAAAGCTCTGGAAGGAAAGCTCTGGGCACCACAGCTGCAGAACGCTGGTGCACAGTTGGGCACGTCCAGTCCTCAAAACCCGTGTTTCCCTCCTTCTTTGCCTCCTTGTTTAATGCAGCTCTCGATACAAAGGCTCTGTCATTACCAAAGGCCTTGCACGGCCCTGGGTTTGCAGTGCCACCAGCTAGCCCGTCCCCTGCAGGCTGGTGACCGAGGTGGAGGAGCCGGAGGAGGGACCGTGCAGCCCCACAGCGCTGCATTCAGCCCCTTTGGAGCCCACCGCATCTGACGCTAGCTGAAAACCAGTGCCGAAGAACCACAGAAGCACAGGGAAAAATGTCCACTGCCAGGGAAAATCCGAGCCTCCTAACCTTCTACCTCTCAACTCTTCAAGTGGAGCATGCGGGACACATGTGCGCGCGCACACACACACACACATTAACACCCTCATCCTTTCCAGTGACTAAGCCCCTGTCTAATTCGTTCTGTTCCTGTCCCCTCAGGTGCTGAGGCCAGGTCAGGAAGCAGGCAGCCTAGAGTAAATAGATTACCTCTTTTTTAAATAAAACCTCTATTATTATCCTTAGGAAAAAAAATAACAACCCTCATTTTCAGGAATTGTTACATTTAATTAGGCTGCAGGTTCCACTGGGCTCTACAAACGGAGCCAAGAAAGAGCGAATGTCAAAATATTCTGCACGCAAGATGAAAAGCCCTGAGCTGGGCGATCCGGTGAAAGGGAGCCCTGTCAGCCTGCCTGTCAACTCCGCCGCAGATTTTTCAAACCTAATTAAAATGATCTTTAATTTTTTTTTTCTTCTGTTTTTAAAGAAACACATTTTTCATCTTTTTTTTTTTTTTTCCTCTTTTCATTTCCCCCCCGCCCCTTTTAGTTTTTAATCAGCCTGATTTCCTGCATCGAGCCAGGCAGGAGGAAAGTGAAAGGGAGACCGGCACAGGCATCCAGGGGTGGAAAACGGGAGGACGGGTGGCTATTCAGGCAGCAAAGCCCCCGCTGCAGCTCACCACGCACCCGCTGTTTGCTCACATGTGAGATCAGCCCTAACAGGAAGAACAAGGTACCAAATTCTGTCCCTGCCTGTTTCCTGCCACCTTCGGGGGGAACGGGACCTTTCAGGCTCTTTGTAAATAAACAGGAGCGCATCAAAGGGACACCTGACCACTGCACCCGTTTTTGGGAAAACTAGAACAACTCACAGGCACTTGAATTTTTGGCTGACAGCTCAGACCAAAAGGGCCTTTACTGCCCTGGGATCTGCAGCTCCGATGCTTTGGAGCTGACAGAGGAAGCTGGTTGGCAAATCCTGAAATGGAAGCCTTTATGGGAAAGCTTGAGCCACCAATTAATTTTGCTCACATCTATGTCTTGCCTTCACAGGGCCCAGCCAACTCCCTCTCCCTCACTGGGATCATTGTTTATGTGTGTAAAGTTATTTGGATGGGCTGATCTCAGCAAAGCGGTCCACGGAGTCCTGCAGCAAATCGGGAGGTTGCTGGGATGGAGGGGGCAGCACAGGGCAGAGCAAGTCATTAGAACTAATAACAAACATGATAAAAATGGGCATAAATAGGGATAAAGAGATTTAAAACAAGAAACTAATGCTTAAGAGAAGGTTGGGTCAACAGCTATATAAACATATATTTCCCCCACCACCTCCCCTGCTCTAGTGGCTCCAAGAAAACGTATTTGCTTATTTAACCATTTTTTTTTTCAGCCTAGTTTCCTAGAGAAACAACTCTTCTTGTGATTGTGTTGTGGGTGTGTCTGTCTCTCTCTCTCTCTCCCTAATAAAACTTCTGAACTCACTGGCTAATTTCAACCAAGTTTGCCAGAAGAGCAGAGTCCTCAAAGAAACTGCTTACAAGTCTTAGTGGGGCTGGGCAGACAAGAGAAAGCTGAGCCCATGTGGGGAGAAAGGCTGTGGCATGCACTCACTTGATATTAAACACCAGAGCATCCAACCTTGAGCTGCCTCATACGTTTCTCTGCGGGAAGCCACGCTTCACTGAATCACCCCGACGAAGTACGCTGTAGAAACAGCGGCATCCGAGCTGCTCTGCGCTGAGAATTTAAAATCATGGCAACTGACAGCCCCTCTTTCTGAGAAATGCCAATAAATAGAGTGGGGTCAGCAAGGGAAGCGGTCCCAGCCAGGTAAAATGAAGTGTCTGCAGTCAGAGGGTAGCACTGCACCAAAACCAGGTCTTCAGCCACCCAAGCTGGTCCTCAGCCCTTCCTGCACCAAAGCCACCTCTTGGGCACTAAGGGGATGAGAAGCCAGGAGCGGGGCTGGGGTCACCTTTGTCTGGGGTCACCTTCTTCATGCAATGTCCCAGCTGTGGGGTCTTTCCTGCCGCTCGGACGAGGAGGAGCGGAGGCAGGAGCAGCCCGGCTACCGTGGGAGTTGGCGACTTGTAAACCGAGAGCGTTTGACCCGGGCTCAGCCAGCAGGAAGGACGCTCCCGCAAGGTCAGCCTCCTACAGCATCAATTTTCAGCCTCGACTTGCACTTTAAAAGCAGGTCGGGAAAGGCCTGCTGCAGACGTCGCTTTCTCATGCGAGGGCACGGGGATGCTCCTGGTTGGGGTGGGAGCAGGGAGGCGAGCTGGGAGCTGCTGTGCTCCTACAGAGCTCACGTGCTGGTGAGCAGGAGGGCTTGGAGAGCACAACGGGGTGAATCGACAGCCCCGCCAGGGCTGCTCAGTGCCAGCACAAGGAAAAATTCTGATTAAGAGAGTCTCTCCTTCTCCGGGCTGGGTTTAGGATAGTTTAGTGCAGCCAGATTTAGGATTTACTAAATGAAGGGAAAAAAAGTCAAGGGAGCTACCAAATGTTTGAATGTGGCAATGAGCTCCTGTTCTCCAAGCTGGTGAAGGAGGCAACAGAGAGGGAAGAAAAAGGACATTTCAAATGGGGGAGGGTAGGGTGGTAGCGTGTGTCTCGGTTTCAACAATCTTACCCCTGCTCCCACATCATGTAAATTTGGGAAGCTCCTCAAAACGTCAAAATCATCCATTTTACTGTGATGTCCTGGCACTTTCCCTTCCCTCTCATCAACGCCTTACTATCTCACTGGAGACACCCTCTCATCTGCTGAAAAAAATAAAGCATCTCCTGGAGCAACAAACCCCCTCAGCCAGAGCCAAAGGAAGCCTGGCTGGTTTTACCCTGCGATTGCTCAGGGAAAATTCACCCGTGTGACCTCCGTGTCCCACGAAAGAGATGAAATCGAGAACTTGCGCAAGGTTTGCCCTCCCGGTGACCAAGCCGGGATCTTGCGTGCCTGGGAATCATGTCCGTAGGGGAATAGATGGAGCCGGCATTTGTGGGACCCTGTGACTGGCTGTCCAGCTAGTAATTTAGCAAAGGGTGAGTAGATAATTTCCTGTTGGACTGGTCTGTTGGAAGGGCCTTTCCCCTCCGGGGAGCCGGTGGCTACGCAGCCAAGCCTGAAGACGCGCAGGAGCAAAGCGTGCTCCCTTCTTTTATAGCGGGGCCGGTTTCCCCACGCTGCCGTCATCCCTGGGGTAAGCAGCGCCGTAAGACATTTGAGGCTCTCCCCCGCAGAGGGTAAAAAGTCAAAAGGGTATTAAGCTGTCAGATTGGGGCAATTTATGTGTATAAACAGAGCCCTGTTTTGCTGATTTACACCCTGATAGCACATGGCCCACAGGTAACGAACGCAGCACATCCCCACATCTGCCAGTGGAAGCAGTTTGGATTGACTGACCCATAAAACTGCAAGACCTGAAGTTATCTGGCTTCACATCTACATATACACACGCAAACAACCACAGCCAGCAAGTGCTCACGGAGTAACACGATATAAGCAATAAACGCTTTCCCCCAGCAAAAGTTAGGAGGGAGATTAGATAAGGTGGCTAAAACAAACTTTAACCACCATGGTGGGAGCTCGGCTGGCCTGTCCTTTTACTCGGCTGAATAAGCCGTGGCGTAGGGAGCCCGCAGCACCGGTCACCCCGCAGTGCTGGTTTCCCATCGGGCACAGACGGCCCAAATTACGCCGGGCACATCGTCCCCCACCCTGTGAAAGCAATCTCGCCCCCAGCGTTACAAGAGAGCTCTGCCTCCCTCCTGAGCTCAGGGTCCAGTTAAGTCTTGCCTCCCCTGGGGAAGGGACCCAAAACCCTTTTTTTCCCCCCTTTGGAAATTCTCCTGTTGGGAGCCGGGGGGGCTGCTGGCCTCCGTGGGCGTAGGGGAGAGGGAAACAGCTCTGGCGCCATTGCTCCCCTCCCAGGTGGTGCAATACAGCTCCCTCGACTACATTGCACAACCCAACCCCACTCCCTCCCACCTTCCCAGCGAAAATCACAGTTGGGATTGCCCCCAGCAACCTCCATCCTTCCCCCTCCGACAACACCAAGAAAGCGGGTTACCCCCTGACCGCTGACACCCGAGGGTGGGACTGACGGAGGTACCGACGGGTGCCCGCCCCCGATACACGCCACGGGGCAGCGTTTGCTTCCCATCGTCGCAATTCATGCCTTCACATCGTCGTGCCGCCGCGGGGATGTGAGCAGCCGCTACATTCCCATTCTGCCCAGCAGACTTCAGTGTCAATTGCATGCTTTGGGCAAAAATAACAATTGGAAAAAATAATTGCATTTATCATGTTGGCGACTCGGCCGGCTACATAAGAATGTTACATAGCAAAACCGCAGAGTTCAGCCTGTTTCCACACAGGCAGCAGAACAATGACTGGCAGGAGTCCCCTGACATCAGACGCTCGTCTTTAACTCAAGCAATTCTTCCACCAGCATCTCCAATCCGCCAACCTGGGATGCCACAGCGGCCCAGCCTGCAGGTGACCCTGAAGCTGATGGAGATAATGCTGGCCAGAGGGCAACTTCCAACAACAACTAAGCAGTCAGAAGTACCATGACAGACTTACTCAACTATTTTGTCAATAGAGGCTCGGAAAGATGTAGGATTAAACTTTGCAAACGACGCCACAATTCACAGGAAATTAACCTTCCCATGCTACAGGCAGCAGTGATGGATGACAGATTATGGAAAAGGCAAATGACGGCTCTTCCAGCATCACCCCAGACCCACATAGATAGATGAATTGCAGCTGTGCCTCTTACAGTGACTTTTTGCCCTGCGCAGCACCGCATGTCATTTCTGCTTAGACTTACCTTCTTCGCTTAGCCTAACTTTGCTCCTGCGTAACCTGGCCACCACGCTTGTACACTGCTTTCTTGCATAATTCAGCTCATTAGAACATGCTACTGACCTGCTTTGCTGACATGTAGAGGAATTTAAGATAATGCAATGTCCATCTCAAAGAGTCCAAGTAAGAAAAGCAACTGAGAGCCCAATGTTATCAAAGGCTCCATCTCTTCCAACTGATGGCGGCCACAAAAGTCCTGCCCACCCTCTTGGACTGTAGTTACTGGGCGGCCACTCTGAAAGTTACATTGGTTCAGTGATCCAAGCAGAAACCAGCTCACCAAAACAGAGTCTGCCCAAGCACCCAGCAAACCCAGCTCCTCAACTGGCTGCACGGTCACTTCATCCAACACGAGAGACAAGATGGGGTGGGAAGGGGAAGAGCAATGCTGCCTCTTTTGGATGCAGTGCCCAGCTAGATGGATTAGGCAAAACATGAATTTGTTCCCAAAAGCATTGTAAGCAAATGTAAGTTAAAATAGGTCCCTCTTGGATACAGTGTTCAATGTCTTCTGACTCTATGGTGTGTAAATTATGTCAGTTGTAGACTCCCTTGGACCTCATTGTATTGGCATAAAAACAGCCAAATGAATCTGCCTGAGGCGTTCCTCTGCTCACAAGATATAAACAGTTGGCAGTAACTGATCTGCCACTTGTCAATGCATTCTCCTAGCCTGATCCTGCAAAATAAAATTAATTTTGAGATGTTGAGCTGCTCATCCAGGAAGTTGTACTACATTGGTTTAAAAAAATCCCTTTTTTTTTTTTTTCACCATTGTGTATAGACAAGGATAAAAAGCGTCTAAGAACTCTAGGGGCAGTTCTACCTCCCCCAAACCATTGGCACTTTTGACTTCAACATGAGCAGGACTCCAGCTTTTACTTACATGCAGATGTCACTCACCCATCCGGCAATGCCACTGCAGCAACGCTGGTTTAATCCTGCTGAGATACCGACACTCTGTAAGCAGGTATGCCATGAGTTACTGAGCCCGGCTCCCAGATGACACAAGTTAATTCCTGATGAAGCAGACTCCTTGAAGCCTTTCTCTCCGTCTGAATGCCTCCACACTCAGCTTCCAGTTGCTGCACAGTGGTCTGCTAGACAAAAAAAAAAAATCCTAGTATCTTCTTCACTCCTCACATCTGCAAACTCTATCCTCAATTTTGCTCTGGTGGCTCAGCACACAGGGTCACTTAGGGCTTTGCCACCCTTCCAAAACTTTCCTGGCTCTTCCCCGAACCTTCTCCAACATATTGATAATTTTACTCGCGCGGCAGCACCACCATCAGGAGTAAATGTATTAGAAACCCTCTTCTGCTCTTTCTACTTCAAAGTGTCCTCTGGCTCATTTACAGCCCAGCACCAGGACCCTCCATTCAGCTGACTTTTGCCCACTGAAGAAGCTTTTCTCCTGCTTCGAGTCCACTATCCTATAAATGCAGCTCTTATTCTTTGTTCTTGCGTTCACCTGCATCACCATAGCTGTTGTTTGCTTGAGCCTGGCTCCCCAAGTGCTCTGTATTCCTCCCTATCATTGACCTCTCCTCTTCATTATTTACCGCTTCCTGGCTCGTTACACCATCAGCAGACCACATCAGTGGTGATTTTACATTTTCTTCCATGTCATTGATAAAGATATTAATGCAAGAATACTGGAGGGACTTTGCTACAAACACAGCTGGCGGATGATTTACAGTTACATTTGGAGACCTGTCAGGGAGCCAGGTTTTAATCCATTTAATGCACACCCTCTTGATTTTATACTGCTCTAGATCCTTAATCAAAATGTCATGTGGTACCCAGTCAAATGTCTCACAGAAGTCTTATACACTACTATCACTTTTATCAACTAAGCCAAAGAGAGACATCACATTCTATTTTCCATGAACTCGTGCTGATTGGCATTAATTACAATTTTCTTCCTTTAATTGCTCATGGACTCCCACGAACAAGGACTAACTTGTACCACCCAGCGCACCACCACTAACAGCATACCTCTGACTCATCCTTGGCCACAGAGCGCGTGTATTTTGAGAACAGCGATCCTGAAAAACCCAAAGCTGGAGCTGGGCACAAGCAAAGTTGGCTGCCGACTGAAGTGACACACTATGGGGACCACAGAAATAATCATGATCTTGCTGAGACCTTTGCCTCTTCCAGAGGGCTGGAAGGGCAGGTGAGCTCCTCCTGTCCCAGACACTAAAGAAAGGATCTGAAGAATGGTTCTAGCAGAGGAATCGGCCATCGCCAGTCTTTGAGATAGCACCGAGATCTGCACTGAAATCACCTCCCCAAGTGAAAACTTAGATGTGGTCAGGAGAGTCTTTTTCATGGGACACCCACTGCTACAGAACGTTTGTATCATTGCAAAGAGGCCAAAGCTGTTTATTCAGCATAGAGATGAGACTGAAGTATGCTTCTAGCAATAACACAGCAGATATTATCTTGCTATCACAGCTATTTGGGTTTGTTCCTTGAAGGTTGGAAGTAATTCATTAGTTCCTGCCTGAGTCAATGCCCTGGTTCTTTCAACTCCGCAAGCGAAGTTTAGAGAGCAGTCCCACAGCACCTACCCCTGATACTGAAACGTCTACAACCTTGCGTTGTTCCTTTTTTTTTTTTTTAAATAATCTGCAAATCATTGTCTAAGTGTCCCAAGTGGAAGTAATTCTTCACCAAGGAGCTATGGAGGATAAAAGGAAACAAGAATTTTGCTTCAAACATCCCAAACATGTTGCTTTTCATTTTGATGTAGATGTTATTTTTCAAAAATTTGGAGCAGAACAAAAGTTTTTTTTAGCTCAAGACTATTTTTTGAGGCATGTAGATTTTTTTTTTCTTTTAATGATTTAAATAAAACCGAAGGAAACTTCTAGGAAAAAAATCATGTTTTGTGAGAGAAAGACAGAAAATGTAAGTTGAGGTCCTTCCAACACAATAGCTCAGACACTTCAAGACGAAGTCAGTAAACATTTCACCGTCACTAAAACTACATTTATTTATTTCCCACGAATGTTTTAGCTGAAGGATTTTTATAATCTCCAGTCCTGGACAGTTACTACTGGAATTCACCTGCAGTCTGCCTCATTTCGGGTGTGCAATCTTTAGTTAAGAGTAGAGATGAAAACTTCATTACTACCACAAAAAAAATAATTCCTGTAATAAGACCCGCTTGGATGAAATAGAAATATCCAATGTAAACTAACTAGAAAGCCCTTCTGAAGTTTGAGCTTAGCAGTCCCATACATCCAAGCGTCAAAAGCAGAGGAGGGTGGGGGACATAAGACTGCATCTCCCCAGGCAGGACCATTCTCTGGGATTTTTTTTTCCTTTTTCCACTTGTCCAACACTGAAGAAAATGACTGTGCTGGACAGTAGAGATGTTTCCCTGCTCGGTGCTGATTATACACGGGCTCTTCTCTGACCCGGGCAACAACACAGCAGACAGTGGTTTTCAGCTGTAAGAGACTCTCTGGCCCTGCATTTTTCATCTTTCCTCCACTTACGGCAAAATCTTGGCAGAACATGCTGGAAAAACACAAAGGATATTGTAATCTCGGGGTTAATGGCTACACTGCTGAAAACTTCGCAGAGACTTTGACTTATCTCATTAGCAAGCCAGAGAGCTGCATTGGCATTAGGTGTCACCTATGCATTTTTAACAATCCCCAACATCAATAAATGTCAGCAAACATCCCCTCACTGCAGCCCAAGTGCCTGCAAGGGTGCTAATCCCTGGCCAACATTCACTTGACTAAATTATTTTTAAAAGATGATGCAGCTAATACTCCTTATTCCAGAGAATCCTGCATTGTTTTCCTTGCAAATTGCTCCTCCAAAAGGATAAAAAGCTACAGCTTCTCACTTTCCACTCCAAAATAACCCTTCTCGGCTGGAGCAGCAGCCTGCGAAACTTCCCCGGGAAGAAGTGAGATGCATCTGGTGAGTCGCAGCCCAGTCCCCAGCCACGGCCGAGGGTCGTGCTACTGGTCGGTGTGATGGTCCAGGGGTGGCCATGCCTGCATCTATCACGCATCACTCTTTGTGCTGTGCCTTGCGTTTATGGCCGTATCCCTGCATGTGGATGAGGATGTCCCTCTCGCCGGCGGTGCCGGGGTGGGGAGAGCAGGAGCCGGGCCACGCAGGAGTCAGCGGCATTGAAGGGCTCTGTGCTGGCAGAACAATGGGTTTGCTCCAGGCACAGCTACTGACTTTTAACAGCTCTTTGCCAGTAACCCCATACGGGATTGCATCATGGAAAATCCTAGTGGAAAGCCAGGAACAAAGGAAAGATGTCAGGCTGCTTTTAAAAGGGACGTGTTCTCAGGGCAGAGGAAGCCCTTTGGTGGCCAGGGTGGGAAGGGTCAGCCAGAGGAACCTGGGCTCCCTTAGAGACTGGAGGCAAATCTGGAGACATACACCAGACGGGAGAGCTGGAGAAAAGGGCAATGCTCAGGAGGCGGCAGCTTCGCCTCGCTCTGCGGCACTCGTGCATTGTCTGGGGATGAAGTGTGTGTGTCTGTGTGGAAAAAATTCCTATGCAGACACTGTGTCCCTTCATTGAATTGTCCCCATGGTCCCCAAAGTGTCTAGAGTGCCCATCAGGACAGAGAATGCGACAATGCCCATAAGCTACTCAGCTCTCATCTCTGATCCAAGATACCCAGAAAGAGAGCCAGGCAAGGAACGCGTGTCCCTGAGAGCCAGGGCTGGGGACACTGCCTGGACTCTGTCCAGGCTCGGCTAGCTGGAAAGCACCCAGGGCTGGTTTTATAATGGCATGTGACACCATGCCCAGGGAAGAACACAGGCAGAGCTGTGGCAGGAGGTTTTGGTCAAGAGAGGCTCTGCTCTTCAATACAGAAGCACAGCAAAAGGTGCAGAGTTACCACTCCATTTCTGCAGGGATCAACGCTGTAAGCAGTATCGCATTGCAAGCCTGAAGAGAAACCTTCTTATGGGGGGTTAGAAAAGCAACACTATTCTGGCAAGTACGGAAGAGAAGAGCCATGAATGCCGATAAGAAGGAGGAAAAATCCCAAGGAGATCCCAGCAAAGAAGCCCTACACTGCCCAACCACGGGGTGGTTGCGGTATGCAGTAGGGATGATGTGTGACTGACTCTGGTGTGGTATCTAACTTATAAAGACCTGCTTCTTGTGCTTTTCTAATTCTAAACTGGTCTTTCTTTAACCCTCCAGGGACAGCAAGTGGAAGGATAGCGCAGAGCAGGTGTTTGAGAGACCCTGGTTCCTCCTCCTTTGGTGTTCCACCCAAAACACCCTGTTTCTCATCGGCACCATGAGGACAACCCCACCAGCCAGTGTGCTGTATTTTGACCTCATGGCAAGAGGAAGGACACTTAGGTACCTTGCATAGAAAGGAAGCAGCGGAGGTTGTAAGCAAGCCTGGAAACCCAGCACATTTGCATTCTCATTAGCTATACAGAAAACAGCTAGGAAGATTTTTTGGCAATGACGCTCGCCATTGACTTGCTCACTTGGCTGAAAGACTGATGCCAAGGAGCAGCAAAGCAGAGCAAGAGAGCTGGCCTGGAACCAAGGGATTTTGCAGAGCTCTCATTTTGCATTCATTGCCCTTAGTCCAGGGGTCTTAAGTGCTGTCAGTTTTAGGGCATGAGTAAGAAACGGGATTGCAAAAGGAGCTCTTCCCTATTTGCACATGGGCCTCTCTGCCTTTCCCTTCCGCTCCATCCTTGGCCAATCGGTCTGGATTTTGGACAGAAAATCCCTCCAGAACTCCCGTGCTTGTGAGCCTAGGGGGCCGTCTGGCTGGAGCAGGGAGCGGAGCGGTGCCCACTCATACCCGCAGTGCCCGGCCAGCTCTCACCGCTGCCGGCTGGTGACGGCTCCGCTGCAGCTCCAAACTGCAGGAGAGCATCAGCAAGGCACGCTCTTCGCTCGGCCAGCCAGCACTGGACCCTGCTCTGTGCCGCCTTAGTCTTGGTAATACTGGCAGCACCGTTGGATGATAAATCTCTCACTTGTGTGTGAGCCCCAGAATGTGTCGGACACCTCAATCACCTTGTCCCGATCGCCTCCAAAGATGACAGCTCCAGCGCGAGGAGCACACTCCTCCCCTGCCCGTACCACACACCGTGCTTGGGGACGTTAATGCCCCGCTGCAAACGCCACGGAGTAAAAGCAGTCCATCACAGAGTGCAAGAGGACTGGGAATGCTGCTGCTTTTGCCATACTGTAGCATTATGTGGGATTTTGCTTATTAAGGCTTGCTACTACGGGTTGCAAGGCAAAAAAATATATTTTTTTTTTCTTAATGCCCTGAGAAATCTAGACAAAAAATTGGAAAGGAGGGAATCTGATGTCAGCTGTGAAGAGAGACCCTTCTCCCAGCAGCTTCATTTAAGGCTTGGAGTTGGCTACATATCTTGGAAACTTTTCCCCTCCCCAACCATCCCTTCAAATAAATGGCTCAAATTTGGTCTGCCTTCATTCACACGCTTTTTCTGTTTGCTTTACCAATAATATTCTAACAAAGGCATTAACTGTCAGGAACATTTACAGAAATGGCAAATAATAGAGACCTCAAACACAGCAATTCAGACCAGAATCTGGTTCTGAAAGTCACGTACTAGTATTTAAGAAAAGAAACAATGCCGTGTGAATGTTCACCCAAGCCAAAGTCACCAGCACAGCTGAGATTTCAACCATTCAGTAGCAACGGGTTCATTATGAAGATATATTGCCTGAATTATTTCTAGATGTTATTCAGAGAATTATTTCAAATAATTAATATATGTAAGAAAATTACTGGCTCTGAACAGAAGAATTGAACTTGTCACATTAGAGATGAATAAATGCCCTGCAGCTATTCACTGCCCTGCTTTTGGATACACTAATTGCACCAGATCCGATCTTTAACCCCACTGGGGCTGAAGGAAACATTCTCCCGTGGCTCTGCTTGCTGTGGCTTGGGACACAATCCCCGGGGACGCCATCCCTCTCTCTGTAGGGGGACTGTGGCCTTACCTCACGGGCTCTCCGTTGTATTTCAGGAAGGAGACTCATAGTTTCACCTTTCTCTTACCTCGGGGTAATTCCTGTGGTCTTCAGTGGAGCCGTTACACCTCTTTGCACAGGAGAAGAATTGCACCAGGTTTAATCTTATCCCCGGTTCATTGTTTCAGCATCTCTGACGAGGTGCAGGAAACACGGCGAGCGGAGGGAGGTGCTGGCAGGAGCAGGCAGGACCCGGTGCCCTGCGGCCGGCCGGCGGGGACAGCCTGGCAGCAGCTCTCCTGAAACCAGGGCAGGCTGGAGTCTGGGCTCGGCACCCCGAGAAATACAAGAGTCTCGATGCTATTTGTGCTGGTCTCAGGAAGAGAAAGGTGAGCACAGGCAATGCGTCCAAGCATAGGGGATGTGGGAGGAATCAAATCCAGAAACTGAAATCCCCGATTTTGTGCCCTCACAGACAAATGCAGGGACCCTGCAGGGAGCCAGGACCCCAGAATGTGCCATCAGTGGCCTCAGACCATCACTAGCCAGGTCCCCTCCTTCTCCTGCCCTATAACGGGATTGGAAAGGGCAGGTGCAAGGCTGCAGCGTGGCGACAAGAACCACAGATCCACAGCATCCATCCATTTTGGTAACACCTCCACTAAGTGGGTTTTTTGGCTGCTTTGTTTTTTTTTTTGTGCCTCCAGTACCATACAGACACCAGAAACTGGTGTAGATCTCTGTGCCCATAGTGCAACACAACCCCACCAACCTGCGTTTGCACCACAGGTGACCTGTGTCCCACAGCTCCTGTCCTTCACAGTCACACAATTCCTTGGTTTCACACAATCTCCGTTACCTGTGTGAGCAGCCTTGCCCCGGCATCCCTCCAGCACGTGTGATGAAGCTCAAGGAGTAAGGGTGCAGGATCAGGCTCCAGGTGGAGAAGAAAAGATATATAGAGACACATAAGACAAGCAGAACAACTAAAGGAAGAGACATGTTTGCATGGAGGTTGCTAAATTGGTGACTTGTTAGCTGCATTGTGGCCAGGACGTTCATTGTTCCTTGTCCCGTTATTACCAAGGACTTGATGCCTTCTCATGCAAGCCCAGGGCGTGCTTAACTTGACTGAGGGCAGGACCAAGCACTGGGCAGGTCTGGGTTTTAGCTAACAACAGAGGTCAGTTTGGAGAAAGAGCCTGCAGAAGCCGGGCTTGAAGAAGGATTTGGGTAATGAAGGGGCCCAGGGGTCACAGCGGGCTGTTTGGGAAGACCTTGGCCATGCAGCCCATGGCCTGGGAGCATCCCGGCTGCCCCGACAACAAGCGGAGCCCCAAGAACCAGGACAACTTTTCTACCATCAATTGCACCAACAATCGGTACAAAAAAGTAATAGCGATAACTGGGAGGATCTGAAAGAGGTTCTTTGCTGCCCCATCCCCACCTCCCCTCCCTTTTTTATTTGCCTGAGTGACAGAGGATTTAAATGCAAAGTGGATCTAATGCACACCCTGAAGTCGGCTGGCAGTATGCAAATGACCTGTCAGATTAAAATCTGAATGAAAGAGATAACAAGCTTATCTTCATAACAAAAGACTCTTACAGGCAAACTATTTGACGCCGTGTTGATGTTTGTTTTAACCCGTGGACTTTGGACAGTGCAATATTTCAGGGGCTGCGCTCCCCTCCGCTCTGCTCCGCGCTCGCACCCGTGTGTGTGTGTATTTGCACTGGCAACAAAAGGCAAGTGCCATGATAATAAGAAGTGGGGGGGTGCAAAGCTAAAAAAAGAAGCCTAGTGAGGGCTCTAACAGTTGATTTCAAAGTCTTTTTTTNNGGGGGGGTGGGCGGTGGAGTGGGGGGGATGGCTCTGCAGAGCCAGCGCCAAACAAACCAGCAATAGGTCAACTCAACGCTTGCGACCAGCACTACAGCTGCAGGGAGAATAAGCAAACACAGCAGCAGGGGAAAGAATTAAAGGAGGGGGCTTGGGGTGGGGGGAGCGAGGCGGACGATTTATTCTTCTGGCACGTGCAGAGGGGCTGGAGATGGATCAGCTGTATTTATTCTGTGAAAAGGGGAAAGAAAAGGAGGCAAAAGAGCAAAGCAAGTTTCATCGCACCAGGGAAAACAAAGATTTTCAATAAACTCCCCATAGCCACCCCCTTCCCAGGAAAAAGGGGGAGAGGGGAAAAAAAAAAAAAGCTGCAGGTGTTTGCGAGGGGTCTGTATAGAAGCCACGCGGGGAATTAGCAACTGAGGCAAGTTGCCTTTGGAAAAGGAATCTGCCCTGAATAGATTTGCATTTCTTAATTTAGGGATCATCAGCAAACAAGAGCCAGAGAAAGCACCCCTCTCGCAGCACGGGGGGCTTCAAAGTGAGGAGGGACGTGTGCTGGGGAGGCCTGCGAGGCAGCCGGGACGGCTATTCAGGCTGGCAGGTCTCCCGCTGGGGCTGGGCTCCTTCCATGCTGGCGCGGACCGGACCCCTAGCACCGAGTCCCTCCGGCCGCCCCATTTTATCCTCCTAATACAATGAGGAGCATGCGAGCATTGAACACCACACGTTCCTTGCCCAGAGGAACCGCCACCAAATCCTCTCTTTTCAGACCCTTCCCAATCCTCTAAACCCCCTCGGTTAATGCCCCGCTGCTCTGCTCTCTCCCTGCCGGGAAGTGAAAGCCCATTGAGAGGGGGAAAGTCTTCTCCCAAAGCCCTCCAGTCAGTCCTCAAACCACCAAGCAGAATTTACAAGCTTTTCCGCATGCTGCCATTCACCCCGATGACGATCCCCTTGCTGCAGGGAACAACAGAGATGTGCCCGTGCCACAAGGACAGCGGCAGGAGCAGACCCCCAGCCCTGAAGCCCTTGGCAGGGGCTGGCTTCATGCCCTCACACACAGGCTCACTGCCCTTGTTTCCCTGACTCGTGCTTGGCTTGGTCCAGCTGGATTGGAGCCTGTACGTGCACCATGAAACCAAGGCAGTGCCACCAAACCAAGGCAGGGCTCTCCACTCCTTGAAGTAGCAATGAGTCCTGACTGCATCTCATACCCAACGCTTGCCTAATATTCACATGAAAATGTCTCTCCTTCCACTTGGTTTCAAGTATTTTGGAAACCAGCTCTGTGAAATGTGTTCTACGGCCCATGGAGACACTCCAAAATCATCAAAGTGTAGTCGTCCCCGCCCAGCTCCCCCCATGGTATGTAGGTACCTTGCTGATTCAAGAAAGTCAAAATAAGCAGGGGTTAGATAGCATATAGAAGGTTCTCAACCAAATTAACTTAGTTGTGCAACCACAAACCCCAAAAGACAAGGAGATCTGTCAAGTTCTCCTACTGAAGTGTGGAAGTCCTGGAGACAGAAAGAGACGTTCACCAAAGCCCCTCCCACTTTGCAGCTTTACCTCCCCCACAGCTATTCCTTGTATGAACATCAACTCTTCAAACCCAAATGATTAATGGGCTAAAAAGTTCTGTGGTATTCAGCAAGTTGAACTGTCACCTCTCAAACATCACGCACAGGGCTGACCTGGGCAACCTGGTATTAAAGGCATGAGGGGTCTCTGCCAGGCTTCATCACAGCACATACTCAGGCATACGCATAGTGGAAAGGAGAGCAGATCCCACAGTCTCAGACAGTGGCTTACCATAAAAACACACAGCAAGATCAAATGCTCTGTCCGCTACACGATGCTCTAAGGAAGCACAGATCGATCATGTATCACTTGCAATGAAGCAGGAGTCCTCAGAGCAGAAAAGCTCTAAGACATGTCCCATATTAATACGTCAACCACACCTGAGAGCAAATAATGAACTCCCTGCATAACTGAAGAACGAGGTGGGATTCCAGGACTGCAACCTCCAGAAGGACAGGGCAGGGCTGGATAAGGCCAGGTTTATGTAGAAGGTTGGCAGGAACATATTTAAAGTGTTGGCACGCTCCACATCAGGAGACATGGTGTCTTCACTCTTTGGCTGAGGAAAAAGACACACTAATGCCAATGTAATTGTTTCAGAGCTATTTCAGTTTATGTGCAGTATGCAAACACAACACACCACGTGGGGCTGAGGAGCAGTGCGTAAGGGCAGTCTTTGCACGGAACATCTTCCCATACACGCTCTGCAGTGCGCCCTGGGCTCAGTCATGCGCTACAGAAACGTACCCGCTCCGAAATGCTCTGTAGGAGACAGGCTGGAAGGGGAACCCCCAAACGCAGTTGTCTTGGATGAGATTGGAGAGCATGAAACCACAAGGAGAGCCCTCCAGGGCAGGTCACTGCGCTCCATGAAACGGCCTTTCAATTCTGGAAGGGAAAAGCAGAAAAAAAAACATTACATAAATGCTGAAACAATGAAGGGGGGATTTGGGCACTGTAAAACTTAGCCATTAGGTCCTTCCCAATCCCACTCAGCAGCTCTTGCTGACCAGGAGATGAGACTCCAGCAGATGAACCTACAGACACAAGAGAACAACTTAACTATTATGCCAGAGACGTAAATCAGAGTCTTTAGACAAACAGCTTTGCAAAAAAGAGAAATACCTCTGCCAACCTGCAGGTCCTTTTGGTAATGGCGTTATTGCACTCTAATGTTCTAGAGCCGCTCTGGACTTGGAGTTGAAGAGTTAGTTTGATCCGTAGCACTCGCCACATGAGCGAAGGTGGCAGCAGCTTGCGGTAACAAATCTGCAGCCTCAGAAACCTTCATGTGGTCATGAAGTAGAAGGATAGATCGAATAGATTGGGAGAAGTAATGGATGCAACAACTCTCACCAACTTTTATGGCTATGGAGCAACTATGGGTGAACCGCGATTCCTTCAAATTTATCTAAGGCTATTCCCCTCTTCTCGCTCATACTGTGGCTATTGCTGTACTGCTTATCTGTGACTGGGGGCAACACAGGCACGTGAAATGGCTTCTCAACTGGATAAGCAGAACTCCCTCCTAATTTTGGGGGAAGGGGTGAGTACTCACCCATGTCAAATCTACTTGGCACAAACAGTAAATGCCAGTGAAATGTGTTGGCACAGACAGACATAAGACCCAGACAAGGGCAAGAATGCAGCCAAAGGGGCTGGTGTAAAAATCAAATTTCCACTCCTAGAACACTTGCCGTGGTGTTTTCCACATTCCAGGAAAAAGCTCTGCTGGGCCCTCTCTCCCACACCTAGGTTTTCATAGCTGGCTTGAGAGAACAAGCTTGCAGTGCTGCCAGCTCTTGTGTTGTTTTCATGAAGCTTATAATATACAAGGTTTTTCCTACAGCTTCAGTTTTGGCTCCCAGAGGCAATTGAAACCAGAGCCGAGGGGTGCTCACACAAACTGTCACCTGGGCGCCTAACTTTGGGAGGCTGCTCTCTAAATGCTCCTTCCAGAGCAGCATACACGAATTCATGAGGAGCTTCACCACTTGGGTACCTAAGACAGGTGTCTTACGGTAAGCAGCACAAATAGCCTCACATTCCTCAGCTGGAAAAAAGAGCACCTGGCCTTCATAGCTTTGGAGAAAGCCTGAAAATGTAATTTTTAAGTATCCTACTTCTTTCAAACACAAAAAGCAGGCAAAAACCTCCAACGATTCAATCAGCCTCTCAAAAACCTTCCCGCTTGCAAGCCAAGGTCATTGTTTTGGCTGATGTGTTGGATTGTAACCTCTAAATTTTGGACAAAGCCACCGCAAGGAAATAACACATTTTTAGTGACTCAGCCCGAGGATTTGGGGAAAGCATAGTCCACTCTCTTCTGAAGAGGAATCCTGGAATATTCACTGCCAAGGTTAAACCTGGAAAAAAGAAATAAGTAGGAATGTACTGAGAATTTAGGTCCTGGTTGCAGAAGGTTATTTTCGTTACGGTGTTTCCAACAGCATGAATAACAAGTGTTTAACCAGCATGTCTGATTAGTCATAGGTCCATTGGGACATGCCCTCCCTAAGCAGAGACATCCCCAAGCAGCACAGCTCCGCAGTGTTTAGGGCTCTTTCTCACCGTTTGGGGCTCCTCCAGACCAAGACCTTGCCCAGCAGATCCAATCCCCTCCTGCTGCCTGCCGAACCTCTGTTCAAGGCAAGAACTACCCTTAAAATAGGAACTTCTTGGTTAAGGGCAATCCTGACTCCACTAAAATCAACACCAAATCTCCATCTGGCTTAATTAGGGTTAGTATTTCATGCCATCATGCCCGTTAAATGCCGTTAGAGTGCCTTACTCAACTTTAGTGCTATATAAACAGTAATAAGCCATGAACACAGCATTTCTGCCCTTCTTCTCCTTTACATCATTTGCTTGTTAGTGGTTTTGGTTTTAAGAAATAGCAGCGAACAAAAAAATCTGTATGCTAGTTAAGCCTATGGGGCACACAAGACAGAACCTCCCTTGTGCTGGGTATTCACTTTTGGTCTTTTCTCAGCAATAAATCGGAGCAGCGGGATCCTCAGCTGGCATGACTCAACACAGCTCATTGGAACTCACACAGTGACACACTGCTGCTCTGCAGCAGCAGAGATCCTGGCCCCATCTGCATAAGCAAGAGGCTGCGTTTGCTCCAGAAAGGTGAGATAATATCTAGAGAGATGACACTACCAAAATAAGGGTGGGAGGGTAAAACCAGACAGCTGAGACAAGGCAGACTGTCTGTGACAAGCTAGAATTAATATATGT
>VYZM01022316.1:139028-157384 GCA_013398915.1 Dromas ardeola | reverse complement strand
TTTTTTTTTTTTTTTTTTTTTACTGTCCAGGAGCACAAACACCAGTGAAAAATTCATTTTTTAAATTCCAGGTAATAATATCTTCAGACTTCTTTTTTGGCATCGTTCCCCAGCTCCTACCCAAGTATCCAATGTCCACGGCTTCCTACAACATGGTGGCAGATGCCATGTTGATAGGAAACCAGAAATTCCTTCCTGACCCAGCAGATTACGTCATGCCTCTGAAATGCAAGATCAAATCCAATCCAGCCTACCTGTCCATCTCCAGACTGCCTATCAATTAGCATTAGACACTAATTTGATTAAATCAGTATGTTGAAATTCTATTTGATTCTACCTAAGGAGTATAATTCCCTGTGCGTGTTCTCTGTAACCCACTAATTTTCCAATGGAATGGGAAACACAGGTTGGGATTTGGAGGCTATTTCTTCTACTTGTTAACATGTGAGCTTAAAACCGCAGTAAAAAATAAATCCATGCAACTTGTTAGAATGAGACTTGCTAGTTTAAGAAAAAACGGCTTTTTAGAGAATAACCCAGATTGGGGGTGGGGGTGGGGTGGGGAAGTATACATTTAACTCTGAAACCTGAAGTGTTCTTTGAGGGAAAACGAATACATTTTAGCCTTAAAGGGATCACAGGCTGCAATTATATAATTCTTGTCAACTGATGTTAAAGATAGGCTGGAAAGAATGTATGCTGAGGCCCTGCAATAAAACCAGCTCCTTTACTCCTTTCAAATGTTTGCAAGCCTTGGAGGTTATCCAAAGGTCGAATACAGGAAAAGTCTTGGTGAACAGAAAACATAATCATGAGCTTTTTTAATATGGGCTCTTTTTGTAATAAAATAAAATTATTGTAAGGGAAGGGGGGGCGGGCTCTGTCTCCTCAGATCTAGGGCCAGGGGGCTGAGTTTTAATCAGACGCTGCTGTTCTCCCCTCCTCTCTCCTCCCCAGCCTGTCACTACACGGAGAGAGGAGCCAGCGGAGGTGCAAAGACCAAAGCCTGGCACTGAAACCTCTTGACTTTGTTGCGATACAAGGACACGTTTGCCGAGAGGGAGATGGAGAGAGATCTTCATCGCCAGACAGCTCGGCGCAGGGTAGCGGCAGAACCCCAACACCCTCCTTTCCCGTTCTACCAGGGGTCTGTCACAACAGACCCCATTTTACACAGAAAACAGCTCCACGCGATGCCGTAGATGTTACCAGTGTGCTGCCACTTCTGGGATGCACCAGAACAAATGCTGTGTTTCCCACAGAAAGACCACTGGAAGCTGGAAGGAAAGTACATGGAGAATATCAGATCCAGCTGCAACTACACAGGAGTTTAGAGACGGGTTGTCAATACTCATATGGATTTTGAGGCTTCGCTCA
This sequence comes from Dromas ardeola, assembly GCA_013398915.1. Classification (NCBI taxonomy): domain Eukaryota; kingdom Metazoa; phylum Chordata; class Aves; order Charadriiformes; family Dromadidae; genus Dromas; species Dromas ardeola. The sequence goes on along the minus strand of VYZM01022316.1, from coordinate 156,007 downwards.
GGACCATCTGTGGTCAGGGAGCTGTTTTCCGTTTCAGCCGGCGTACTTGGTGGCACTGCCTGAACACCACACCTGGGGCGCAGCAACAAATCACAACACAGGCACTCGCGCCGCCACCTGCATCTACTTCAGAAATTTTCTATCCAGCTATGGATTTGACCCCCATCTCCCCAGGCTGCTAAACACAAGGCCGGCGCAGCAAACCATGAAGTATTTGGAAGGAATTAATGAAGCAGACATTTGCTGAAGGCATCAGGCGCTTCTGAGTTGTGATCATCCTTCACAGGAAAACCTGGGAGACACACACCAAGCCTGGCTTTGTTCTAACCCTATTGTCTCTGTAACGCTTTATCACCATTTACCTCTTATGGTGACTGCCCCGTCATCCAACTCCTACTACAACACAGACTTACCTATACCTCACAGGCTGAGAAAACAATTTTATGACAAACTTAATGTTTTTTTCCTCTCAAAAATCAGAAGCCTGTTTTATTGACCAATCTGCACTGTCTGGGGAACATCATTCATGCTGACAAGTCCATCGCTGTTCTGAAGATGTTGTTTCCCATTTCTTGAATTTCTTCTGGACTTCTGTTCTGCATTTCACCATTATCAATCTGGAGAGACCTTTCCCATTCCCTGCTCCAGAAGAATAAGCAGAATTACAAATAAAAAAAGAAAAGAAAAAAGATCATACCTACCATTCCCACCTAGGCAAGAAACACAATTCAGAGCTGGAGCAAGCTGGATAGACTGGTAAACGCACCTGCCCTGGTAGGATGTGAAACTAATTCACATTAGCTGTGCTCCCACGGACCATCTCTTGGCCTACAGGAATGAAAACTTGGCCCTGTATTTAGACCATGTCTTTTTTATAGAATTTCATGCCAGTAGCATGTTTTCCAACATGAACAGCACACTTTGCTCTCCCTCATCTTTGAGGAAGAGGTGCAGAGCTGCCATTTCACAAAGCCAGGAGACAAGGGCCTTCAGAAGACCATGAACACTACTGTGTACGGAATATGGCATATCTTTATTCTTAATAGCATGGGCAGTCACAAAAGAGAAGTAATTCACAGCCCTGTTGCGTTCCAGGAGCGGTCACAGTGTCAGGGTACCAGCCCCCCATTAGGTATGGCCCAGAATGCCACCCCCTCCTTCATTTCATTTCACCTCTCCCTCTTTCACCCAGTCCTCCTCCTCCTCCTCCTCCTGCTGAGTGGCGTTCCTCGGCTTCAACCACACGCTCCTCCTCTTCTCTTTGAGCTGAAAAGCCAAGAGAATAAATACATGAGCACTGGGAAAGTCACTAGAATTTGCTGATATTTAAAAATGAAGGTCCCTATTCACAGGCTGATTTAGAGAATTGTTTTGGCGTGTGCCTAAATCCAGCTGAGCTCCACAAGACGTAAAAACACATCAAAACCCAAACACGCACTGAAGAGCCCTTCTTGAGTGAAGCTACTTGCTCGAACTGGGGGATAAGTTAAAAGAAGATATCCTACAGAAATGCCACATACTCAGGACAGCTCTGGGGCCCAGGAAACAGCGATAGCAGCAAACTGACCCTGCAAACCAAAAGGAAATCAGAGCCCGGGAAGATGAGATCCAGATTTCCCTGCGAGCAGAAGGTGGATGCTCGGCGGTGCTGCAGGAAGGCAGCTTTTCAAAGGAGCTCCACACATGGGAACAAACATGTCCAAGGGCCTCACACCCAACGGGGAGCTGCTGGGTGCCGAACACATCTGAAAATCTGGCGCTTGGAGCGGGCACTGAGCCCTGGCAAATCTGACCCCCAGCCCTGCTGAAAATCTGTCACCACATCGTCAATGTTAAAAGACAGGTTTTTTCAAATGGGAAAAGTGCATTTATCACCCTCAGCAAACTCACGAACAACGCAAGGCATAATTGCTCAAATGTCAAATAAAAATTCTCGGCTGAGTAAACACCACGCGTGGACCTTTTTTGATCCCCAAATATGAATGCTTTAGAACAGGATGAGCATGTGGCCAGCGGGGCTGTAATGGAGAGTGCTTTGTATCCTTAACTATACCAGGCGTGATAAAGTGCCCGCTATCATGAAAAAAAGCTCATCTGAAAGACAGAGGGAAACCAGATGGGAAAAGAGCACAAACTCTCAGCAGGAATTTCAAGGGTGTTTTGTTTTTTTTTTTCCTTTTTTTGATTGCTTTCAATTTTTTCTGAAGTGGAGATCTCTCCCATAGCTGGAGGCTAAGCAGAAATAGGTCCCATCCACCTGAGGCATTCAGAGGACGAGGCTGAAAGGCCAGATTTAGCTTCGGTGCTGGAGCCGCAGCCTCCCGTGCCATCGGGTATCTGTGAGCCCAGCCAAGGGGAAGATGCACCCACAGCCCCTTCACCCCAGTGGGAACCCTGAGGCTGCTGGAGTCTCTACCTCAGCTATTGCTGATTGCAACACCTTGGCTACTTCTGATCTTGCTATCCTTTCTGCTGCCCGGGCAAATGCTTCAGCAACTCTTTCTGCCTCTGGTTTTTCTGATGCCTCCACCACTATCGCCGCTGCTCCTCCAGGGGTGACCACCTCTCCATCCAGACCTGCTCCCTCTGGGCTTTCCATCTCCCCTCTTGCCGCTGCTTTTCCTACTGCTTCCACCTCGTCTTGTGATGCTGTTACATCCTTCTCTGCTCCCTCTGGTGCTGTGACAGCCAGCGATTCCATGTCCCCTGCGGGGTCACCAGCGGCCAGCGCAGCAGGAGGACCTTTCCCAGGGGACAGCAGAGGCCTGCAGCGTCGGAGAGCTGGCCTGGATCCTGTTGGTAGAAATGGAGAGTGTAAAGCAGCACAATTACAAACAAGTGCATTTCCTAGCATCACTGCAAGCAGATCAGTGACAGGTCCTGGAGCCGGCAAGGGCTGCTTTTCAACAGCCTGTCTTTTCTGCAGGGACACGGAGCAAGAGGTCGGGACCCAGAGCATCCATGCGGTAGCACAGCTTTGACTCTCGCATCCCAGCTCCATGTTCTCCTGTGGGTGGCAGCCACTTTCACAGCCTGAACTGAGGCCAACATACAACTGTATACTAAAACGTCTTCCATGTCTCATATCAGGTGGTTTGTGTAGCCTTCAGGGACAAAGAGGAGAATAAAAGGAAGGCTGTCTCTTTCCCAAGATCTGTTTGCTTAATATCCCACGAAAAAAAAAAAAATTCTCTACAGAGAAAACAGCACAAATTCCAGGCAACATACAAGTCAAACGTGTTTTTTCAAACTGTCATACCCTGGTGAACCTCCTACCAAAAGAATCCAAGGGACATCCCTATAGGCAGGGAACAGCAGGCTCGAGGCAGACAGACGTAGTGCGTCTTCTCCCAAAGTTTCTGCCAATGCCTGTCACTCCTGACCTACAACATCCTCCCCGCGGCAGCCTGTGCTCCCCCCATGTACACCTAGGCTCTTGTGCTTCAAAATCTCTGCTGCCACACCAAGCTTTCAATTGGCATGTTCCTCCCAACACCCCGGGAGGACCATCAGCTTGGGTGAAATTTTGACAAACAAATCATCATTTCTGGTAAACACACAAGAGGCATTGTTAGAGGAGATCCATAACTGTCTAATGTACATATTAATCAACTTTTGTATTAGAAAGATCCCCTGTCAAACATAGCTCTCCTCTCAGGTCAAAACCTAAGTTGTAGTGAATTAAATGAGTAGTTTCCATAACAGACTTTGAGAGGAGTCATACATAGATGCTACTCCTCCTTAGTAATACCTACTCCAGCCTAGAAGTCGGGACAAGTCTGAAAGGCGATACTGGATGGAGTAAATTGTATGAATTCAGAGTACGAGTTTAGGATCAGAAAGAGCCATACCCACTGGCTTGGNCCTAAGACTTCTGTGGGAAAAAAAAAAAAAAAAAAAAAATCACCATTTGTTTAATATCCCTGTGCTTTGTCTCATCTTTCCCACAGAGACCAGCGCAGGCACCGGATTAACACACAACAAACTTTTGGGCATACGACTACAGAGCAATACAAAGGGATTCCTGTAGGATGGAGGCATCCTCGCACTCGCAGTAACCCTGCCAGCACAACACCAGGGTCTGGCACAGCTCGCCAACCCCCTGCACACCTCCACGGGCAGTCCCAAGAAAAGGACAAGTAACACTTGTCAGATGTGCTGAGCAACTGCGGTCGGCGGGGGAGCCTGATGCAGGCAGAGGGAGGATACCGGCTGTTCCCGGCTCACACACGCTCCACAAACCACCAGCAGGGAACTGGGACAGGCCTGATGAAATAGTGATGACACCGCTGCTCAATGCCATTGAGCATCAGTAATTGAAAAGGAGGAGGGGAAAATAAGGTGGAAAGCTTTGAAAGGATGGTGTGGAATAAACAAGAGGTGCCGGGGTAAGAAAAAGGGGAAAAGAAGAGCTGAGAAGGTAGAGGGGAAAACTGGAAAAGAGATCACTGCTGCTAAGAGGAGGAGGGTTGTGCCCAACTACACTTAGAGAGAAGACCAGGGGTCGAAAGCCACCTGAAGCACCCTGCCACCCACACCTACATCCTTGTGGACACAAGTCAGTCACTTGCTCATGCCGTTGAACAAGCTACCTGCATATCTGCTTCATTAAATAGTAACCCTGTAGGTCTGCTGACAAGAACATACTTCTCTCCCCTTTGGTAATTAGCCCTGGAGGCTGGTCACGCTCACTGGCCATGAAACGCTGCAACAAGCAGCCTTTTCATGCCACAAGCTTTACCTTTGTCCCTGTCTGTTCCCATCAGCCTGGTAAAGGCGGGCACGATGCCTGCCTGACACCGGCGCTCCTCGGCCGCATTCATGCTCTCCCCCTGCCCAGACGTCTCTCAACAGGGCAGATATGAGCTCCCTGGGACACTCAGCCAGTGACCGCAGAAACCGGGAACTTTCAGCCTTTTCCTTCTGCTTGGGAAAAAAAAAAAAATATATAAATCAAGGGCAGACTCGAGAGCGGCAATTCGCTGCCAGTCAGCTTGAGAGAGCCGCAACTCGATATGCTGGGAAGAGGAAGGGTCTTACGAGGCTCCAGAGATGCAGGAGAGGAAGCGCAGGGTTTTGTGCGAGGAGCTGGAGAGGAACTGAAGGCTCAGCCCTTCTGCAGAAGGCTGGGCACGCTGTTTGCTCAGTGAACCTCACCCTGGGGCTGAGCGGCTTTCTCTCACCTATGCCACCGAGGGCAGGACTTCTCTGCCCGCTGCACGTGCCAGCCATGACAAGGCTCTGGCCCCAGTTCCTGATAGAGTCATAAAAGCAATAAAAGGCCCAAATTTATTTTAACAAACATGAAACGCCTCCCAAAGTTCCCGCAATGTGGGCTGAGTTAAGCTAAAGCTGACATGAACTCAGTGTAAGGGATTAAAACATTTTTTTTTTTTCCTTTTAAAATTACTCTCCTTGTCAAAAAACAAAGGAGGCAGGTTAGTAACACTTACCCCTTTCAAAAATGTTAGGAGACTGAAAAGAAGCATGCATAGCCCAAAGCTCTAGCTTTATGATCACATTTCCCCTCCAAAATATTTTGGAGATAAATTCCAGGCACCTCAGCAAGGAGAACAGTGCAAAGATTAAAAACAAACGTATTCCCAGTAATTCCGGGCAGCCTGTTCCAGTGGTGAGACCATGAACCTGGGAATGAACCTTCAGCCGTGCTCCAACTTGAGATAAGACCTTGAGTAGGTCCCACCTGCCCCTGTGGCCTGTGGTCCCTCCTCTGTAATACTCTGCAGTGGCAATGACTGAGAATTAGCAAAGGTTATTCCTTATTTTATGGTGTCTGAGGTCTGGTCACTGCAAGTGCAATTTTTCAAGAAGCTCGCTGCCAGCACAGGTTTTGTATGTGTACATATTAGCATTTTGACCCACATTTGCACGGGGGCCAATTTAACCTCATAACCTCCAGTTTAACCTCATAACTTACCTCTCAACCACCAGAATATTACCCCTGCTGTCCCTAGGGGAGCAGGCTTTTGGGTCAAGCCACCGCTCAGCTGCACCACGTTGTCAAAGCCCACCCCCTCCCTGCCCAGCTCACTCCAACGCCAGCCCTGCACACACGAAGAGCATCCCCACCCTGACCCGCTTTTTCTGAGCGCTCGCACACCTCGCTCACGACTCTGCAATTTCGGTGCCTCCCATGTGCTGTACAAGCCCTGCTTCCTTCCACCAGAGCCCAGGCTGAGGGCTGATTTCTGCTCCACGGCAACTGCGTTCGTTCGGGGAAGCGGTTTGCAAAAGCCCCTTGTTAAAATCTCTCCCACCACTCGGCAGTCGTGTCATTTGCCCCCAGCCCATTTGTTTATGTCTGACTAATGTTCATTGCTTCAAAATGAGTTTGAAGCTAATGCTGTGTCTCCCAATTAAACGTTTGATGGAATGACATCAAAACCAAAACAGACAGAAAAAATGATTTCCCTTTGATAGGCCGACCACATTGTACAAAACTCGCTATTATAAGACTCCAGTTGCTTAGAATTTTGCCAGACTTTAATCTTCTGAATTAAAGCTTTCCACGGTGGTTGTCTGCCCCAGCTGGAATTCGGGGTGAAAATTTCAGTTAATGCAGTTCATCCACTACAGGAAAACTTTTTACCCAAGTTAAAAAAAAAAAAAAAAATCAAACCCAAACAACTGATATCCCTTGCAAGCGTTTGGTTGAACAGTCTCAGCGCTATAGTTTGGAGCACTGCTTTAAAATTTGGCAGGAAGGTCACAGTGGTGCCAGGGAATAATTTTTTACTGGGCAAGTAAGACACCTTTGGCCAAACTACGAGCCCCTGAAAAATCAGCTTGCAGATGCTTTACAGTGATTTGTGATAGTTTGGCAGCGAAAATATTCTTCAAAGTCCTGACTTCACAATCTGAATATTCTTTTTGTGCACTCTTGGTTTTCTTTAATGTAATCTATAAAAATAGCCAGCGACCTTTAGTGACATCTAAACAGGCTCCCGGTTTCCTTCCATGGTTTGAAGACTTAAACAATAGCCCCAAAGAAATGACTCAATACTACACACACGTGTACTCGGTGCCTGGGAAATTGCTGGTTGTTGGTCAGCAGGAACGAGGAGGAGATTCACACACTTCCAATGTGTAGAGGGTTCAGGCAAATTTGGGGGATTCTGGCATGACAGACCTGAGATGCAGCAAGCCAACATCCCCCCAGCCACCGCTCCACACACACCCAGCAGTGCGAGGATGCCCGCAAGTTTTGGGTGAAAGACACCATGGGGGAAAAATATTCTGGGTCGCCAGGGGACTTGGTGGCTACCCTCACCGAGCCCTCGGTGTAACGCTTTCCATGCACTGAGCTTCCCAACTTCTTAGCACAGGCTGCTAAAATCTTTCAGCATGGCAGAATGGATGATTTGTGCTCCCAAACCAGCATGTTCCTATTGGTAGGGTACAAGCATTAAATTACCTTCACTCCTAAAGAAGGAGGAAAATTTCAGAATCCTATTAGGCAACGTTCACCTGACACCAGCTTTTAACATGTGTCCTGTAACCTCGGACAGAAAGAAACCCTCAACAGCTCAGCTGGTGGAACTGTTGCCTTTCGACCACAAGCAATGTGTTTGAAACCTGAGAGAGGAAATATGCAGGTTTCTGAATAAATCAGGATTCTGGAAGTGGGGTCAACCTCCTGGCTGATAGTCACAATATGACAACTGCCAGTGTCCAAGGAAAGCAGACAGTTTGCAAGTGAGTTATGCTGTCGCTCTGAAACCCCCGTCTCCTAAGAACTTCTTTTCTATATGCCTGCCAAAGCTGCTATTTACCCAACATAGCCACAGCGCTTGGGTCATTAAACAATACTGATGGCAATGCCCGCAGAACTCCAAGCACCTATTGTAGTATCATTGAATTCCTCCTTTGATCACCATGGTCAGAAATATCTGATTTTTATCACTCTGTAATAGCTCCCAATCAGCTTTGAGAAGTTACCACAATGCTCATGGTAGAACCTTTGTCAGGCCAGGGTAATCATTGACAAAACCAGAACAGCAGATCTCGCTAGTTCAGCGTTGTCAGCCATATGTGACCTTCTCCATGGGCTCGCTACCCCAGGGACAGGGTTTCAGCTTCCATGTTGAAGACTACCCTGCCTGTGTCAGAGCAGAAAAGGCTGTAAATGTAAAAGCCATTTTCCGAACTTCCTGCAAAAGCCTGCAGAGATTAAAAGGGAAGAAAATTTGAAGCACATTTGAGTCATTTCTGGAGGACACACACACACTCCTAGGCATAAAATAGGAGCTTTCACGTTCGTATGTTGCTACTAGAACATTCAAGAGAAACACATCTTTCCCGCACCTAAATTTTCCCTCGTAAAATTCTGCCACCCTTCATCTGTGTCCCAGACAATGCTTACAAATAACCTAGCAACATTTTGTAGTCGCTGTTCTGACCTAGAGATACCGGTAGTCACTATCTTCCCCCTCGCTAAGATGGTCTAATTGACACGTATATAACTAAACCCCAAGCAGCTGCTCATTCAGCATGTGCTTAGCATTGAAAGCTTCTGTTTCAGACTTGAAGGGCTCATATGCCTCGAAGTTTGCCTACGCTCTCCAGACGTACCAGTTTGTCTAATAAAAGACATTATCTCTACCTATAAGCCTTGTCCAGCAGTAATTGGAGAGATGTATCTTGTCCGATTCCAAAATTTACCAGTCGAAAGGAAATGAAAACCCAGTGCTCTGATGAACGCTTCTGAAAACAAAATGGTTAAAAGAAAGTAACCTGAAATTAAGTTTATAAAACCCAAGCAATTATAGAAGTTAATATTATTTTACAAATTTCTGTTTTCTGGATGCTGATATGTTGCTTTCAAGAGGCTTTCTTATTTTTGAAAACTCCTAAGAAACTCTCAAGAGCCAAAAACATCGTAAGTGAGCTTTAGGACCAAGACCTCATGGACTTCTCTAGGTGAGGGAGACACACATCAACACCCATGACAGCTTGTTCCAGTGGGGAAAAAAAAAAGGTTATCCTTGGTTTTGGATGCATTCTGTAAAACTAGTGATGATTATAACTCAGTTGCAACATATTTAATGAATCACAATGAGCAGCTGACGGGTCACTTCAGCGGAGGAAAGATCAAATTTGCAACAGCGATTTGAAGAGGGAGCATTTTTAGGTAATCATAAGTTACATAATTACATGATTAATGCCTTAGGTTTGTAGGTAGTCAAAACCTAGTAATAATACATATAATAACCTGTCTAATCCAACTCTTTAATGTGTAGTTATAATCCCATGTTCAGATAAGAATTCCTCTCTCTATTACCTAACTGGTGATGTACACTCCAGGAATTTTTGGATTGGCACTAAAGTACCAGGCATTATCTAGAGGCAACACACCGGATTCAAGGGGCAGCTGTACGGTGTATCTGCCAACTTAGGTGACTTTCTAAAGGGTTAAACAATAATTGGAATTTATAAGACTTGCATGTTCCTGAGGACTGAGGGAAAAAGGGAAGAAAAAAAAAAAATCACAAACTTCTAAATTAAGACCTTAGAGTAGGCAGGAAGGTGCAAGCGACCCAGGAAAGATGAAGCAAAACCCAAAGACTGTATCCACTTCACCTAAGACAGCAGCTGTGTGTTCTGGTGGAAGCATTGGTTTCCTACCTCTAACATGTGCACACATTCACGTCCCTCAGTTACAGATCACAAACCTATTATTCCAGTTACTTCGTCTTGTATAGTTTGTGAAATCTTAAGGACTTTCATTCTCTGGTGCATTTTGGGAGTTTTGCAGACTTTCAGTGCTGCTACTCAAGTCAGCCACGCAGCCAGATGATTAAGCTAAATTTCCTTAAAAGAAAATCTTCATTTAATACTTAAACGAAAGCATTGAGCTCTAAAACATTGAAGTGTTATTTAATGACCATTACAGCAGTATGAGAGCCAGATGCAAGCTGCTCCGTGCTGTTCAAGCTCAGCTTCCCAGGAGCGATGCTCTGCGTGACCTAAACCCTCCCAGCAACATGGCCAACAGCACAGAGCAGCTCCACAATGTTTGACTGTTCACTGGAGGTCGAGTCCTCGACCCAACATATAGCCAACTTACGTACCGCCAACGTATATCTCCTCTTGCTCTTAAGGCAGCTAAACAAAAGCTGCCTTTTGTTACCATCAGCCACTAATCGCATCAGGCACTCATTGCATCAAACTGCAGTGGCTCTCAGTGATGCTTTTGGGCTCGGTCTCTTCCCACCAAAGCCACTGGGCATCTTGCTAACTAGTAGCACATGGGAAAAGCCCTCAGACCATACATGTGATGCGTGGCAGAAAAGTCCATGCAGAGTATGTACAAAAAAGGAAAATTGAACCTTTTTCAGAATGCAGCTGTCTCGGGGGTAGAAAGCAATGTCTGTTTACTAGTTAGCCGATGGAATAATTTAGGAGTAATAGAGACTGAACACCCATTCTTCTTCGGAAAATGTATGAATGTACCAAGCTTTTCATTTGGTGAGCTCTAATTACTGAAAAATCCACAGCAGCAAGTTGCCAGACTGCTCTCAGACCCTCAGAGGGACACCTGAAAAGCGTTCCTCTAATCACCACACTGCATCAGAGAAGCAGAGTTGCAAATATTCAAGCAAATCCCTACTGGATTCTTAAAGGAAGCTCTAATCCGATCCTACCGTCTACTGAGAAATTATGCATTTGAAGGAAAAGGATCTGTCTCCCATCACAGAAGTTTCCTCCAGCATTTGAGCTGAGCCAAGTGCAAATGAAACCTTGAACCCATGCCCAGCATGATCATCAAGAATTGAAACTTTCGAATAAGGACAATATAAAAGATGCCAATAAAAATTTCTTGACTGCAAGCCCTGTTCTGATGCATAAATCTCACCCCACTTCCCTTCCAGCCCAGCTAAAACCTGGGCTGTGCCAAATCCCCAGGGAGACCCCACTCACAGTATTTCTGACACAAGCCAGGGAGCAGTTGAAATTACAAAGACAGTTCTCATGAGAATCTCAGATCAAAGAAGCCTACCTCCATTTGCATGAACTTTTAGGTAAACATCAAAAAAAAAAAAAAGTTTAGAGTTCACTGAGGGACCGACCCTTTTCTACAGTCACCCTCACACAAACCCTGCATTTGCCATTTCTCTTTGTGGGTGGCAAGGTCTTTAGGGCAGGCACCAGGACTTCCTATGCATTAGTAAAATGCCAGCACCATCAGCCTCTGGTTCTAAATGGAGCCTGCGTGTCCTGCCACAGTGTAAATAATATTTGTAACCCATCCAGCTGTAACACATGACTTCATGATGACCCTCCCCTCATCTATCCACGCTACTCGAGGTTATTGAGGTCAAATTTAGTGAGGTTTAACATGTGAAAGTGAATCATACATGGTGCGCCCAAATGACCAGACTGGGAAACAAAACACATGATCAGGTCGTATCGGAATAAAATTGTAAAATGTATAACAAAACTCACCTATGTCTCATTCCTCCTTTGCTTTAACCACTAGATGTTCTCCATTCAACTACCTGTTACTGTCTCTGAGATTTAAATTAAACCCAAAGTACTCTCAGAGGCATGATCGCAGCACAGAAATGTCATAGGAATATACTTTTGCCTTGGCATCCTGTGTCTGGGAAAAGATATAAAAATAAAAAGAACTAAAAATCCCGTGATGACAAGCTAAGTTCGGGCACCCTAACTAAGAGCTCAAAATCTCACTCTTTCCCCTGTATTAAAGTGAGCAGCTTCACAAAGACTCAAACCATAGATTATCTTTAGGGTTATTGCGATGTGACTGTGAAGCTTTCTCGTCAGGCTGCCGGTGGGGGAAAAAAAAAAAGCAAGCTTTCTGAATCAGGCCCTTATCATTTATACCACATTACAATCCAAAATGAAAAATGACTTGCTCCAGATTTGATAGAATAAAGCATCTTGAGATGCCATAGAAGTACCCAATTTTCAATAAAGACATTAAACCTAAGCTTCAAAAAAAGGGAATAATTACATCATTTTTTGCTTTGAGTTTTAATGTTAAAAGTGTCAATTTATAAAACTAGGTGAACATCCACAATTCCTAAGCAGACTGCAGCTAATTAGACCCCTTTTGATCTTTTATTTTGCCTAGAAGCTTATTTAACAACTTTACACAAAACTCAAGGTTTTGACACACTAGTGGACTGGGGGAGGGGGGGAAGACCAGAGAGAAGAAAAATGCTCTCTGCCGCTTGCTAAGGTAGGAGGCTCGTCCCTTCCCCCAGCACACACGCTGCCAGCAAACCTGGGAAACACCTTCTGGTGATGAGAAGGACTGCCTCTTATTTGAGCTCTCTGGATGGAGACATGATAGAGAACAAAATATTAAGAACTAAATCAAAGTACAGTTGTTACTAGTGCTCCAGCTTTACATAGACAATTTGTGCGTATGAATTACTGCGTTAGGTGAAGGATGGCAACGCAGAAGAATAAACATCATGTCTCCAGAGCCATGGGATGGGTTGCCTTTAACTGCCGCTGCAAATAAACTGGGCACTGGTTTTGCAGCATTCTTTGAAACGAAAGAGAAGAGGGGCACGGCAGCTTCCTACCTGAGCAGCATCCCCATGGATTGTAGAGGGTTGTCCAACAGGGTCTGGTGGGAGTGGGATAGGCAGAGCTGGTCAGAGAAGCAGAGAGTAGAGCCCATACTGTGCTACACCGCATCAAAACAAATCTCCGAGTGACTTGATTCCATCCTGGGGCAGTGGAAGGGACTAGACAATCTGTCCGGGTCCCTTCCCTTGAAGGACTGACATTAAAATAACTGTGAGAGCCCCATGATACAGAAGCCGCTAGGCCTTTGGCACTTGTCATTTCTGTCACCACATCACAACATCCCTCTCCTTTCTGTAATAGGGTACTCTTGCCTCTGAGACTTCCATGTCTCCCAGGAACTCAGCACAGCAGTGAAGTCAGGATTGTTAAGGGCAAAAAGCTCCTTGCCCTGTCCTGAAATGAAACAATATTATTAGACCTGAAAGACCCAGGTTGTTGGGCTCATGCACGCAGACCCTGAAGGACCATGGAGCCAGACTGATCCAAGAATGGCTAATCGCAGCCTGGGAAAGCACTGATTTATTTCTGGACCTCAAAGACTACGTTTGTCCTATATCATTGCTTCATCCCTTGTAATAAAGCATAGGGGACTTTATCAACTGCTGTGCATCAAAGGGGAGGGGGTGTTGCACACAATCTGAAAGGGAACATCTTTAGCAGCCTTTGGACTTGCTGCAACTGTGGATGGGCAGGATGGGTTAACAGCATGGCGTTGAGTCCTGCCCCGACCAGGGGGAAATCCCTAGAAACGTGAAAACCTGTGTAAACTGGCTTTTTGATGGTTTGGCAAAGGGGGCAGTACTGTTGGATAGAGGCTTGTGGCACATCACACTAAATAACATCTAGGGTCAAGCACAACTATGTGAAGGTCAGATGTGCATTGCTCGGTGGGTTGCCTGGCACATGCGAGACCATAGCTCGTCCATGAACAATGGAGAAGGCCCATATCCTTCCACTTGGAAGCAGCAGGAAGACTGGCACACAGGAGTCTCTAGAGCCCTGTGAGCTCCTGGGACAAAGTTGTTTCGAGAAAGCAGTGATGCTGCACGGGGGCTGAGAAACAGCCAACAGCAAATGCAAACAGCCAAGAGGTGAGTCAACCCCTCTCCCCTTCTCTTCTCCAGAGCAAAAAGGGCTGGTACTAACACCTGCCTCCCGTAACACAACTGCAAGATGAGACCATTCCCACTGTGGATAATCCCTACCCTGTCTGAGCATCCCGGTGGGTGTCTCTGCACTCTTTGGCAGAGGATGACAGTTTTGCAGCATCAACCTATGTTGTAGTATCCCTCCCACTCCCCTGGGGTGAGGGATAGCCCTGAAAGTGGGAAGCCAGGCTAAGAAGCAGGGCATGGAGAAGGAAGAGACAAGGGATGGAGGGAATGAGCTGCTTCAAACAGCATAGCTGCACTGCAGTATCATGCTCCCGTCTGCAAGCTGTTCCCGGCAAACAGGGACCTGGATAGATGTGAAACAACCATAACCATCTGGATTTACTGATTCAGCTGTGTTAGTCTCTCTGTCCAACAGGAGCAAACCTGGGATCTGCTCTAAACCTCAGCTCAATGCTAGTAACAGCCCTCCAGTCCTGCCCTGTCAGCACTTACCTTTAACCATCGTTGGTCTTGAGGTGGGAAAGTCTGAGTTTACCTGGACAACTGAGTTTATCTAAGATTCCTTGTTCAAGCAGGAACAAACACGGTGACGACAGCTCTCAGGCCCCACTGAGCTGTTACAGCCTCCCCACATCCATTCTGCTCCCCCAGAGGACCCCAACCACAGCCCCCGGCTGTGCTCTGATTCCCCCACCCCACACTCACAACCAACCAAGAAAGCTTAAGCCATTGCCTTCAATTTCTTGAAAAATTGGTCTTCCTCACCCAGATCAGAGGCCATCCCGGCTTGCAACTTTACTTCCTTTTCTCCTCGCTCTCCTCCAGGTACATCAGCCGAATGGGGCTTCCACAGAGGAGGGGAAGAAGCAAGTGATCACGGACCGTACCTACACAACAGCAGCAGAGCTATTTCACCCCTCATGCTGCGCATCACAACATTAACGATTTCAAAGAAAACCATTTGCAAAGCTAAAAGCTTAATGCAGCAACAAAAATCAATACCGTGCTCAAGAAAATCTCTCGATGATGGAGACTTTAAAGCATCATTCAGGTAGACAGCACTGGGGCATTCCCTCCGGTAACGGTGGCCCAGCAGACAATTAGAGAGGGGAGGCTGCTTTAATTTATTCTCTTTGTCATCCTAATATAGATCTTCCCTTTTGAAATGGTGTTCGTACCTTTATACAGCAATCTGGGTTCACAAATAGAACAAGTCCTAAAAGCTAGGATCAATATATCCCACATCGCCTTTCAGATGGGAGGAAGGGAGAGCACAGCAAAAAGGAGAGGGCCAAATGCCCTGCTGGCATAAACAGCACGTTCCTTAACACTGCAGTTTTACCATTAGAAGATGACTCCAAGTGTGGACTCAAAGTTAGTTAAATTAAATGGGGGGGGGGGGGGGGGGGAAGGAAAAAAAAAGAAAAAAAAAAAGAAAAAAAGACAGTCAACCCTGCATCCCCAGAGCAGCTCTCTGCAAACAAATTCAAGCCTTTTCCAAATGTTAATAATTTATCGTGTATCATTACTAATAATACTGGCAAACAGTACTGCTCGGATGCAGAAACTGAGCAGGGAGGCTGAGCTACCCGAGGTGACAAGCCGGAGAGAGGAGCCAGCTCACCTGCCTGCTGCCCGCGCTGCCTTTGGCACAGAAGCATCCCTCCTCCTTTTCCAACACTCCCTGCTTTCTAGGCACCTGAGAGTTGTAAATAGTTTACCTGAAACTATCCACAAGCAAAACAGGAATCATAAAGGCTCCTTTTGCCTGCAAAGGCAAATGCTGTTTTAAGGTACAAAAGCAGTGAATCCACGGAAATGCTGATCCCTGGTTTCAGATGAAAACTTCAAATGCTGTGAGTCTGGTCTGTCTCTCTTTAAGAAAGCATTATTCCCAAGGTTTGCTTGTTTGTTTTTGTATACCAGACTCCTGCCCTCTGAGCAGAGGTGGAGCATAGGAAGGCATTTCCCTGCCTTGGCCACAGTGGGCTTGAAAATATTCCTAAAGGAAGCAAGCTTAATAAACAACAGCAAACAGTCCAACGGGCCTCCTCCTTGGCTCCCAATAAACAAGGAGCAGAAGTAAGCAGATCGAAAAAAACACCACCACTACCCCAAAAAAATACCGGAGGGAAGATTTTGAAAAAGCAACTAATCAGTGCTTAATTTTGCCCCTATATGTCAATGAAATTCAAAAGAATTTGCACGTTGTGAGGGAAATTCCAGAATGAAAACTGGTCCACGCATGCAAGTCTTAAGCAACTTAAAGAGTCAAACAAGAACTAGCTATAGACAGTTTACAGACATGGAATGATGGTTTAGGTATGGAAAATCATCTCCAAAAGTTGCAGGGACAAGTGACAGTGCACAGGCTTACGAAGTGCATGGGTCACCCCTGGGTGCTCTAAGGTGTCCCTGTACCCCAGGATCCATCCTTATAGGAGAGTGTGCAGCAGGCACAGAAACTTGTCTATAATTTGTTTCTTTGTAATCTAATTGATACGAGTTTCTCAATTTGACATTGTCCTAAGGGACAGAAATACTCTCTGCTTCCATTACATACGCTCGCCAAATCCATATAGCTCTATTCCCCAGGAAAGAAACCTCCAAGGATTCCAATTGTTTTAAATACAAAGCCTAAGCAAATGAAAAACAAACCCTCTCCTGCCACCTACTCAACAAGCACATGCAACCCTACCAAAACACACTGCTGCTAACACTTTGCAGCAACACTTGCTCAACACCAAACAAAGCACGTATAAGTCACCAAGTCAGCTGGTAAAATCAGATTTGGTATGTCAAAATATTTCAGTTTCACCCAAACACTCTTAGTTAGCTAGTGCTAAATATTCATGCCATCTCTTAATCCTTCTGCCAGGCAAGCCAGATTTCCTGCTAGAAAACAAAGTTAAGTATAAGTGTCTAAGATCACAGAGGAATGTTGCCTGAACCGAAATAATAACTAACATCTCATCCCTCAGTCTGTCCTCCTCCAAAGAACGAGGCTCCAACCCCTTCCACTTCAGTACATTTCACCTTGGCTTTTATCCACTGCTTATTCCTCTTATTTCCTCTCTCCTAGAATCCAAATAAATCTGTGCGGTGCTAGCTAAGCTCCGACAAAGCAAACGGTGGAAGAAAGGCATCTCATCCCCTTATTCACTGAACTGCTCAGGCGGCCCGTGACAGGGTGCTGCCACGTGTCCCCTGGGGCCTTGCACAGCTTTCCAAGTGACTCCCTGGGGGAGCACCCACTGTTTCCCCAGGGAAGCCCAGTTC
>VYZM01022316.1:107313-138951 GCA_013398915.1 Dromas ardeola | reverse complement strand
GGGGGGGGCGGGGAACAACAAAAAAAACCAACAAAAACCCAAACAGTCAACCTTGCAGCCCCAGAGCACCTCTCTGCAAATAAAGTTCTGCAGAACTAGGCTTCCCTGCGGAAATGGTGGGTGCTCCCCTGAGAGCTCACTCGCTCTCCCCAATACTTCAGAGAGCAGCTGCTTTAGCACTGGGGCTGGAGCCTGCAATTCTGGCTTGCTGCACCGTCTCCTGGGTTTGCTCCAGTCCCTCAACCCTTCCAACTGTTCTTTGGAACCAAGACACACCAAGGAGCATCGGGACACGCTTACAAAGCGATGGCTGAGAGTTTGTCCAGAAAGCTCTATGAGCACAAGTGCTTTTGTTTCTAACAAGAGAAATGTCTACAGGGCTGCGTTTTAGGAAAAGGGCGAAGAAACATCTGTGTACACACCACAGCAGCGCAGGCACAAGCTGCAGCTGCAAAGCCCCTCCAACTCGGCCGATGCTGCCTGCTAACTGCTGGCATAAATATAGTAACAGGGTTGCACATATGGCAGGCTGTTTAATTTTAGAAATCAAAACTATCAAGTGATTAAGTTAGTCATCCTTCCTCAATTTGGGACCAATACAACAGTACCAGAGGCAGTGGTCATAACCACTGTGGTTTGCGAGAGAGAAAGAGAGCGCATGTGCGTGCTCCCGCGGCGGCGAGGAACACCAGAAACCCCGTCCTGCTCTGCCCAGCCTTGTTTTTCAAAGCAGGATTGGACAAAAGGGGAAAAAAACCCAAAAAACCAAAACCAACCACAAAACACCTTAAAACAGCCTTCAAATGAAAACCGAGTGCCTGCAGATCCACATGCGTGTACGCGCACAGCCTGCAACACGCTCTGGATGCGGTACAGCAGAACCGCCGCCCTCAACACGCGCTTTCAAGGAGCAAGGTGAAAATAACGTTGGGTCAATTGGCCTCTGGAAGTGGGATACGTTCAAATCTCAGTCAGGGCTTTGAATTTCCCACGGGAAACTAGTGGAGAGGGAAACAGGAGCCCGGTTCAGCCAGCACAGCTGCCACGGTGCAGCCGCGTCTGGGTCAGGCACAAGAGCGAGCCATATGCTCCGACATGGCACAGATCCTTATCACCAGTTGACGAAGACCTACTTGTGCTCAGCAGCCCGGCCCGTGCCAATGTTCCCGCACCATCCTCTGGATCGGAGAGGTCTTGATGCACCACAGAAGCGACAGCTTCCTTCAGAGAGCCCCACGGCTTATCCTAAGCACCAGTCACGTCAGGAGGATGCAACCCTTCAAAAACCCATCGGTATCTTTCCCTTCCAGTGAAAACCAACGAAAGAAGAAAGCAAACAAGGCATGGAGGGATTTTCTGTTTCTCTAGACAAACACACTAAGAGCAGTTCAAAAGAGGCTAATTAAATTCCAAAATCCCTGTGCAAATACGTTAATAATGATTTTGAAATGAGCAGTTAACCAAGGAAGTTTTCAAGGTGGGAAGTGTTTGATACAGTAGAGCGCGTGAGGAAGAGCCGCTCAGCCTGCGTTAGAGACAATCTCTCTGGCGAGCACACGTGTTCGGGGGAGGGGGCAAAAGCGAATGCTCCTGCACCCAGGAACAGCAGTATCCCCAGGCAATCCCCTTCCTTCCCAATCACCGGGAAGCCAAGCAAACACTAAACGGCATGGTCGTGAGCCTGAAAGATCACTGCATAGCCCCATTGAAGAGCTCTTCTTACGTATTTCCACAATGGAGGAAAAGCAAAAGACATTTTTTCTCTCCTGCTGTCACTACGGGAATTTTCCAAACACCGGGCAAATCTTTTTCCTCTTCCCACACAATCCTAGTCAAACCAAAGAAAAAAAAAAATCAGTTGCCTGTAACAGAGGTATAACACTTACTTATGGGGAAGGGGTTGTCCCATAGTCACAAAGACCTTTTGCCTTATTTTCCTTGTTTCTGCAGCTTGCGTCAGTAACAGCACCGATGGAAAGCGTGTATGAAATGCTGATTCTAATAGGAACCAGAGTCTGCCCCTCTTGTGCATGAAGCATGAAATGATGAAAAATGGATAATTTCTTATAATTGTTCTTATGGCAGAGTGGAAATATCTGGCCTTCTTACATGGTCTCCACTCCCACGGTTCATGGAACCTCTCAATTTTAAATGTCATTGTTCTCACAAGCAAGAAGAGCAATAGTACCGGTCTTCATTTAATGACGGCAAACCAAGATCCACAGAAAAGAAGTGATAGGCCCTTGTGAAGTCCTTGGCAGAGTAAGGAATTAAATCCACTGGCCGAGGCCCTGAAAACCAGGCCATCCCGCCTTAGTCAAACCTCCAACCATGGTCACAAGAATACCCCTCCTATTTTCTTTCCCTTATTTGCTGCATGTCCTTGCTCAGTCAAATACAATTAATTTTTTTCAGGCAAGATCTCATGAGATATTGATTCATATGCTTGTTAAAATCCAGATCCATTATACCTCTCTTTTTGCTTTCATTCACTAATTTTATTGTCCTATAAAATAAAAGATTTTCTGATGAGATATATTCACCATGCCGCCACTACTGCTAAAGGCATACAGCTGCCATCATCTTCCGGAAACATGTTTGTTTAGTTCATAAATCCTCGTTTCAATATTTTGCTAAATACAAAAATTACGCATGCAGGATAATAAATTCCAGGATCATTCGTCCTTTGGATTTGACAAACAGAACTGCAGTTATTTCCCGAGCCCCGAAGTACCTCTTTTAAAGAGCAGTCAGCAGTCTGATAACCTCAGATAAACCATTTAATTTCCAGAAGGAGCCTTGTCTGTATACACATACAAGTTACAGTCCGCTGGGTGTTCTCCCTGATTGCTCCCTGTCGGGAAGCAGAGGTTTTGGGTGAGCGTGTTCTCTGCTTTCTGCATCACAAAGTTGTCTCATTCAAAATTTAAGATTCACTTTCACGAGCCATAAGAAACTCTGTTTGTTACTTACCTCAGCAGCCATCCGAGGATGCCGTTCTGCAGTTTCAACAAGTAGGAGAAGAGGCCCAACAATTGCTTTGCCACTGCATTATTTGTAGGAAACGAAGAGAGAAACTGGGAAATAAAGACAGAATAAGAAATGACTAAGAACTGTGAGGAACTAAGTTAGGAGGGAAAACAGTGAGAGTGGAAAAGCTACGCACCTTTACTCACGTTTAAATGCTCCAAGAAAGGAGAATTACTTAGAGGTAAATCCAATTGGTGGGACCAGAAGAGAAGGAAGCTGGCTGCAAAATTCAACTAGACCACCGGGAAAAGCCTCCAGGGACTTCAATTTATTATGCTGTGGTGAATCCTGCCTAGGAAAGGGATAGAATTCACATTTAAAAGAAGCTCAGATAAAATAAATCAGAGGTGTGCTTACCATATGTGAGCACACACAGGTTACCTTTAAGCTAGCTAAAACTTGCACACTGACAGCAGCAAAGACAAAAAAAAGCTGCTCATCTACGTCTCTGTGACTTCAGAGAGAAGCAGCCCTTGCTGATACACAAGTTTCTGCACGAGCTCTGCGTAACAAAACGCATGAAAGAGCTGAGATGTCCAGAGATGGCAGAAGAACTCCAGGATGTCAAAATTCAACTCCTTGTAACCATCTAATTCACTTCCAAGCTTGCCCCAGGGCTGGGGCAGGAGAGCACACGGATGAAGGAGCGCTCCCCGCGGCAGGCAGGACAGCCATTCCCACCCAGACCGCTCCTCTTCCCTCGGGAAATTTCTCGTGGGTAAAATCAGCCCTTTTTGCACAACTGCTGCGGCACACGTGCGTCCTGCTAATGTGGAGCTGCCCATCATCTGACCGGGAAAGACAGTCACCTGGAAAAGGGCTTGCACCATCTGGGTTTGCACTAGGGCCTTTTGCAGGGCGTACAGGTGCTCCCTCGCCCGGCCAGCACAGGGTTCAGAGGTCTTCCACAGACAGCAGCCCTGGCTGATGGGCACAGCAGCTCCCCGCCAGTGACGTGGGGTGGGCAGCAGAATTTTTGAGGGTGTGAATCTGTCACAATGGCAAAGGGATGTTTCGCCCATGCTAATGCTTCCTTTTGTCCACCTAAAGCCCTCTAGAAAGAGCAGGGCAGAGTGAGACCCCATAACAAAGGCAGAGTAAGACCCCATAAAACCTCCTGTCTGGAATCTAGGGACTGCTCATCAAGAACGTAAGTGCTCTTGGGCAAAAACGTTGTTAGATTTTTTTTGTCTGTACTTTTTTATGTATCCTGGGGTAAGGATTTCTCCACCTAGTTCTCATTCCAACTAACAGTACTGAGCTCACGAGGAGGAATGGTCACAGACTGAAGACCCTGACTGCTAAGATTTTACAGTTTTTTTCAAATCAATGACTATAGACATGCCAGGTTAATCCTGATTAGTAACAAACACCTTCACTGTGATTATATTGATAACACTGTGCCACCACGGAAGACTTTTTACATCAGGTGGACCTCACTTAATTCCCACAGACGTGCCTGATAGTTTAGCCACTTCTCCATCCTTTTTCTCTCCTGTCCACTCTTCCACGTATAGGTACTATTAAGAAAAAGGGAAAAAAGCTAGGAGCTATTATCAGAATTGTGGACATCAACCATCCCTATTTCTCCCTCCAACTGAGGATTGCATTCCTGTGGGCGCTCCCTTTTCCTAGCTGAGCTCATAAGTGCTACGACCCCTTGTTAGCACAGGTCTATCTCGTTGCCTGGAATATGACAGGGTAAAAAAAAAAAAATGCCAAGGCTGAAATGCTTGGAGAAAGGTGCTACATAAACATTTCAGGTACCTGCACCGCACAGGCATTTGAACACCTTATGGGCTGCTTTTAGAGACAACAAACCCTGGCCAAATGCCTCTGTGCAAGTAGTGAGATGACAGCCTGCCAGGATGATCTAGCAGTATGGTGAGTATGCAAGAACTTCGATAAACATTGTGGGATAGCAACGGAAAGAGCTGGCACATGCAAAGCATCAGTTATTCGGGAACAGAGACACCTCCTTGATGGTGCTACAGCATGCCATACCTTGGTAAGCCCATTTCCAAGGCAGCTTTTGTCGTACGCAATACAGCAATGTCAAATGCCAAGAAACGTTTCGTACATCCGCAACATACTGTAATGTGAAAGAACACAGAGGTTACTTGCACCAGACACTGAGCATAAACAATTATCTGCTTTAACCAGCCGTCCTTTTTGTCAGAAGAGGTACAACGTCACAGCTCAGATACTCGAAGGTCAGCGGGCCAGAGCAGGGCATCCTGGCTCCTATTCCCTGCTCAGCAGGGTGCTCTCTGGTAGTCAAAAGCAGGTGAACCAGGATGAAGATTTTGTTCCTCATTCAACACTGACTCACTACATAAACTTGAACAAGATGCTACACCACACCTTCTCCACATGGAAATGGTAGAATTTACCCATTTCCCTGTGCTTGTGTGTACGGTGCAAATAGTGCCCGTGAGGTACTTTCAGGTCATTGGCTCAAGGGTACCAGAGAAGAGCAGAGCCTGACTGTTGTAATATGTTCTGGGCTTATTCTACATGATGTTAAGAGCCTGGGCCAATGTACGTGAATTTTTTCCAGCGCTCCATGAGTTCTTCTGCATAGCAAAGTTAAAGCAAGCGAGAGAAAGAGAGACGTTCCCATTTGATTGGCTGTGACTAGCTGCAATTAAAAACTATAATTTATTACCTTGGATTACGAGTATAATTTCAATGCAGAGAATTAAGGTTTTCTTCTGAGATGGAAATAAAGATTAATTTTTAATTTCCTTTCTCACTGCACATTTAAGAGCAATGGACTCCATAGAAAACTACAGGTCAAAATAGTTTTATGGAGGAATGACAATGTTCCGTTGCCGAATAATTTAATGCTCTTGCTGCCTTTTTAATATTTGACTGCAGCTCCCTCATGCGAAACAACGGCAGCAGACGCCATACACGTTTGCTGCAGTGCTCAGGTCAATGTGACTTTGAAACAACAAAGTTTTCCTGCTCGGGACTTGGGCAGCTTTTGGAGCTCCCTGACGCAGGGAGCTGCCTTCCACAAGGAGGACACGGGCAGCTGGTCTGGGGATGGGAAGAACAAGAATGAAATGAAAACTTAGAGCAAGAAGGCGGCACCGGAATGGACCGGCACCTGGGGGAGGATAGGTGCCCAGCAAGTGCATCCTACCTCGGACACAGACGGATATATTCAGATAAAGCAGGAGAAGCATTTCCATCCAGGAAACACAGCCGCAGGACAGCAGAATTCAGTGGTTTTCCCCGCAGGCAGAACGTGTTATTCCAGTTCCCACAGCACATCAGCAGAACACAGGGGAAAACTGTGAAGCAGGGGGTCATGAATTCACTTGGTCCCGGGCACCATGACTAGGTCACCGCTTGCCAAATCTGCTCCCAGCCCCTGGAGAAAACAGTCTGGGAAAAGCTGGGAAATCCACACCATTACACAGCACTTCTGAGCGATCTGTACAAGAGAATCCAACACAGCATGAGAAAGGAGAGGAGATCTGTGTGCATTCATTCCTCCCAGAAAGAGCGTGTCTCAGGACAGGCTGTTCTGTCGCCCTTCACAGCAGGAGGACACCATCGCATGCCTTAGGCCCAATATTTGACCCTGGGCAACCGGCAGTGAACGGAAACGTCACTGAAATTCAGAAATGCTTTAAATCATTGCTCTGGTAGTAGCAATTAACAAAAAAACACCTGCCATGCTAATGACTTGGATCCCAGTTAATTGAATAACCCTATGCTAATAATAGGCCTTTCCATTGTACGGTTTTTAAAATTTATTGGCATCTTATAACTGGTATCTCGGGTTATAAATGGGATTAGGTGACTAAGTGATGCAACTGCTGCTCACACAAGGGTCAAGCTGAGCACTGAGTGGGGTCACAGGGAGGAATATCTCCCAGGGACCAAATCCTTTGAATGCTGAAGATCCCCAGCTCTTTTGGTGGCTTTTAGTTGAAATCTATTTGAGGAGGGGAAAGAAATTTTTTTCTATTAAATCCCTTCACATAGGGATCTCAGAAGAGGTTCAGATAGAATAACGAAGCCAGTTCTCAATGTTTCAGCAATCCCTCTCCCTCCAGGACTCCCAGGAGGCATCTAAAGTACATCCATTTTCAGTGTAGAACATCAGCAAAATTAGGCACCCAGTTTAGAGCAAGCCAACACCAGTCTGCTACTGGTATAAACTGTCCCTGTGTGAGATGGCCATGAGGGACGTCCTCAGAAGCGGTGCACGGCTCTTTTTGCTTCTTAGGCTGTACCCTCAGGTCCACCAAGCCCAGGCCTCAGGAGGCTGCAAGGAGCTAGTTCTGAGTTAGAAG
Organism: Dromas ardeola; assembly: GCA_013398915.1. Lineage (NCBI taxonomy): Eukaryota > Metazoa > Chordata > Aves > Charadriiformes > Dromadidae > Dromas > Dromas ardeola. The sequence continues at coordinate 131,608 of VYZM01022316.1, read as the reverse complement.
CCAGGGATGCACGCCACGTGCGTATTAAGTTTAACCCCATTATTTTTATTCTGAAAAACAAAACCACCAGGAAGTCGCTCACACAAAAGTCAAACGATGCCATTTTCTTCCTGCAGTCCCTCCCTTCCAATACTGACATATTTTCTCATCTCCTCCAAGGCTAACTGGATCAGCCTCCCGTTAGGCTGAGCGCAGAGCTGCAGACTAATACCGTGAGTTATAAGATGGAACTTTTAGAGAGATAAGGGGCCTCAGGTCACTCATGGTGGGTAGCACCAGCAAGGACATGCTTCATGCCAGGCCAGGAGAGCAAGACAAATATTCTTCAGGTTGCCACTGTCCAACCTGAAGAGTCATCCCCTTGCTGAGGAATTGAGTCTTTTCTGGGGTGTGAAGGTTTGTTAGATGTATTTACTTCCCTAGCTGGCCGGGAGAAGGCAAAAGCTTGATTGCTTCTTGTTGGACTGGGAGATGTCAGAAATCATACAAGCAAGAGGTATTCAGACACATTACAATGCCTCTGAAACCCACAGGTCTCTACGCAAAATATATCTCAGTCCTTTCATGCTGAGTCTCAAAATAGGAAATATAACGCCCACAGATGCAGCTTCCCATCACCCTCGCTGCCCAGACAGCATGACCGCTCTGAGTCTGCTGCTCCTGTTGAAGCAGGGACAGCTCTAGCCATTTGATGTACATCTGCCCGTACCAACTCAGGCAAAGACTTCTCAGAGCTCACACGTAAAAGCAAGATGAGTATTACTTGGGATCCCTCCACAGATAGCATAGAATCTGAAAAAATTAGGGCAACTGAACGGGGAGTGTCTCTTCCTTCTAGTCAGGACTGGCCCCCAAAGCAAATCTCTTACTTTGCATGAGATTTTTAGAAAGAAACTCTTGCCAACTGCAGTTAAAGAGCTGCTCCAGCACTTCTTGCAGCAGGGGTGTTAAGTAACACCCGGACTGATTTTTACCTCGGGCATTTATCACGTCCTGACACCTTACAAAATTCTCTGCAGATTTCCAGTTGCCTATGTTATTTTCCTGCACTGTCTGTCCTAAACAATTGCGTCCAGTCATTGTTCTCTTTAATCAATCATGTTTCCATTCCCTTGTGGCTGCCTTTCAGCAGTGACTGAAGCACTCACTAACTACAGCAAGTTTTCTTCTGTTGGCTGAGGACTGGGAAATCCTGCGAAGGGGATACACACCAGTCTGAATGTGACCAGACTTTGGGAGGACCCAGCTTTTTTCAGCCCAAAGCACCCAGGATTTTGGTCAGCTTTTCAGAAGTACCTCCACTACTGGGATGTTCGTGGCTACCTTTGCCAAAAAAACCCAGATATTTGGACCACTTGGAAAGTCTGGAGTCCAACTTTGGAGCTCCGGGAAAACAAAGGAGAGACAGAACCACCAGCTACGATGGAGCATCTTTCTCTCAGGCGTTCAACGTCAGTCCTGTCTCTAGTAGCCCACCCCTGGTATAACCATTGCCTGAGTGCAAAGACCAGTATGTGTCTCCGGAAATGGAGTTTAGATGTTTGTCTTATCTGAACGAGTTCAGTGACTGAACACGCTGCACAAAAGAGCGTGAGCAACCCTGACAAAGCAACTGCCGCCTCCTTATCACGGTCTCCAAAAGGACTGAAAAGAATCAAGCGTCAGAGACTTATCTCTTGAGAGATGTTCAGCACCCATGCCTGGCTTACCGATCAGCTCTAACTCCCTTTTTCACTAGAGTTTTTCTGCCTTGTTTTTGGCCACACAGTACAGCCTTGCCACTTCCTGAGTGTGGAGGAGTTGCGAGGGGAAGGGGGGTGTGGAGGATGGGCCCTCTTTGCTGATGCTATTGTCTTACATTTCTGGACAATGGGATGTTTTTACCCATGACAATTTTACTGTTGTGATAACCGTAACAAATGGCCATCCCGGTATCACAGGAAGGTTCTGAAGTTTTGGGTGATGACAATAAGATGGAGGCTGCGGACAGGTTGCCTTGAAGCCATGTAAACCTGGGCTCCCTCTGTACAGCCTCCCCATGCGCTCAAAGCTCAATTTGGGGTCCTGCAGCCAGTGTGCCAGCTGCGGCAGTTGGAATTGCTCACCCTGAGATGGGAGAGGGCTCTTGGTTGTGGCCTGCTGCCGGTTCCAAAAAATAGAGGCTTGGCACACGTCCTGTGCATTGCTATGTCAGGCTGCTGCAGCTCTAAGACTTATGGCAATGAGTATTCAATAAAAGGAGTGTTGCAGCGTTAAGAGAAGAATCAATACAGTCTGAAGGGTTAAAAAATAGTCAATCAGAGGAATCTTATAGACCAGGTAAAGGGAAACACATACACTCCTTTCAGAAACAAACCCTCCCGTCTACCCCCACTGACTCCTCCACTTCTTCCAGTTGCACTGGGCTGTTTGTCCTATGCCTGCCGCAACAATCCTAAGGAAGGTAACCTACCACACCACAGAAACATTGCCTTTCGTGACAGTCTTCCCTCCAAAATACTGCTTCTGCCATGAAACACCCCAGATCCTTTGAGTCCCTTCTCCACCTGCTCAGTCAGCTCCAGTAGCACCAAGCCCTGCTCTAACAGCTCCCAACAAAGTCAGTGGAAAAAAACCTTTTCGTTTCAGTAGGAGCAAAGTTTGGCCAATCCTGAATGCTATTGAAAATCCTTCACTAACAGACAAAAAGAACAAACACAGAGATACTTGATTCTGGGACATAAGGGATCAGGCCAAAGGCACCAGTGAGTAGGAAGATGACAAGCTTAGACAAGACAAGGCATGCAAAACAAATCACACTTTACTCCAAGAATAGCCTCTGGAAACTAATATGAGCCTTTTGGGGTACGTTGCTACTCAGCAAGAAGAGAGGCATCACAAGTGTCACTCCATGATAGCAGGACACACCTGCCAACTGACATTTCTACATTTTTGGTGTCTGGAAATAATGACTTAACTCTCTAGGTTGGAACCTGTTTGCAAGAAGCAGGTTGGGGTTGGTCCCACACCAGCCCTGTTTGGGATGCAGTTATGATGGCTATGATCTTTAGCTGATCTCCTGAGGTTCCCCACGTTCAAGATGGTAGAAATTCAAATGCACAAAACATCAGCTCCAGTAAAGGAGGATTCCGATTCTCACTCACACCCAAATCCTCACAGTATCCTAAAAAAAGGTCAGAACAGCCTGTGTCTCCACTTACAATTGTATTTGATCTCCTTGCATTATGTCATCCCAAGTTCTTGAATTTAGACAAGCAAATATATTGATTTATACAGACCTATAAACTACTATACATGCTTTTGAGACCACTCTTTGAATTTTGATATTCCTTAAATAACACTGTTTTCTTATTGCCTCTAGCACTTCGAATGCAGAAAAAGTGTAAAATTAGCATCATGCTTTATTCTCAAGAAAACCAGCACCTCTCTCCCCTCAAAAGCTCAGGGTCTAAGGCCAGCCATATCATGAGAAGGATGGTAAAAACACCGCAGAGACAGTTATAGCAATATCATCTCTTGCTTAGATGGCTATTCTTATTTGTCACTTGCCCACCTGAGCTTGGGGGGAAGACAGCAGTGTTTAAGGACTGGGCAGAGCCAGAAGACCTGCAGCTTAGCCCAGCTCTGCTCCTACCCTGAGCACGTCACCTCACCCCTTGTGCTTCCCTCCCTCTGCCCAACTCTCTGCCCTGGCAAGGACTGTCTCAAGCTATTTTTAGAAAGGCGTAGGTCCCCCAGGCATATTCTGTGCCTTGTTCAGTGAAGCCCTGCTATAATCTAAGGTCTCTAGGCACTTCCGTAATACATATATTCAATAATAATATGAAATCGATGCTAACTGCTTGTGCAAATATCTCCATTCATTTCCATATTTAAAAATTTCTCCTCCAGAAAATGGAAATAATCAACACAAATGTCGGTTTGTAAGCATGCAAGGCTGAATTAACAACAGATGATGTTTACAGAGAGGTCTCACTGAGGAGCTTTGCACCGCTACAGGTCTTTTATCAGACGTTCCCCAAACAGCCCCCCTCTCATGCTGTGCTCAGCTTAACAAATACCTGAACCCCTTTTTCCGTGCTGCAGAGTTTGGAGCTTTGGCACACCGGTCATCACAAGCTGCACGAGGTGAGCTCATGGCTTCACCTCAGTCCGTGCAGGTCAGATTGCACAGGGCAGAGTGGAGCTCCACAACAGTTGCTTGAAACCCTCCAGTAACAGAACCTGAGCTATAATAAAAGCTTCTCAACTATTTTGCATTAGTTTTTTTTCTGTGGGAGGATATGGACAAGGACCCACTAGGTGAGAGAGTGCTCTCCTCCATCGTTGCCCATTAGGGCTGCCAGTTTAAATCACAGTCTACCATTGCTCAAGCTTGCCTGAAACCGGAGGACTTAAGGAAAGGCCCCAGGTTCTATGCCATAGGACATGCTTCAACAAAAAATGACTATACAGCAGCCTTTGCTGCAGAGAAAAGGAAATACTTGCATGGCCCTGAAGTACTGTTTTGAGACTGGGGGTAACTGAGAACTCCTACCAAAAAAGGGAAAATTCAGCAGAGGCTGTAGGTAGTCCTGGCCGGCCACTGCCCACAAGGAAACCACGTTCCTTAGCAATCCACGTGGGAAAAAACTTTATCACAGCTCAGGCCTACCAGGCAGAACTCTGAGAAAAATTTTGTTTTTAAATGTTTTCCTCTTACAGGCATTGAATGAAGAGAAGAAAAAAAACCCAACAAAAAAACAAGTTCTGATGAGAAAGATAAATTCTCAAAAACAGTGACAGACGCCCAGAGCAGATACCGGAGGAAAAATGCCACCAAGATCCGATTAGCCCAGTGAATCAGCGCTGCGGACAGTATCTCTAAACCAAACTACTCTTCCCTTTTCCCCTCCCACACTCTTCTTCCCACCATCGCAAAGCTCTCCCAGCCCACAGCCCCTCTGCCCATCGCTCGCACACACGAACCCTGACCAGGGGCCTGATGCCATCAGCGTTGGCTCACGCAACGCCCACCGTTGATGCTGATGAAGTCAACGCTGGTGTAGGCAGTAGGCCCTCCATGCAGCCAGAATTAGACAGGCAGATTAGCTCAGGAAAACTTAGACGTGATTCGGCCACAGTCACAGCTGGGCAGATGTACCTCAAGCACCTTCCATCAGTGGATGCAAGAGAGGACAGCAGCATGAGAGCCAAGCAGCGCGGGGCTGACTGCCTCTGCCCTCAGCCAGAGGGCTTTTCAAAGGGAAAAACACAAAGGCTGTGAAGGGCGTTGAGGGGATACTGCTCTTTCCGCAGCACCAAGTTGCTCCTCTTCTTACAGGCAAAGAATAACAGTCACAGTGAGCGTCATGGTAGTGACTGGAACAGCGGCCGTGAGAGGAAAAATTATCTCCAGAATAACCGATTGTGGTCAAAGAGTGAAGAGGCAGGAGGAGGAGTGGCAGGAGGATCCTGTCCTGAGCTGACAGAGGAATTCAGTCAGGTTTTAGCTATTTACAATCCCCCTGCTAATTAACTAGCAGACCTTTCAGTGACTCTTCCCAGCAGTGAGACAATTACCATACGACTGACTGTAAGCAGCGTCGTATCCCTCCCGTGCTGGCCAGATCGAGTCATAGTTTCCAGACCAAACGGGTACCATTTTGTTCTCCCCCAAACCCAGGAAACAAATCCTGGAGCAGACGAATTCCGCAGCCTTGCCAAACCACGGGCAGCAGCTTTGCCATGTAGGCATCATGAGGGGCTGTCCTTGCCAAGCTGCGAAGGAGGGGGCTGCGCGAGCCCCCGGCCGCAGAGAGCGCCCAGTGCCACTAAGCACAGCGGCTCTCCCAGGCCTCTCTCTCTCCTCTGTTCTGCAGCCAGTATCAGCAATATCTCTATGGAAATAAGGTTTAATAGTTGCTCTGGATCCAGCAGGAGGAGCTGGCTAAACACACATTTTTGTCTTAATGTAGGGCCTAAATAAACAGGCAAATAAGAACTCAATTTTAAAAAATCCCATAGTTTAAAGGATTCCCTCAATTCTCTGTATTCCTTTTTATTCCCATGGCAACTGATATAAGTCTGATCTGCAGCCCAAGTATTTTATCCTGCGTACTTTTCTAGTACAACTGGAAACACACATAAATACACATACAAATTTGATGTTGACTTTACATTTTTTACAAGTACTGTAACACCTTTCTCCTAAGTAATTGGTGAAAACTTACTGCGTTCTTTAAATAGGCACATCAACCCCACTGATGTGCAGGCAAAACATCTACATCGCTGAGGGGTCCAGAGCTACCCAAGCTCGCCGTGGTACGGCCGATGCCTGCAGTGCAGGGCTCACTTCACTCTCAGCTTCCAGCCACGGCAGAACCCATTCACGCAGACATCGGCGCACAGACTAGCCTGTTGGCTGCCCACACTGACCCAGCAGTAGCCCAGCTACTTCTACACACTGACTTCAACGCCAGCAGATATCAGCCAAATGTCACCGGCACCAGCTTTCCTAATGTTCATCCTCCTTTAAGGCTGCCACAGCCATGCCATTTGGTGGGAACATCAGCTTCTGTTTATCCACAAACTGGATTCTGCTCCTGTGGCTAATGAAAGTCAGGTTCAACCACAATTCACTTGCCACTTAGGAGCTGGAAGCAAATGGAAAGACCCTCACTTTAATTACTTGGTTTAAACAGAGATGTATAAAACCATCGTTTCAGTTTTCGTGTCTTCACTTAATATTTTGTCGTCTGCTGGCAAAACTGCCACGCTGAGCCCCCTGGAAATCCTGCCTCATGGTAGTAAGGGGCTTGCAGGACCAGCTCTTTATTTGACACACCTTGCAACGTATTTAGCATGGTTTGGATAACTTTTCAAAGGGCCCATAGCCCTGTCATTAAAATATACATTTCCTGAGTCCCCTTAAAAACTTTGTAAAATATTTTACACCTCAGCACCTCCAGCCCTTATGCGAGTTCCATATCCGTTAAATAACAATAAAACAGCTCGCTCCTGAGTTGTGAGCATGCTCTTTCAGAGGCATTTGCAGTAAGGACTCTGCAAAATTGTCAGATATATGCACCTGCTTATGAGTGGATATTTTGTCCCATATTTTTGTAGTAGGAGTAGAAACCTGAGGTTTTACCTGACAGATTCTTACAATCCAGCCAGTGTAAGGTATAATACAGTCTTTTTTTCCCTTGCTTCTCAGATCTCAGGAGCGTGTGCCAAAAGACTGTCAACTTGTTAAAAGTACATTAATGCAAATTCCAGAGCTTTCAGTTATGTTTATGCTAATAGAAAGCCTCCCGCTCTGTGACAGGCCCAAGTGAAGAGTCAGTAACAGGAAAATTAATTCCAGCTGTTGAAATTGATTTAAAACTAGCTTATTCATAATAATAATAATAAGGAAAAAAAAAAAAGAATTCCTGAAATAAAAATAAAAAAGGGAAACACAGAAAGCACAAAATCATGTTTACTGCATGAAAGCAGAAAGGGTTCTCCTGTTGGGAAGAAATCTTCCAAATTTAATCAAGCCTGGTTAGAAGAAAGCTCTAGCTTGTTATCGGGTTGTAAGTGTAGATTAACATGAAAAGAATTAGCTATGTGCACAGCCTGAATTTGCAAAGGAAACACAAGGGTTTTGTGCACGTATTTTGTTTTATATTCCTGATGTCTAATCCACAGGCAAGGAGACCAAATCCAGGCTGCAATGGGACAGGTAGTATTTTAGATGATAATGGTTGCGTACTGAGAATACCAGCGCTCCCGGGTGGGAAGGTTAGCTACCCATGACTGCTGCATTTATTCAGTGCTTTTACATACATTTTTGCTGACTTGAGTTCTGAGCGATTTCCATGTTTAGACAACCCCAGTCTTGGGATCATATACCCCAACTTTGCTGGGGTTTCAGAGTTCAAATCAAGACCTAGTTGTGAAATCGCTGGCTGGCCTGCCGTTTCTAAAGTGATGTCAAATGTTCATATCCTTGATCTAAATATCCAAATCTTTTTTTGTTGTTTGTTTTGTTTTGTTTTTTTTTTAAACTTCCCAACAGTGATACTCCTAAGGTCCTTGACTATGTATATGTGCAGCCCCAAAAGCTGAAGGAACATAACACCTTGCAAAATCCAGTTCTGAAATGGACAGGGAGGCAGTCTTTACAAATTTGCTCAGAAATAGACTTTCAAGCACCCAACACTTACAACTGGAACCAGATTTGAAAATACATGGTGTTCTCATTTAACCAAAAGAGCCGAGTTTCCAAAGCACACAACATCCACTGGCCTCTGGTGTAACACCCCCTGAGTACAGGATCTGCCTCTTTCCTAATGAGCACTTCCAAAATACCTGAGGTCTTATTTAGGGTCCCTGCATAGATGCCAAGGCCTATCTTTCGCCACAACCATATCATGTTGATATGATGTCCCCTTTTGAAGGGACTGATCCAGAGTTCACTGAAATCAATACAAATCTCTGCATCGACATCAGCAGACTTCGCACCCAGCTTTACGGGACGGTCTTGCATTTCATTATTGAAAAGCCCTAATAGCCTTCCACAGACTGTCTTTGCCACCCTCATCTCTTAGTTCCATATCACTAACACTCTTAGTTCCGTATCACTAAGGCTCCCCACCTTGTACATATTTGCATTGCCTCCATTTACAACGCCACACATTTTTTCACAGGGGCGGACGAAGGGGCAAAGACGGAGAGATGCCGTGACTTACATGGATCTTAACCAACTTATGACACAGAGGAATTCACGTGCGTGGGTGGATGCGAGGATAAAGTGTTGGACTAATTTCAGCAAGAACCTTGAGAGAAGCCAAGTCAAGCCCATGGTTACGCAGGAAGCTAATAAAGGACGCCAGCTCTAACCCTGTAAGAAAAGAAGTGGGCTGGTGGGTTCGCAGGAGGTTGCTTCCTTTCAAGGGGAAAAAGGGGGAAGGAAGTTTCTCTAGAATTTCAGAAATTTGCCCCTTTATTGTCAACTACAGAGAATCAAGATAAAGCTTATAGCGTGCCACAGCTCTGTCAAACAATGAAACGGGCAGACTAACTGCCGAAATGGAGACGCTGTCGGTTCAGAGCCTGACAGCACCCCTGACTCACGCCATCAGAGGAAGGAAAGAAGAACAATAAAGAAAGCAGGGGCTATTTCTCAGGGTGCACCCCACGACTTCTGCTAGCACATGCCAGGAAAGAAGGACACTGCGCATTTTAAACTGAGGAACGTGCAGCTTAGAATCATCATTGGAACTTAAAAGGGCCATTCACAGCTTTATCTACCAACTATAGTCAATTCACGTGGGGAAACGAAGCATTGCAAATTAAATGAAAACCTGATTAGTAAAGGAGGAGGAGGGGATATCAGCCTTGGCAGGACTGATACTTGTCTCCTGAAAAATGACATTTTATGGGTGGAAGCAGGAAAGATTTTCTCAAAGGGCTGGTATTTCCCTCTGTGGCACTCACTCTCTCCTTGCTCTCCCCATTTTGTTCAACCAGGCTCAGGCTATTTCCAAGCAAATCGCCAGGCTCCTGCTTCTGGTCTAATGCAAGTCAGGCTTCTACCTGCCTCCAGTTCCCTTGGCCCAAAATCAGCAACGCAAACCCAGGAATTCAAATACCGTCGGTTTGGGGAGGGGGCTGGCGGTGTTTGTTCTTAATAACAATCAGTTTTGGGTTATTTTCCCCCGCTTTCTGGATCCCGAGTCTTTCAGGCATAACCAAGTCGCACTTTCAAATTACATTGCGGGGGTGGAGTTCACACAAACGTAAGGACTAGAGACATGCCTTTGAAACAAAGCTAGAATTCTCAAGCAGTTATTTAATTCCCAAAGACCGGTCACTAAACAATCAAAAAATATCACTACCCTCACTAGAAAATGCTGGTGCTGCACATCCCCTCCTCCTACATGTTTCTTATTCACATAAAGGAAGTTTTGACTTGAGAGCTGAGTAAAGACAATCAGGATTTAACCCTATGACTTAAAGAAACTGTTACTACCCAAAATCCGTAATAGAGAGCAAAATCATGAGCCTATTTTCCCCAAACAAATGGGGTTTGCTTGAAGCTTGCTTTTTACAGCAAGCTGTAAGAAGTCAGGAAAAAGTCTGGACCAACGCCCAGAAGGAATATGCAGAGGCCAGGTTAGAAGGACTCTTCTGCCTTGCTTTTGCAGGGCTTTTTAGCCCACCGCTCTAATCAGAACGATGGCGAACCACAGGGATTTGAGAATAGGGGGGGGCGAGGGGGAAATAACCATCACCCCAGCAGCTTCCTGGTTGGACTAGTCTGAAGTGACTCCTGCGCCTGCAGGGAGGACCAGAACACACAAGATCCCACACGCGCAGGGTCGAGGTCACATTCTCCATGTGCTGCCCTGTTCCACGTCCTGCTGCAGAAGGCTGGGCTGGCCAGAAGGGCCAGAACATTTCAAACAGCCTTAACATTGTCCATAGCTAATCGGATGTTTCCTAAAACACTATTTAAGCTGTGCAGCACACATACACCTCCTGCTGGATCAGGCCTTTATTTCAAAAAGCTGTAGCTACAGAAGAAAGGAGCTGAACTCTTTTACAAGGCATTAAGTTTCATTTGCAATTACTTTGGATTTTATTGCACTACTGAATATAACAGGTTCATTAACTGGGCCAGCAACATTGTATCCATATGCCTTTTTAATAGAGCTTTTCTGTTATTGTTTCCTTATTGGTCTTTTCCCTTTTGCAACATGCAACTGGATTTTACTGGCGTCCAGCTTTTGCAATAGGCCCCAGGTGGCTCCTCCAAGAACCTTGTTTGTTAATTTGACGGCTGAACTGGTGTACGAGCAATGGAAAATACCTTATGAAATGCCCAAGATGCTACTTTACAGCAGCGGCAACAACCCAGCAAGTGTTCCCCAGAATAAGCCCGCTGGGCGAAGCAGTACCCCGTCCCGTTCATCCCTGGAAGGAAGATACTTTTGTCTGACATCTGCTTTTCTCTGCAATCCACCATGACTCCAGTAGGATGAATGGAGGAGATCCATAACAAATCACACCACGAAAGCCACAGCGAACATCCCTGAGCTGCGCAGGGATGGAGCCACAGCAGACAGCACCGCAGGGACCGAACACAGGGCTCCGGCAAATATAAGCTTCAGAGCACCTGCAAGATTTAAGTGTGCCTGGAAGACAGTCAACAAGTGAAAGAATTGGGCCCCAAATTTGACAAGCCACAGAGTTTCCATAGCGAAAATAATTTTTTCAAGGGCAAAGCCTCAAAAAAAATCTGATTACATCCAACAGTTTCCATTAGGAATGTGATGACCAGGTTTTCAAAAGAACTGAGCGCCCACCCGCACCCACTGTTACGTGCTGCCAAGAGCTTGAGCTCCTTTGAAAACCTGGTTCCCCGAGCAAGATACCAGCAGCTGATGGTTAAACATGAAGGGCATACACTGTTCTCGTGCTCTTGCCTTCTTAAATAATGCATTTCATTCTACAGTGGATAAGCACTGCAAAGCCTCATGGAAGAAATACATCTAAAGGAGGGATTGGAATAGAGAGATAAGCCGATGGTGGAGAAGAAGGGAGTTCCACTTCCAGAATTCCACGTCAAGAATTTTTTTAATGAAAAGTACCCCCCACTCAAAATACCAAATTATCACAAGCAAACCACAGCTTGTAAGAAAGGGCTGATTCTGACGGATATTTCTGACTTGGGGGGAAAATGAGGAAGAGATTTCAGGTTTTTGTTTGCCATAACTCTTCATTTCAATGGTCTGTTTAATTTATGCTTGGACAAGACCTGAAAATAAAAATAGTAAAAATTGAAATGAGATGTTTCAATTGTTCAGATCATATGTCGCCTGGGGCTTTAGGTTTTGGGGTGGAGACAGCTATTCTGTTTTAAGATTTTTTTTTTTTAAGAAGAGATATTTCTATGCCGATTTAAAAGATTACTTGATTTTGGCTATTTTTCTTGTCTTAAGAAATTCTCCTGAGATGGGAAATCATGGTGAGCTCTGTTCTAGACCAAGTACAAGGCACACAATATCAAAAGGCATCACCACCCGAGAGTACTTCCTTTTGCTGAAACAGAATCCCAAAACATTTGCTTTGCCAAGAATAAGAGAAAGAATAGAAACAGGACGCTCTTGCTGGGGTTACGAGCCACCATTAACAAACACAACCTCCTCATCTCCCAAAAGAGAGCATCTCACGCAGGCTTATTGACTCAGGACTGCTCGAGTTGAGCGAAAGTTGCAATCTTGATAAACCACAGGACAGATGAGAAACCTTTACTTCTCCTCAGCGCTTTCCCCCCCTCTGACCTCCTCAAGTTTTCCCTTACATTATGTCACAGATACCAGCGAAACACAGAAAAGGTTTGATCCAAGGAAGCCCTGCTCTGGTACATCCCTTTAGCCCTCCCCACAAAATCAGAATCCAGTTCCAGAATCCAATATAACTTCTCACCTCCCCCCCTTCTCAAAGCCCAGTGGAGCCCTCTCAGCATCTTCTCCACTGGAGCTTTACTCATACCCTGGACTCTGGAAGCAGTGCAGGTATCTCCACACGCAATCCGGTACCAAATCTGAACCCTCCAGTGCTTTCTGGAACGCCCAGAGCTATCTTCAGAATCCCAAACAAATACATTAATTGCTTTCAATTTATCAGCCTCAAATCATTCTGTCTAATTACCATTCATCTAGAGTTTGTGTTTTTAATGGTTTATGGGTATTGTTGGTAATCTTTTAATTTCTCATTAAAAACAATATCTTGTACGCACTATGTGTGAAAAGCCCTAATCCGATAAATCAAGCAAGAGTAACACAGTTAAAAGGAAATCAGTGGAACAATATTTGGGTTTATATATTTCTGCCAGTCAATTTGTAATTAAAAGTTGCTACTTTAAAAAACACAGTTGTTGCTGTGAAAGCCATTATCAGTCGGCATTTTCATATGAATACTGCTTTAATTAATTAGCAAAAGTAAATACATTATATATCAAAAACCGCTTTCCCACTGAACCCATGCGTTCCAGAACAAAAGGCTTAATAAACCACACAAAAGAGGGACAAATTAGCTGATCCCACCCTCCCTTTTCAGGTTTAGAGTCTTTTAAAGTTCTCCAAGGTTTTTTCCCCCCACACTTGCCTTTTTTTTTTTTAATACATTGTTTGTTTTTCTTTAGAAGTGCTTATGGGGGAGAAGATGCTACACAAACACAAAACATGCCATTCAAATTAAATGATTTGGAAATCAGTTTTGCTGGTTCTTAGAAAACAAGAGTGTTTATGATTATTAAAAACTAAATGTAATTACGATCACATACAACACAGTCCCTTTGGAACAAATTATTTGCTGAACATTAAGGGGTTAGAGTTTGATTCACAAAAGGAAATGATGTGTCTGAAAAATTCTTTTGTCTAGGAGCTTTCCAGAGACTGGAGACAGCAGGAGAAAATTCTCCGTTTTCATCAATAAGCTGAAGAGAAAGTGTGGATGAACAGTGTCATTTCAGACTAAGGCCTGTGATAAGAACACCTTAAAACATCAATGGCATCTCTTATCTCATGTGCCTTTAACTAGTAACAAGGGTCTCGCCATCTCATTAGCAAACAAATCACTCACCTCATCTTGGCCTTCTCATGCCAAACTGCTGATGTGCTGCAAGCAGGGTCCACCCGTGGAGAAGAGATAGGGGCAAGCACCTTAGCCGATGGATGCCTGTGGCCAGCAGGCTGGTGAAAGGCAACCTGATGGTGGGACCACACACAGAGGTGTAGAACCTGACCTAAACAAAGAAACCCAACTGAATAAGGCTCTGTGTGTTGGGTAAGGCAGCATAATTCCCCCAGTTTCATTAGACTTACCTAGAGAGCTGGAATTCACCGCACAGTGATGAACAGCAACCTCAGTAAGCTGATTCTCACCACCTTTTCAACAGCATCAACACAGAACGGTCAAGAGGTAAGGCCAAGAATACCAGAATGTGAATACCAGACTGAAAGTAGTAGAAGAGGACAGTAGAAAAATGCTATTTGCCAAAGGCAGAACTTAGTCTTTGCGTATCCATTCCATGACAGTACTGAAAGTTTTCCAGCAAAGGATGCCTCCAAAAATAAAGATCAACACTGGGAAGATGATGATATTGGGCTGGCTAATTGTATGTCTATTAACAACCCATGCAGGCAGCCAAAACTTCACTAACATAGGAAACCCAAGGGAGCACTCAGACAAAGACAGTTTGCAGTCACCAACTCCATCTCTCTCCAGAAAATTTCCCTTCTCACCAGAAATCACATCTCTCCCACTCAGTCCTGACTCTCAGCCTTCTTCCCTCTTACACCAGATACTCAGCATGCTTCCTCCCAGAGTAGATGGCAAGCAAGCTTCCTTCTTGAAGGAATTACTGGATCCTCCTCCGCTATTCTTGGATGCACACAAAGATCTAATGATCAGCCCCAGTCCCATATGTTCTGCCGTTTCTTATGCATTTTCTTCCCTTGTGCTCCTGGACTGCAATGCCTTTGGAGAAGGGACAGAGTTTTTTTGCTCTGACTCATAACCGTGCAGTGCCAAGCACACCAACAGGGCTCTAATTGATCACAATTAATACTTCAAGATGACTCAAGAACCCAGATGATTTTGAGGGTTGCTCACCCAGTTCCTTTACATCCCATTGCAACAGCAAATTTCTTCAGACTTTTCAGACAGGAAATGTTCATCTTTCACCTTGCCTTTCATCCAAGGGCTTCCATTTGATACCCTGTGTCCCAGCCTTGATCCCTCACACCCCAATTCTATCTGAGCCATAATTTGACAAGAGACACATCTGCTTCTTTGGAGTCCCAACATGACCTGGACATCAGAACACTGCAACCCGTCTGTGGAGACAAAAGTCATGCTGCGAATCAGTTGTTGGCTTCTTGCATGGGCTGAGAGTCCAGCCCTGCTATAAACTCACTGGGGTGGGATGACATCTCATTGCATTTGGGTGATTATTCTTCTGGCCACGTTTTCAGTAGGGTAAGGTATTTACTCCTTACTTAATGGTAGGTACCATTAAATCCAGCCAGGATCCCCCCAGCAAAAGGCACAATTCAGCAGACACAGAGGAGGTCTCTGTGCAACGCAGAGGGATGAAACAGCGCAGGGTGGGATGCCACGAGCAGCACCGTCCTGAGGGATGTTGCAGCAGAGAGAAGTGTGTGCCTCATGCAGCCCTTGAGCGCAGGCATTTTTTTTTCCCTTCGCATAACTGCATTGATTTTTATCATTGTTATATTTGGTTCAGCCGCCCATCTGGAAAGTTCTTGCCTCCCCCGGCCCCCATAAATAACCAAACCCAGCTCTAACCAAAGGCAGTTGACAGAATCAGCCCCATTGCCCTTTGGCAGTTCTTCCAGGAATTTTTAGGGTTTTTACCAGTCAGGAAAAGGCTTTGATGCTTTGGAATCAGGATTTTATGAAGATCATTTTGTAGGGTTCAGCCAACTCATGAAGTGTCAAATGGGGGGCACTCTTTCATCTCATCGCTGGATGGGGAAAAGATCCTCCCTCTTACCGGAATGAGGACTGGAGAGGGGGGAAACAGAGAGATGAAGGTTCATCCATAGAGGGGAGGGTTTCTTTTCTTTTGGTAGAGTCCACCCACCACATTCCCATCATTCTGATTGCTGCAGTCCTATCTGTCTGCTCTTCAGGCTACATCAGATAAGAGAAGAGCTGCCTGTTCCCTCCGGTTCCGATCCTGTGCTACAGGGGCCTCCCAGCCGCAGAGCCGGGCTCTTCTTCACCCTCCTTTTCCAGTTGCTTTTTTTAATGACTGCTGTGTTGGTAGGGATGCTGTCAGGAGACCTGCCACTCGCAAAGAATGAGAGAGTAATCCAGACCAGCCTAAGGAAATTTCATCTTCCGCTTTGCACGTATAAACACCCGCTACAAAAGATAGCAAGGAAATCCCTGTGCTTTCTCAAAATTTATGTGCAAATTCCTATCCAACCATGCCAGGGCTGTTGAAGGCTTGGTTGCCATTTCGCCCTGAGCTAGTCCCATTGTGGACGGCATTCACTCACACTGATGGACTGTTTCTGAAATTTGCACCTCCATTGCCTCAATAATTGCAGATATCACTTGTTCAGGAGCTGCAGGCATCAACTAATGTCTATTTGACAGAACTTAGGAGAGCTTCTGCAGGACAGGCTACACAAACCATCTTCAACTAGTAGCTGATATTATTCCATCTGGTTCAGAGCAGTTGAGTTGCACAATTGCTTTTGTGTCCTTTCTCACGGGTGGGCACGGCTGCCCTGTCACAGTTCACCTCAGGGCAAATACCAACTTCTATATCTGGGTAGTTTGCTCAGGTCAGGCTACTCACAAACTCTTCCTTTGCTGACTGTCCTGCTTGCCATGACCTGTCACCCATGGCCTTTGTGCAGATCACACCCAGAGTCACGCATGTAAGATTTGCAAATCCCAATCTTTTTACCACCAAACCCACTGAAGACCATCCAAGACCAGTGAAAACAGTGGGATGCTCCACCATAATACCCAGACTCAGTTTACAAGACTGTTGCTCCAGCTCAGAGGCCTCAGGGGTATCTCATAACCGCAGCAGCCAAGAAAGGTGTTTGTGGGAGAAAGTCTGAGCGAGAGAAAAATCCAAGTTATTTTGTGGGCGTACCCACTGGTTTAGGCTACCCCCCAGTTTAGCATGTCAGTACGCACAGACATCCCTGCCTGCACCCATGGAGACTATGACAAAATACTTAAGTTGCTCTTGATTTCTTACAGAAGGAGAGCAAGCAGTAGTGTCAGAGCGCTCTGACAGACGTGCAGACACCAGACACACATCCTACAAGAGGAGTGGAAATAGCAAGCAGGACACATCCAGAGCTTCCATGTCTCTTCTGCACAGTAGAAGCCAAAGGCAATGTCAGCAACAGTCCCAGGGGAGATTACTGCAAAAAGGCTGACCCTGACGACATCCCTCAACATTGTTCAATCCTTCATTCATGTTCTTGCCACAACCAAACACAGAGGCCAGGCCAGGGTTCATCAAAATCACGGTCCAACACGAGGCACGCAGACAGCATGAACACACATACACTGCTGGCACCAGGGGCTTCGGCTACATCTGCACCGTGTTGCTGAGGCTTAAGTGGGGAGACATGGCAGAAAGTGTTTTAAGATGGTCACATGCCTCTAACACACTGCTCTCCAGTGGGACAGCCTCCACCACACCTGAGGACATGAAACAACTTCTGAAAGAAGCCCAGCTGTCTCACAGCCATTTCCCAGCTAACCAACTACCAGTGAGTTCCACTGGGAAATTCCCCTTTGGTGCTGTTGCATCAAATGAGTTTCTACCTATTACAGCTTTTGGGTCTACTGCTAGAGGGGGAAGACTTAGTTACTTGCAGTGCTGGAGCAGATCTGCCTCCAATTTCCAGCTCTGTATGTATGACCTTGAAAAAGTCATTCAACTCTTCAATGGCTGAGCTGTTTAACTGCGGAACAAGGCTATTCCAGCTTGTGGATGGCTTGTCTGTTTCGACTGTAAGCAAGCTCTTCAGGGCAGGGACTGTATCCTATTAAACGATCATAACTCTCTCTTAATTAGGATCTTCTACGCATCCAAGACCCTCACAAAAACGACATAAAACAAAGGCTTTCTAATAAATTCTGGGGAATTCCAGATTCTGGTCCAAAACTGCTCAGTGGTTTTCCCTGCTGAATATGGTGCCGAATTCCCTGTTAGAGTGTATGTGTGAGAGAGGGGAGGAGGCAAACCCCTTATAATTTAAAGAGATTGCATAAAAGACAGTTTAAGTCCTTGTCGCTGTATATTTCTTTTAATTAGTTTATGCACAGTGCATTTGCATGGGAAGATGCACAGCGTGTGGACGGACTTAATTAGGAGAACAATACGTTCCCTCTTAAGATAATGACTTGAGGATTATGAAAATTATTATTCCAGATCCATCCATGGGTCATTCGAGGTTCAGTATCCAGCGAACTTTTAAAATGCATTGAGGTCAGCAGTTTGGATACTGTCAGTAAAGTCACTTGATTTTACTGTTGCTTAAATGATTAATTATGAAGAGCGGCTGCAGGCATCCCCCAAGTTCCACAATAGCCTGAGGACTTGCTGCATTTCACACATGCTATCAGCTACTCTGGAGAGACTGATGCGCTAAGGGGGGCTATAAGTTTCACCGTAGTCATCTGCCAGCAAAGTCTCCTTTTGAGCTCTCCCCCCTCCCTTTCACAAGTCTTTCTCCCCGGCTGGGGAGGCAAGAAATTTCTGTCTGTCTCAATGAATCTTTGTAGGTGGAGAACCAAGACAATTAAGTGAGAGTTTTAGGACACAGCTCAGTGCCATTTTAGAGCACAGCACCTATGGGCAACCGAGCTGGAGACATCACCTGAGTGTACCTCAGCTTTAACTGTGGTTTGGTGGGTCTCAAAAAAGGCACCTTTTCCGCCCCTCTGAATCACAATCTACTCTTAGGAAAGCACGACCATTTAAAAAAAGTGCTCCTGCATCTTATCGTTACAGATGGGAAAAGAATCCTCTCTTTCTGCGAAGTTTCTGTATTTCTGCGGAGTTCCTGCAAAGACTGCATTTCCCAGCCGGCTCAGTTCAAATAATCTGAGAGTCCATCCTGATGCCCCTCTTCTGAAAATGGTTGCCACTAGGCTAAACGACCTCCCCGGTGCCACAGGACACCCCAGAGTGGCGTAGCCCTCTATCCCAATGCTGCACAACTCCAGCTTCCAAGACTATGGAAGCTACTGTCCTCAAGTCTGAACCACCAGGTGCAGAACAGACAGAAACACCATCTTTTACCTTAAAAAGCAGAGCCGCAGACACAGTTTAGGAGGACATGGACACCTCTTTCAACATCAAAAACGATGACTCATTTAGGAATCACAGCAATCGCACTCTGAGTATCCTTTCCTTCCTCTCGCCCTACAGTAAGGCAGGTTTTCTACTCAAGTTCAATGGTTGTGAATTAAACCAGGTTTTTTAGTAGCAATGACAACAAAAACCTGGTGAAACCACTATGCATAGGTGTTGCTTTTAGAGCTGAGGAAAGAGCAGTTCTGGAAGGATGCGATCAGGACATCTTCAGCTGTGCCTCCCCCACTGAAAGCTTTTGATTTAGGGCAGGCAATTAACAAGCAAAAATAAAATCCACATTTCACATCCAGGGGCAGGAGGGAGGTGGGATTTGAAGGAAAAAGAGGGAGACAGTGAAGGAAAGGAAATTTCAGAGGACTGTTTTGTGGGTTTAGCACAACTCAGCCTATTGACTAATTCCCCCAGTCTTTGTACACCTTCTCCAAAACTTCAAACCAAGAGAAAGAAAAGTCTCCCGGCCCCAGATGAATGGCACCTCTACGCTCACATTGGCAAAGGGAAAAATCCGTGACTGGTCCCAGCATCTCCCTGCGTGTGGCCATCCCACCACAGAGCTCTCCTTGGCATTCTCCATAGGGCCTGCTTTCCAGAAGGGAAGATGGACACCGCCACCCTAAATTGCTCAGGTATTTGTCAAGCAAAGCCACAGATCCCTTTTAAGAACTGAGGCTTTGTTGCAAAGAGCAACGAAGGGGCTCTCAGGAGCTTGTGAGCATTTTTCTTGTTTATAAGAATACATGTAAACCAACAGAAGCTCGGGTCCCTTTCCGCAATAGCGTTCCTTTAGGGCAAACGAGAAGCAGCAGCATGCCTGGAATGGAGCTCTCGGTGAGGACAGCCTGGGAGCAACGGAAAGGCTGGGCCAACGATCTGCTGGCCTCCTCTCAGATGCAAACATACCCTCTGCTTTTACTTGCCATCTTTGCCGTTTTTAAGACTTCTCAAGGCCAATCACAGATAGCGAGCGCCACAGACTAGCCACGGCAGCTGACGTTGCTCATGCAGCAGCTCTCCACAGCACAAAACCCAAGGCAATGGTGAGGCAGCCAATCCATCCCACCACACCCATGCTCAGAGAGACCAGCAAAGTAGGGAGCAGGGGGAAAGAAATCAAAATGTACTCTTAATTATAGAATGAGGAGAGAACAGCCCCTCAACTCTGCAGGGTCAATAGATACAGTTTGTGAGCATCGCTCGTTATTCAACCTCTGCTGTTGATAACATGGCACCCAAAGCATGCTAGGCACTGTACAGGGCAAGCAAAGATGTCCCTGCCCCAAAGAGATTACAATCTAATTCTGATTTTACAGTCATATTTCAAAAGCACAGTGAGATCAAAGCCCTGCTCTCCTCCCCCGGGCACTCATTCTCTCTGGTGGAATATATCTCGATTCATAAATCAGAGCAGCAGCATGTCTCAGTGAATAGTGCCATTCAGGACACAAAAGAGACTACAGAGATGCCAAAGGTAGTCCTCACATCATGTCAGTGCTCAAGAGAATAATGCTGGGGTGCAAAAGAAGTGAAAACTTACAGTAATTATTATTTTTCCACTACCAAAGCAGAATTTTGCCTGGCCGCGGTACAGCCAGCAGTAACAGCATGTGACAATAATCCACGGCACTCTAGAACAGAAAATTTTTAAAAAGATCTCATTCTAGAAATTAACTGCAACTTAGGAGGCATTAGGTGAGATGGTCTGAAGATACCTTAAAAGTTGGGACAAACATCAGAATAGAGTAACACGCCTTTGGGAAAGGACACCCTGAATTAGATTAGCAATCCCAAAGGCAAATCCCAGCGTTTGTTCTTTTCCAATTCATTCCCAGATAGCACCAGCAGCATCAGGGCACACTTAAGCACTCAGGAGTAAAGACAGTTGTCTCCCAAGCACTATCCCCACTGCCAACATCTAAGGGTTTCCCCCCCACAAAAAAAATCTGCAATTCAAACAGCACATTTGTCCCTGAACTGCTTAATCCGCAAGCTCCAGTGATCTCCCTGCAACGGGATGCACAGGCAACAGATGTTCAGAAACCGAGCTGGCAGTTTGCGCCACCTGAACGTGCGACAGGGAGCAAGGCAGAAAGGATGCACCTTGCCTGGGAACATCTGATAACGCCGTGCCCTTCAGAGCCTACACCTCGGTGAAGGGGCAGGAGCCAGGCTTAGAAATAACCAGCGGCTTTTCTTCTTCTTCCATGAGTCACTCCTGCTTCAAGGAGCTGCAGCTTTGATTATTAACTGGGCTAGTCAGCTAGATATTTAAATGATTCCCAAAAGTCATTAAGAGCCCAATCAGATATGCAGTGCTTGACTCTAGCACAGGAATGCAGAGAGGGAATTATTTGCATAAACTATGCTTTAGAGAAAACCTCCATGTATTTTATATTTCAGGGTACAGGGGAATCTGATTTAACTGAGTTAAAGAGAAGAAAAATAAGCTTAAGCAATTTAAGGGACCACATTATACATGGAAGAGAGTTAAAAAAAAAAAACAAACCAAAAAAAAACGCCCAACATTAGCTATCACAGGGATTAGGAATAACAAAACGCAGTGTCAAAGCGCTCTTCCTCTCTATTCTCCAAGCAACAGGCAGCACCTTTAGATTTCCCCCGACTTTTCAGAGACAAAATTCAGCCTTACAGTCAAAGCACTGCCTGAAGATCTATGCCTGACCAGAAGATCTCATAACCCTTCTGTCTTCTGTCCCATCTTGAGATCACAGAGGTCAACTAATGCAAGAAGTAAAGGGATGGGTAGACAGAGAAAGCCTACCTTTACACCCAAAAGTAGCTTTACTTTCCCCTGGCCTCCACTCCAGAGCCATGACACTGACTCCCCCCCTTCAAAAACTCAAAGCAAATCTTCTGTGGAATTGTTTTTATGGGAAATACGGGGTGGCAACCCCCACAGGGTTTGGCATGTCTGAAGGCAATACCAGAACAGAAAGTGATACCATGGGACCATCTTCAGAGATAGGCAGAGGGTTGACCTAACTTGGCTGCAGCCTTTCTGGTGGTTTGTAACCCACCTCACAACAACATTCCACCCACCCTGGAAGGTGGTTCCTGCCCTGTCCTGCATGGTCTGAGCTGGAATCCAGCCCGTGGGGGTTATCTCCTAGGATAGGGGAGCAGTGCAGGACGCTGCGCAGGGGCTCGTTCCGAGGGATCGTACCCAGTGCATCGCATCCTTCCCGCTCTAGGCTACAACGGGAGCAGTGGCAGGCAAATCTCCTCCATATCTGCACAAAAAAAAAAAAAAAAAAAAAAAATCAGGGGGGCANNNGGAGCACGGGAAGGACAACACCCCAAAAATCGAAAAAAAAAAAAAAAAAAAAAGCCAATTCAGGGGGGCTAGAAAGCTAAACTAAGCCTAGAATTTGTAACAAAACAAGAAGGGAGGTGAAAGCAGCTCTTAGGATGCTCCGGGGGGGACTGTCTCTTTAGAAGCAAAGAGCAATCAGTTACTCACGCCAACTTCCGAAGCCCCACATTTCAGGGAGAAAACGAAGCATTCTTATAAGGGCCAGTAACCAGAGCAACCTGGGGCTGGTCTCTGAAAGTCGTTACCTGCCAGCACCCCCCCATCTGTACAACGGGGGTTAAAATATTTTACTTCCTTCTTTCCATCAAGGGATGGGAGCTGACAGATTAAACACACTCGTGCCTACCAAGCCTTCCTCAGAAAGAAACTGCCATAAGGAGGGCAAAACCGTTATTGTTATTGTGATTAGAAACCAAAGTCCTCCTGCGCAGTTATTTAATTAAACCATAAATACAAACGGATAAGTGTCTAATGAGCCAGCTCCACGCAGTATATTTATATTCCTCTGAAAAAGAACAATGCTTAAACTAGTTGCAAATAATAGTCCTCTCTCCCAGCCTGGTTTTCTCTGCAATCAGGAATCATGCCGCACAGTAGTTTGCTGACAAATTGGTTCATGTTATGAAGATAATGAAGGCATCAAATTACTTTGCACTCCTTCCCCCTGGAAGCAGCGAGGCTCTTGCAGACAGAGATTGCCAGGGTTTTATTTCTGCCTGCGTGCGTGCGTCGTTTGTGAAGAGACAAGCCCCCGAGGCCCGTCAGCCCAGGCAGGATGGCTCCGACCGTGGCTGCCCGGCAAACTCACACCATCGCGCTGACCTTCCGGCTCTGCGCTTGCCAGCGCCGCGAGGGAGGTGAATATGGCAAAGGTCCACAGCCCCAAAAGGTGTTTCTTCCCCCAGCACCCACGGAGATGCCCCGGGTTGTTCTATGAGAGCTTGGGTGGGTACCAGAAACCATTCAGGCAGCTTTTCTCAAGGTCTAATAAACTCTGCTTCCCAGGAACAAAGCCTAAAGCAGCAGATCCAGCAAAGCATTTAACCAAGGAGTTGAGTGAGGTCATTTTCAGACGAACTTAAGCACTTGGCTAGATCACAGTCTTCTGGAAGTTTTTCTGCCTCTCTTTCCCTTTCTGCCTTGGCTAGATCACAGTCTTCTGGAAGTTTTTCTGCCTCTCTTTCCCTTTCTGCCTGGTAAAAGGAGGTTTAACTCCTCCTTTGGAGGCGGTTTCCTGAAACTCAGGGGTAGAAGGATAGCAGAGAGAAAAATATTCCCACCCTGTGCTGTTATTAATAAATAATGTATTCTGAACAGGTAAGATTTCAGTCAACTGGATCCAAATGGCTTTTTAAAGCCCCTCCAGCCACTATGAGCATCAACAAGCCCAGCAAAGCCTTTTAGCGATCATAACAAATGTGTCAGGCTTTACCCCACGATTGATTCGCTTTTGGGAACATAAGTTAAGCTTTAAATCTATATTTCATATATAATCAAGCAGCCAAATCAGCCTTTTGATATAGAACCCAGACCAGCCGCTGTATCTTTATCTCAGAAAGCAGGAGGGCCAACAAAGCTACAGCCAGGGAAGTGACAGTTCTTCTTTATTATCCTCCCTGGTCGTGCCCATCTTCTCATCTCCCCTATCAAATTTCTGGGCCTTTTTGATAAAAAATAATTTAAGAGCGCGCTCCACAGGAAGAGCACAAAGGTTACAGATTGAGCAATGCCTGGGAACCCCTCTTTACAAGGTGCAACCATAAAAAGGGGCTGCGAAAGGGGAGCAGCACCCCAGTCCCGCACCCAGCCCCTTCTAGCGGCACGGGAGAGGATGCTGGGGCCAGACACCATGGGAAAACCTCTCCTCCCTTCATGGTCGCTAACATCTCCCGCTGCTGTCACAACCCAGAGGAGGGAGGATTTTTAAACCTCACTGACCGCGCACTTGTTGATGTTGTTTGTTTTCTTTCCTCTCCCTCAGCTCCTGCATTGCAAGCTTCCCAAACCAGCCCCCCCCCCCGACTGTGGGCTCAGGCAGAAGAATG
>VYZM01022316.1:45412-107241 GCA_013398915.1 Dromas ardeola | reverse complement strand
CAAAGCAGCTTTCCCTATTTTTCGCTTGGTGGGGGTTTTTTTTGTTTTTTTTTTTTTTTTCCCCCCTTTAAACCGTTCACACACTTTTTCTCTCCTGCTTTGCTGGGGTTACAATTCCACGTTACAAATTCGGCAGCAATAGCAGCTTCGGGGATTCCCTCCCGACTGCCTCTGCCCTGCAGGGTGCGATCCCCTCCGCGTGCTGCGTGACATCAGCCTGACAGGGGAACTGATCCACTATAACAAGGAACATGCGGGACACCAAAGCAGGATTTTCCTCTCTCTTCTGCAGCCGGATCAGTTCCCTCAGGCATTTCCCTGGCAAAACCGCAGGGTCAGCACAAGGGATGGCGGCTGCAGGGTGGGGATGCCTCCAGACCGTGATGCCAATGAGCAGTTTTGCAGATGGACCCATGGCCAGTCTTGCCTGGCTCCTGCCTCACTTCATTATTCTGCAAGTGAACTGGAGTGTAGCGTCTTTGGGCCAATTATATTTAATTATAAAGAGCTTATAGAACATAGCCATTCTGAAGAACCTAGGTTTTTACTTTAGCCCCTTGTGGGACATCTCAGATTTAAGCTTCCCACAAGGATCAAGGAAATTTGAGGATTTGGTTTAGATTTGTTTCATAGCCGGCTACAGAAGTGACTGAAAGGATTCCACCCGTCTATGAAAGGTATAATGGATTTATGTTCAAATTCACTCGTTAGCCCTCTGTGAATGCTCCACAAATCAATGTGGTTTTTACTTGCATGAATATCCCACAAATCAACATGCAACAGGAAATTTAAAATCGAGGCTGGCACCTCCATCCATAATTCTTGCCGTCAAGGGGGAAGAATAGGAGGAAAAGACCTAAAGGGCATATTTTGTGTATCTGGAAAAAATTGGACAGAAGTTTCTGCCAGTCATCCACAACCTTATCCCACATGGGCCACGTCTCTGTTACAGACCAACATGCTGCAGCATTCACTTTCAATGGGCTGCATTCACAAGTGCCAGCCCCTGAAAGCTAGATCAGCAGAAAGACAAGGATTTCTGAGCTCATCTATCACTCCTTGTGCCAGTTTCCCACCACTGTAATTTGCTTCCACGCCAGCACTTAAAATTTTGTTACTTTACAAACTTTTTACCTTAGAATAGCGATGCAGCCCTGGAATCGACACCTTGCCTCGAGATACCAGGCAGCAACACTAAAATGCCCTTTCCCTGGGTTGCAATGTCACCACAAAGATATAAGAAAAAAAAGTCATTTTTCCTCTATGAGAAAAAGTCATTTAATTCCAGATGATTACGTTGCAAAGGAACTACATTACAGTTCGAGCTTTGCCAAATTCAGCTTGCATTCTTTAGTTAAATTATTTCACAAGATGTGACAATTTCAGCACTTCCTATGCTCCCAGCAAAAGTTCCTAACCTGATATTCACAAAAGAGTGGAGATTGCTTGGTTCTTGGAGGGTTTAGCAGGGTTTTGGGTTGTTTTTTTTTTTTTTAAGCATACTTTTGAGTTTTGTCTTGGAAATGCATTATCTGGCTGACAGTGAACATCTGCAAGATGGGGTTGCTCTTGTGAGATTTTTCCTGTTCAATCTGAATCAGTTCCTCAAAGATGTAAGCCATGGTCATCACAAATGTATGGAGCCAATTAGCATTGTAGAATTTTCAGAAGTGAGCTAAGATTCACGAAACATCCATTTTTAGGTTACTGATTTCAAACATTTTAAAATAACATAGTTGCTTAGAAAGGGCTAATTTTATACCACCCTCTGAAAGGCACCCCATGCCGAGGACCCAAAGACTGAGAACCCGAAATCCCTGGGCATTGCCTAGAACCCCAGAACGATTACATGGGAGATCTTGTTTTCCTTTTTAAATAGTAGTACTTAGGGCCCATGTATTTGTCATTTCCTACGATTCTACACATACACTCAATGCACCTCTGTCCTGTCCCTGCAGGATATTTCGCTTTCCCAGCCCCAGCAGCCCCCCCTCACTGCGCCAGCACGGGTTCAGGTCAGGTACATTCATGCAAAAGGCTGCCAAGCTTTTGGGAACAACACACTTTGGGTTTTTTGCAATGTGTCCAATAGGGTCCATTAGCATACAGGGCTATGAAATTCACTTCAGCTGAAATAAAACAAGAAAAGTTTAACCCTGAGGCTTCTGACAGCAAAACTAGCAGGAAAAAAAAAAAGAAAACAAGGAAAGAAACTAAAAGCAAGACAGACTTGCTTGGTCTTGCTGTTTACATGTAACAGCGCAGGGCTGCTCCGTTCGTGCTTTATCCGAGACTTTCTGAAAGAGCTGAGCACTCAGAATCATTATACATTGCATTTGGTCCAGCATCAATTCCTCTCCTATGCGGATGATTAAAAGGTACAAAGGCCGTCTAATTAGCACCTCATGTCACGCCTTATAACTTTTAGTCATCATCTAATAGCAACCAGAGAGAGACACAACTGCGCATACACATATGCCCACAGAGGCAACCATCGCTCCCCCCCAAATAACAAGTTCCTCCTATGCAATTATAGCTGGGTGCCCCCTAATTCTGATCTCTTGAGCATTTAATGCGTTTGCTCTGGGGTCTACACAATCCTGCTCTAATTTTGCCAGGGGCCTTTGTATCAAAGGCCTGAGCTGTGTGAAAGGTGATTTAGCAGAGATGGTGTCGGTGATTATTTTCAAAGGAACTGCTGCAGCCCCACCACGAGGGACACTGCAGCCACCAGATAGGGGGCCCTTATCATATTTTCTATTCTCAGATAAGATTATGTTTCCTTTTTTCATCCTCCTTCCTGAATCTTCTTGATAACAATTGGGGGCCAGTTTAATCACGGAGGTTGAAATA
Organism: Dromas ardeola; assembly: GCA_013398915.1. Classification (NCBI taxonomy): domain Eukaryota; kingdom Metazoa; phylum Chordata; class Aves; order Charadriiformes; family Dromadidae; genus Dromas; species Dromas ardeola. The sequence continues at coordinate 104,388 of VYZM01022316.1, read as the reverse complement.
ACCAAAAGGGTTCCTAGGGTAGTGGTGGGGAGGGCAGGGAACAGGGCCAGGTGGGTGGGGAGGAGGGAGAAGCCTCGCTGGTCGGAAAAGTTGGGTAAGAGCAACTCAGAAATAAAGCCAGCAGAAACGGGGTTATTTCAAAGGGAACAGCTGTTAAACTGCAACCAAACGAAAAGCACATGCAGCCAATGTTCTTGTGGTCGCCCGTCAAAAACAAAAACAAAACGAGTTGTTCGCGCGCCCATTCTGTGGTCTAAACAAATTAGAGTGAAAACGGGACCAGGACAGGGAGATGGATGACCTCAGAACAATAGGGACAGGCCCTTTGTGAAACAGCCCTTTCTGCTGCTGGTGGGGGGTTTTTAAGCACTAATAATATCTTTGCGATAAGACGAATCACTTAGGCATGATGTGAATTGGTTCCAGGAAGCCGACCCCGACCCCTGGGGCTTGAATCTGCTTGGACCGAGCATCAGAGGCAGGAAGGAGCCACAAGTGCCCTGTGTTACTGCCCCCAAAAAGGGATTCAGGAGTTGGATGGGTGCAGGGGACTCCGTAGCTCTGGCCAAGACTACCATGTTGTCCTGGAATAGGCAATGTTACAGCATGGTGAATTCCCTGACGTACGTTCAGGATGGAGGTAAAAGCCCAGATAGTACTCGAACGAGAGATTTTTCTAAGAAACATCAGTCTGAGGTAGTCCACAGTGACACCATGTCCTCCAAGCCCATTCTGAATCAGCACACTAAATGTTGCATCAGAAGGTGCCAGGCTTCGAGAGTGGCAGTTAAGGGGCAGGAGGTGGGATGGGAAGATAACACATTTCAGAGGAGTTATAAATTAGAACCGTTCATCGCCTGTTGTTGTAAAGCTCCCCCCTCCCATCTCACTCTGTTGCAAAAAACTGAAAAATCCCATTCTGCTTTGGCAGCATTACCTCCACACAACCCCTCAATCACCAGCGTGTCTGTTGTGTCAGTGTTAATGTTCCCACATGCCAAACCACAGGGGACTGTTGATCCATCTTTGTGTAAAAAGAAACCGTTCTGTCCTTAAGGACGGTTTGCAGTGAGAGGCAAAGAGTCTCTAAGACACCAAAGCAGCTCTACAGGCATGTCCTGATTTTCTGAGCTTGAAAACTTTCCCTAGGAGCAGCCTGGAGAAGAAGAAACCTTTGAGACATTGCCTCCCCAACATGACACTGGCAGGGATGGGGTCCAGCAAGAGCCATCCTGGCCATGGACCCCACTCAGACCTAGCAAAAAGGTCTGTTTCCAACCGCAACATTTGGAGGCAGCTAGACCTGCCTAGGGATCAGGTCACGCATGAGGCCCCCAAACACCAGTGTTGGTTCATGACATCCCTTCTGGATCCAGGTATGGCTGGGCTGCAGGTGCCCATCAGCTGGCTTTTGGCCACTCACGGCCAAAGCTATATTTTCTACTCATCCTGGAACCAAACCAAGGACCCACCTCCTTCCAGCGATGGCCAGTCGTGACCGAGCCGCTGGAGCAGAGCACTTGTCCTCGAAGATACTTGCATGCGGAGTTCAAAGCCAGGCCTGTCTGACTGCAAGGCAGCGGATGGCAGCTCACCACAGAGTTCTTGGTAATAAAGTCTATTTGAAGACTCTCAGTGAAAAGTGTGTTCCTAATAAAGGATAACATTTCATGGTCATTATGCGATACACTTAACTTTAAAAGGAACAAAAATGCTGAGAAAGTCATTTTCTGAAAAGGGCTCTCGGATTTCATTACTATGGGTCAAGTGCCTGGGGAGAAGAATTAAAGAAAAACACGAACTTGTGCACAAATTAATTAAAGATATTTCCACTAATAAATTGTCCCCGTATCCCAAGGCAGAGCCTTCAGTTTGCAAAATGTGGTAATATTCAAGTTGTGGTTTTCTCCACCAGGCAAGCGGTTCAGCAACATTTAAAATCAAATGGACAGAGTTGGAGATGTGGAGTTTGGGAATGGGAGGGGGTCGCTTCCTTCTTCAGCCCATAGAAAATTTCTGGTATTCTGGCATATTTCTAAGAAAAAAGAAAAAATGCCTCATTACCCCCTGAGAGACCAAAACCGTGATGACCTTTTAACTTCTTATTTTTCCTTGATGCAGCCAATTTCTCCAAACAAGATCCCCTCCTCTACATTCTTCCACCAAAACTGCGAAGGACTCTGTTCCTTTTGATGCAAAGACGGTGCCAGTTGCTGTAATATGAGGAAATCGCACCACAAGGGGAAAGAAAACAAAACAAAAATCCCAGAAGGAAAGACAGAATTCACTGTCAGCAGCTTTTGGAGTAGTGGGCCTGACACAGCCCAACGTTAATGACCCCCTTCCAACCACGGGAACAGCTACCACAAGAGGGGCTATATTGAAGCAGCTAAAAGCAACTCCGGGATGGCAGCTGGGTCTAAATGGTTTCCAATCCATGGCCAAAGCTTTATGGTCTTTTTGAGAGGCTTCATAGTCTATAGGGCCACTATCAGCACGAGGCACCTTCAGCGCTCAGGGCCTGGGTCGCGTTGCAGCTGGCGCGCGTTGCTGCATGAAAATTCCTGCCTTTTAGGGCGGTTTGCAGAAAGGGTAACGGCTGCATGTTCCTCAGGCCTGTCTTCTCATTGCTCCCAGCTACCACCAACGCAAGCTGACACTGAACTTAATTTTTTTTTTTTTTTTGTACTACTTTAATATTCTCCCTTTTCATTGTCTGCCTTCTTGCAGGCACTAGAAAGCACTTGCGGTGATTTTCTTTTGAAGGAAAGGGAGGTGGGAAGATTTGCAATCCTTTTGCAGCCCATCTTCTGCAAAGACCACCACCGTCTTACGGATCGCTATTGGTCTACTCACAGATGGGAAGAATTCACTCTCCAAAGAAGGTAACCAACAAATCAAAGGAATGAACCTCCCAGATACACAAATACTGCTGAATAGTCCCGTCTTAGGAGCTGGGATAGTTTGTTTGGTTTGTATTGACCTGATCCCATTTGAACATCCCTGTTCTCACACTGATCAGGGGCTGAAACGGAAGGAAACTGCTTCAAGCTTCTCTTTTCCTTTATTTTTTTTTTCCCCCCCTCTCCCTCCCTACCACTTAAATTTCACAGGCACCTGAATCTGATCACAACTTCCTCTGTCCAGTGTAAAGTTTAGTCTGAGAGCGCACACATACCACAATGCGTTGGGATAATATTAATGTATAGTATTCGAAGCCCCAGGGCCTGTATGTTTCATTAATTTCCTCCCCATTAAAGTAAAATGAGGATATCCTGTAGAGAATTGCAGTGAACCATTCGGACTGTGAAACTCGTCCTGACCCTGCTAAGAAAAACAGACAGAAGAGGAAAGAGCAACTGATCACAATATACAGCCACCCAAACGAAACACAGGGGTTCCTTGCCCAGCCCCTCTTTGCACCACTACCGTGCAAATATTTAGCTTAACAGGATGTGAAGAGCTGGTCAGCAAGCGTTAAAAAAATACGCACTGATTTTTATTTGTTTAAAATGCAAAACATTTCCCGTACATTCTTTGCAGTGCATTAACCTCAGGCACAATTTCCACTCTGGGATTGAGCAAGCCAGGGACCTGGGTTGCACACGAATAATTCAGATTACTGCATCTGTTTGTGTGTGGTTGGGGCATGCATGCCGATCCCCGCTGGTTAACCCAGGGCATCCAAGCTCTGCCAGACCCTCGAGGGCTGGCATCCAAAAGAAACCACCTCTTCCAACAGAATATGCCATTGTGGATGTCGATGCCAGCCCGTGAATGGCTCTGTCAGGTTTAGGAGAGATCCAGCAGAGCCCAAGGCCTTTGAAAGCACAATATATCCCCCTCCTCCCTCTGTCCTAGCATCTTGTCTTTGGTTTTGTTCCTCACCTAGACTCCTCTGACCTCCTCTACCCAGTAACCTTGGTCCTCATGCCCCACCACAGCTCATCTTCCCACCTGACTCACTCGGGAACGACTACAGGAGGAAATTTTCCACTTCGGATTTGAAAGCACAGGTGTACGCACATAGTTTTTATAAGCAGGAATGGTTTCCTTGTGGCGGAAAAGGGCAGCTGTTCAGCCAAGGTTCAAGTTCTACCAGTTCCCTTGTTTCGGCTGTTTCAACCAGCTCTGCCCAAATGCCTGAGCTCCGCTGCTCCGTGGCAGCTAGCGTGACAGGGGAGGCGGAGGTGTCACCCCTCTGAACATCACTGAACAAGCAAAGAGACTCAAACAGAGCTTGTTGCCTTCATTTTTTGGCAGGCACCTACCTTGCTCTGCAGGTTTTCCTATTTGTCCTGCAATCTTCAAGTCACACCTGAAGTGATCCCCAGGACGGCAGGGTGAAGCGCGGGGAGCCTGGGGACCTCTCCTGCTCAGGAAACCTGCCACAGACTTCACGGCTAAGGTACCTGCACACAGACTTGCACTTGGGTCTGGGAAACCAAGCACCCAGGTTGGTCTAAATTACCTTCCACTGACACGAGACATGCTGCAAAAACGCAGATGGGAAATGAATTTCCTCTTCTGTGGCCCCTTCAACACCCACCCTTTGAAGACTTAATTTCAGTCCCAAGTAATGGCTCTGCCCTGGTCCCAAGGCTGCAGGTTAAAAAGTGTATTTTGGAGGCAGCGCGTTGCCTGCCCCGGGGGGAAGCGGCAGTTTGAATTACCCTGCACCAGCCTCCCTGGATTGTTAACAGATCCGCCCGGCCAGGCGGCAGAGGATGTGGGGGGTTTTGATGCAAAGTATGGGATGAAAGCAGATATTGGCAAGTCTCAGCAGGAATGGGAAGATGTCCCCTGCCCTCCCCACAAGGAATAAGAAAAATTCCTCTCCATGCTCCTTCCCTCGCTGCTACTTTTGCTTTGTGGTAGTCCCAAGGAACTTGAACTGTGTATTGCTGTTGCAAATGGTGGTGGGATTCAGGAGCAGAGAGATGACAGACCTGCAGGGTAACATGCCCCTCTACAAAATGACAGCCAGTTAAAATGATCTCCAGCATGCAACGCCCCTGAGATAAAAATCAGAAGACTCACCGGGACTGGATGTCTAGAGAATTTGGCTAACCACCCCCCCAAAATCTTTAGCTCAGCACCTCATATCCTCCCCATGAAGCCCTAACTCCAATTCATGGTCTTTATTTTCAAAACCCATTGCCAATGCACTTCCCACGTCAGAGGTTCATAAGAAATATGTTTGTATTTGCTTGAATCTTAAAAGTAAAGTTCATTTCAGATAAAGCCTCATTCCCTTATTTTCCAGGCTCCATGACAGCAGCTGCCATTTACTTCTCAGCTTCCCTCCAGCTCCCTCCAACAAACCCCAGCATATTCTTCTCCCATTTGACTTCACATTTCCCCTTTGCCAACAACTTTCTTCCTCTTCCTACTTCAGAAGCGCCTTCTCTTTCCCATTTCCCAGCACACAATTCAAACGCTTCCTTAAATTAGAGGTGGGCTCGAAGAAGGAAGGTTAAATGCAGATTTTGCAATGTTTCTGTGGTGTTTGGCTCCTAAGCAGTGATTTGGGCCTGTCTTTGCTTCCAATACCCTAAATTGCATGAAGAATTTGGCCTCCGGGCATTACAGGAATGCATATAATAATTAATCACAAAAGGCTCCAAGCACCATATGTGCCAGTGATCACATTTGCACCGTTTAGATTTGAAACAAGGACTTTCATGCTTGTATTTGCTTGTAAACTGCCAAGCCCCCATTTGAGACCACATACATATCATTCTCCCATTCTGCACCGGCCCCTGCCTTCAGCCAGCTCCCAGCAGGGTGGGAGCAGGGGGGAGGACACACTCACGATATAATATGCAACAGCCTGATGATTACTAATATTTCTTATTAAAAAAAACACTAAAAAAAACCACTGCCCCCAGCTCACGATTTGAATAAGGGGGAGGGAAGAAGGTGTGGGGGGGGAAATTGTCTTAATTAAAATTCTCCCTTTCATCCTGGTAATTACATTCAAACAAGCGACAGCAGCGGCATTGCTGCTTGTCACCGTGCCAAAAAAAAGAAATTGATTTGATCACCGGGACATCGTGTTGCATTAAATAAAATTCTTAAAAATCTGCCAGCTTCTTTTTTTTTTTTTTTTTAAACTGTAATTACTTCTAGAACACTGCAAAGAAGGACGAAAACAGAGGGAAAAGGGAAGAGGAGGAGGAGGAGGAGGAGGAGGAGGAAGGGGACCCAGTGGCAGATAATACGCCAGTAATGATGGAAACACCTGTAAGCCAGCAGAGATCTAGCAGCTATCAGCTCTGGCTGCATTCCATATCCATTAGCTACAAGAGGCTGCTTGGGCTCCAGGAAAGGAGGGTGTTAGCTCTGACAACTGGTGAAAAGCTGATGAAAACGTACCAAAGGGGCAGTCACGGCGCTGCCATTTGATAAAGAGGAAGGAAAAAAAAAAAAAAAAAAGAGAGAGAGGAAAGGGAGAAGGGAAAAAAAAAGCCAGGAGTAAATCAGTCTAATTAATGGCTTTGCTCATTTATCGGGGGCAAATGCTAATTATTCTTTTTAATCACTTTTCTGCCGCAGTTGCTCATTCTCTCTTTTTTTTTTTTTTTTTTCCTGCCAGCTCTGCTTAGTGAGAGAGGCTGGGAGAAAAGCAATCCAAACCTCAGGCTTATAAATAAGGAAAGCACAAGAGAAAATCAAAGAATGGATGAAATCATTCCACGAAATCCTACCAGGCTTCCCTCCATGTAGAAAATCCCAGCACCTTTGCTGGTCTCCTACCTCCCTTCATCACCTACAGGCTAAAAACCAAAATGAAGAGCAGCCCTTGACAGAAAGGCTGAAAGATGCTGCAAGACAGCTTTCAAAACCATCCCTTCAAACTCTGAACTGCTGCCCTCATAAACCACATTTCTGTCCCTTATTATTCACCAACACACGCATGAACAGCTTTTGTTCGTGCCAGTCTATAGGAAACAACTCTCTACTGGTAAAATCTAGAGCTTCTGTGTATGAATACCTGTTTAACTTTCCTGTCTGTTGTTTTACCCACAATGTGCAGGGCAGGGCTGTCAAAAGCATGGAGCAATGTTGGTTGCACATCTCCAGACACCTCAAGAGCTTGGCTTTGAAAAAACAGCTAACGTACCGCTTTCTCAAGCCTCTTTCAAGCTGGTTACCCAAAAAAGCCACTAATTACCACCATAAATCTTGTTCTCATTCATCAAGTGGTGAGCAGAAACTTGGGTTTTGGTGACCAAAGAGACCATAAACACAGGGACTAAATCTGCAAACAAATCCACAGACTTAAAACAATTCAACTAAACCATGCAGCAAATTGTCAAAATAAGCAAACCCCAAAACCTACACGCAGAAGCAAAAGCCAGTTTGCAAACAAATCTCAATAGAAAGAGTCCATTCATGGCAGTCTGTCTTGGAGTAAGACACGTGATGAGCATCAGCGAAGAGACAAAGGTGAAGTATGACCAGACAGACAGCATTTGGGAGCGTTTGCAGGCAGAGCTGCTCCACCAACACAGCCAAGACCTGAGATCCCGTTTTTCCTTACCTTCGGTTTGCAGAAGGAAACAAGTTACTCGCCCCAGTGAGTCAGGAGGATCCACATAACCTCCCCCCTCAGGAGCAACACTACCCACGGCAGCAGATCCAGGAGGACACGGATGAGAGGAAACTCCGGCTGCAGAGCAGCTTTCTTCGGTCACAGTTTAAAGGTCTCCAATAAGAATTTAATTCAACAATCCAGTTACTGCATAGTAAATCCCCTGAGTACTAGATGCGTGTCTTGATAGCTGCTAAACCTCAGTAAACAAGTCTTTAATCATCCATTGGTAATTAATTAGCAAACAAGAACTAATTGCAACTAGATAGCTTCTTAGATTCAAGACAGTTTTACGTTAATTAAATATAGAGGTCCATGAGTTACACAAATACATTCTAACCAACGTACGCGCAGGTTTCTAAAATGCATTTGGTTCCTAATGGCAGAGTTTTACCAGCGAAAATTGTTCAAAGGAAGCTAATTTCAGGGTGGTGCAAATATTGGCACCTGTGACGGGTGCTCACAAGCATCGATACACTCACCCAGCTACGAGCCGAAACGCCACCAGTGTGACCACAACCAGGGACAAGCAGGCTCAGGAAGGCAGAGCCAAGAGCCTGACACTCAGTGAAAGGTTGAAATAAACATAAGTGATAAACACATGAGGAATTTGTTTTCTACTACATTTGTAGTCTGTTCCATGAGAACTACTCAGTGAAAAAATTATTTGTCTGGCTTTGATGCCAGCCCTAACGGCACTAAGTCAGATTTCTGCCACCGGTTTTGAAAAGAACGAAAGCTTTTGCCCCATGAGTCTCATTCAGAGCTGACTTTATAACCTCTTAAAAAACAAGCAAAACCGCAAACCAAGCTGAAGAGATCTTATTACAGTAAGAGAAATCAAAGCCCTAATTTGGCATAGCCACACTAAAGATTCGGTGAAATCAAATGAAAAATTGTGTCTCTTGCTCTCCCAGGTTGATCTGAATCAGGTTTTTTTAGGCCCACTAGTCCTTTTGTCTGTCTTCAAAGACCCTGGAACCTTCCCCTCCCAGCTGTGCCATTCACTTGCCAGGCAACATTTCCCAGCAGTTAAACACGATGCTCTAGCAGCAACTCACAGTAATGTTTTGTAAGATCTGGTAAGATGCTGGGGGCATGCCAGCGCATCCTGAGAGAGAGAGATCATTTTGAGTCCAGGTGGGTTATAGACAAAAACTAACAGCTCAGACACTTGCAAAGAGGTTGCATTTCTGTAAGTGCAGAACTAGACCCCATCTGTCTTCCAGACTACGTGGGGATTTGGGCCTGATTAATGCCTAGCTTGCCATTTGCTTCTCTTCTTTCTCTATGATGGAAATTACTGATGATAGTGTCTTAGATGGTTGTCTGGGAGATGGGACCAGCAGCTATTGCCTCTGCCACTGTGGCCCAGCCCTTCCTGCAGTTCCCTGTATTGTGTTCACCGGGATGGACATGTATCCATGCACACCCATCCACAGCTGAATCCTCTTTGCCTTTCTAGCACCTCACCTCCTCCCTCGCCTCTCACCCGGACTAAATCCACCTGGCTTTCTCTTATGCCTTCCCCTAAAGATACAAATGGCAAGCTTGCCTCCCAGCCTGGAAGCTAGGGTGAACTTTGCATGTCACCCCAGAGCCGTACTGCAGTATTAGAGAAGGTTTCCCCTCTGCTTTCTTCCCTAGATTAGCGCTGCAGCATGACAAGGCTTCATTTTCCTTCCTCCGCCTCCCTGTCACATCTGCTTGCACAGCTCAGACGTCTGGGGCTCCAGCACAGGAGTTCATGGGCAGGGAGATAAAAGAAAGGAAAGATGACTCCTCACTGAAGAGGTACAAAAGAGAGGGAGGAGGCTGGGTAGATAAAAATTCAACAATTGTGATTTACATACACAACTGAAAACCAGCAACCAAACGGTCCGTGATCCAAGTCACAGATGCTGCAGCTCTTCGCTGCAAGGAGACTGCATCCCTTTGGCATGGCGTTCCCAGACACTGTACTACGCACAGTTGTGAGATAATTTCATCCAAATGTGCAAATATGCAAAACAGATCATACAATGGGCTTGAGCTGAAATGCATTAATGACTATGACATCCTAAACTCCCCCTGCGCAGCTCAACCACCAGAACTTTGCTGTCCAAACTCCTCCAAGGGGCCGGCACGCAACTTTTTCCATGACAGAAAAGGGGGAAGCAAAAATCCATGCTGTATTGCAAGCTCTGGTCTGCTCGCATTTACCCACCCGGCAGTAGCCAGACTTGAAGTGAAGTGGAGGGAGAGAAGGTGAGATTTCTCATCTCAACTGGCAGGCAGCAGCAGATTTCATCTCGCTCAGCTGCCTCCTACAGAAGTGACACCCCTTTTAGGCCCCTGCGTCCCCCCAAAACACACGCACCGAGTGTGTGTTTACAAACACATCATTTATATATGCACGTCAAACACTCGCACACAGACAGCATGTGAGGAGAGTAACTGAAAAGAAAAATATGTCTTTCTCCTTATACTGTATGTTCTCCTGGTCTTTCCATTTCATTCTGCTTTATCTATCAAAAATATATTAACCCCAAAGCCTGTTTCCATCAAAGTCTCGATTCCATGAACATTTAAAGATAAGCCTTATCTTATTACTGGTGCATTAACAACAGAAATCTAAAGGGCTACTGTCAATCATCTCTTTTTCCTCTGTTTCTTTTTCCCCTCTTCTCAAAGCAGCTTTGCAGAGAGCATGACTGGGACCTCACAGGGGTTCTGGTGGACATAAACACCAAGCAGCACAAAAATGCCACCGTCACCTCACTGAAAGGTACCATGGAAAGACCTGAGGGTTTGGCCAGGGCCAAGCATGCACCCACAGAAAAGAGCAGCGTCAAGCAGCACCCACTCAAACCGGGAAGCAGCCCATGCGGATTTCTACAAACACATACCTCCTTCCCCTACGGCGCAGAGCCTGCCGGCAGATGATCTCAAAGAAATTTTGAAGAAGTTTGCACAGGGGAAATGAACCACTTGAAAAATCCAAGGTCATAGAGGTCATCTGCATTTCTGTTTCCATTACAGCAACGGAATGGAAACATTTTCATTACAACTTCTCCCTCGCCATCCTTAACTCCTACTTTCTCCTGGTATCTAGTCCTCTCCACAACATGTGTGTAAATTTTAAATGGTTCTTATTAGGACCTTTGCATCAACTGAGGCAGCATCCAAGTGTCTTGGCAGAGATGCTTGTTTGAGGTTTTAAAATGAAGAGGTTCTAGATTACTTACAGAAAGCGGTGCCATTTTCTGCAGTGATCTTTTGGGGCAGAACAAAATCCACAATGGACCTGAGTTCCATGCCTCTGGGGCAATTAAAATATCCACCTTAATTTTGCAGCAATGCATTTTCCTCCCCTTGCCTTTTTTTTTTTTTGCTTTCTAATTATAAGTTTTAATTCTGCAATGAGTGTCACTAAGAGCCCCAGCCAAAAATAACACAGCCTGTTCCAAAGGCCCTTTGAAAAGCTTTTTTTTTTAAAAGCCAGAACAAGACAGACGATCCAAGAGTGATAAATCTAAGGTTTCTAAAAGAGCTGAGGATAGCGGGAGGGCAAAGAGACAGCTAGGGATGAACAGCACGCACAATGCGGCTCCTAGTGAAAACAAACTTCTTCTCATGGACAAAGCTGTCAACTGCACATGTAAGTCTCTGCACCAGGGATCTGTATGCCAAGATGGTTGTCACCGAGTCCTGCAGGCTCAAAGCCCGATCCTCTTTAACATCAGCCCTCCTGAACTGGGCTTGCCAGCTGCTTTTCCAGATGTAGGAGAAAGCACAAAGGTCTTTGCTACAAGGTCTTTTCCGTAAGTATTATGGGCAAGCACATATCCCCTTGTTGTGAAATGGAGTTCTCCTTTCTGGAAACACAGCTCTGGGACACTCTTGTCATGTCCCTCCACTGGGATACGACTGAGCACAGTGAAACCACGGCGTATGGTCAGTGACTTCCCAGCCATGGATCACTTTCATCTTCATAGGCCCAAGCACAGAGATTCCACTGGTTACCACAGGAAGAGCACTGCCAGAGATGTTCAAGACAGTCCACCACTGAGCACAGGTAGAACCTGGAACGAAACCACATTTACTCTGTATGATGGCTCTAAGAGAGTTTCACTGCAACTTCTGGATATATCTTTTTCAGCGACTTCTCTCTTAAGTCTTCCCTCAGCTCCTGAAAACATCTGGTCTTCAGGTCAAAAAAAAAATCATACTGCAGGAACATACTGAGAGAAGCTGGCAATGAAAAAGGTATCCAAGGATGGTGCTGGAGCACGCTTTTGGCCTTCGACATCAAGTGGCCAAATGCATCTTTCCTTTGTGCACACACCCCTATTAGTTAGACCCATCTCAACTTCTCCCATGACTTCTAGTTCTTTCTTTTCCAGATGCTGAGAGTTGTGTAGTTGGATTTCCATCACAGGGAATCAGCTTCTAAACACCCCTAAAAAGAAATATGATGTGTTGTGAAGGTCCTAACACTTCAGCTGTTCTCCGGCAGAAGAAGAGACCAACTCCAAAGTGGAAGAGCTCCCAGGGGACAAACCAATAGCTCCTGCTTTTCTTTTAAGCTACAGGCATTTCAGCACGAAAACACCCGATCTGTGCAGCTATGGCTGCACACAACCTAACACAGACTCATAGAATCACTTAGATTGGAAAAGATATTGGGAGACCATCTAGCATCAACCTCCACTGAAAGAAAAGTTCATTCAGACCAGGTTGCTCGGGGCTTTGTCCAGTTGGGTCTTGGAAAATTTGCAAGAATAGATTCTAAAATTTGAAATGACAGCCTAGTCCTACCTACATGGTTTCTAGACTGAAACACTGTTTTTTCCCTCAAGTGTATTGAGTAGGAGAGACAAGGTTAAATTAAAATGTGTAAAATGGTTTAACAGGTAACTGCTAGAAAGAGAAAAGCATCCAAGTTATTTCCCTGAAGTACTGTTTGGTGTATCACAAACTTGCATTCAGGTAAACTTGTCTACAGCAGGAATCAATTCACAGCCAGCAGCTCAAAGCTGAAACCGGGTTATATCTCATGGATGGTGGGAAAATGGAGGAATGAGCTGTAGGTCTTAAAAAAACAGAGCATGGGGACATGAAATTTTAACCAGGAAAACACATCACGTGTTTATGCATGTTAGGTGTTTATTTTTCAATCAAGTACATGTGCCCAGATCATGACAGGATGTTTGAACTGTGCACATCAGGTCTTTTACCCACTGTTTATATGAATGTCATTCACTATCAGGCCTCTGCGGAAGATAAACAGATTGAAGAGAGATGAGGGCATATCTGAGTTGTGCATTGCTTCCGCCTCTAACTCTGCTCTTCGTGCTATAAGAAACAAAACCTACTGACCAGAAGAATGTCAGAAAAAGCAGGGAAGGGAGAAGAAGAATTGGTCACAGACCAGGAGGCAGAGATAAGTGCAAACCAAAGGCATCTCCCAAAATGCTTGTAGATGGGCACTCTTGGGACCATGAGACACCCCGCGCAATTCTTCTGGAGTCTGAAAATGACAGACACAAAGTAGGTGAAACTAAGACCAAAAAGATACATAGTCCACTTACCTGGCAGACACTATTCAACATGCATGCCAGAGAGACTTGCTAAGGGACTGCAGAACTGCCAAATCCTTACTGATGTTCAGATCTTTGGGCTTCTTCCCCGCTCTTAACGCTTCTGAAGTCTCAGCAGCCACGAGGCCAAGCAGGGGGTTGGACCTACACCTGGTGCAGGGAGGGGGGCTTGAAAGCTGAAGTTAATCACTAATCAACCAAAAGTTCCTGTATAGTTTTGCTGCCCTCCATTCCTACCATCCGCTTCACCACAAACCTTCACTTAGATTCTTCACACAGATTTGAGAAACAGCTATGAAAAAGGCAAGACCTTAAGCACCCACTGCTATCTCAGAGCCAGACAGGACTCTGAAATCTTCAAGACTTCTACATTAAGTGATAGATACCAGTAAAGCACGTCCACAAATCCCTTCTAGCAAGATCTTGTACTGCTTCATTCAACATGGAACTGCTTCCGTTTATTCTTTGATACAGTGCAACACCATGGTCAAACTGACATAAAAACAGGGTCACAAGCTCTACGCCAGAAGTATTTTTGGTGGAGCCATCCTCACTCCACTTTTGCAGTGGGTTATCCTTAGGTTTTACCCACGGTTACAACCAAAAAACAATATCCAAAAGCACTTAGTGGTCTGTGCTCATGTACAGCTCATGCCCCGGACATTCTCCCTCCCTTTTTCCTCCTGTGCAGGGATGACAGAGTTTACTGTGTATGTGAGGAGAGATGTAGATACTATTGTACAAGCATTGAAGTATATCCTATAAATGAGAGGTTAAATCCATGTAATTCGGGGGAAAACACCCTAATTCTGGGAACATTCACATGGTGGGATGGAGAAGTGTGCTGGACACCACCAAGGTCACTCATGCAACCATGTGGTAGTGACCTGGTTTGGGCCCTCAGCTGCATGCTGGGGACATGCCCATCCCACTGAAGTCGGCCATAAAACTCACTTTGACTGGTGTAAGAGTAGGTTTAGGGCTACTGCTTCTGAAAATCCCATTCATGGGATACCACCTTTACGTGCAAAAGGTAATTAGAATAATGATTCAATCTATGTACCCAACACAGTGGGGAAAGCTAAGAGCAAAAGGATATTTGCAACGTTCATTTCTACAGTCAAGCTTTTAGAGCACAAACTATCTTGATATTTATCATAAGGTCACTCACACTGACTTAGAGATTAAGATGAACAGAAGGCAGCTGGTTTGGGGAACTCTCCCTTTACACACGTTATTTCAATCAGTGTCATAAAAAGTAAAAGGATAGCAGGATTATGCACAAACCCCCAAACAAACCCAAAACTCCAGTGTTACTATTGAAGAGCTCACATATCCAGACTCCAAAAGAAAACGGCAAGGAATGAAACAGCAGCATTCAGTAACAAAACATAGCCTTTAAGCCTATGAGAAACAGCAACTCACTGCCTGTACCAGAGAGCTCTATTGACAAAAACAGTAGGTGGAACAAAGGGACAGAGGAGCAGCAAGAATGGGGTAAAGGTATATTCTTTTACACAGGAGAACTGATGAATCTACCAGCCAAATATCTGCAAACTCGTAGTGGAAAGACCACTTCCCTTGCATTCGGAGTAGTACCGTGCATTTCCCTTCAGACTGATACCATCAAAGCCCAGTGTACTTCCTGTGTGGCACACTGTCCCTTGGCTGAAGCCTTGTCTTCTAAAAAGGCAAAAACATCGAATTCTATGTATTTTCACATGAATCATCCCTAACCCCACATGTCTGAGGTACAATTTAATCCTGTTGTACCACGAGGCGAAAGACACACATACCCCTACTTTCTGCTTCGTGAGCAGCCACAGCATCAAGGCACCATTTTGGCAGTTGCATTTACTGCATGATCATGCTATAGGACAGAGCAGGTTTGAGTCTCCTCAGGGTGGGTAAGAGAGTAGTAAGATGTTGCTAAAGGCATTAATCCATGAGCATAGTTGAAAGGGTGGACACTATAAGGGATTATTGCCCCCATTGCCTTTGGGAGTGGTAACTTACCCATGCAATCGACGAGGTTTTGGAATGAAGACTTTCAGATAGTGACCCCTGATCACTATCTGGGGCTCACACCAGCACCATGTTATTATTCCCCTTTCCTAGCAGCACCCCCAGATGAGCCCCAATCCTCATTTAATGGGTTGAACTCAGTGTATTTCCCACGTGGCCTCTGAAAGGCAACCTTGTGTTGCTGCTACTCCTTGGTACAGCCGCTGCAGGGTAGAAGTACCGAGTCCTAGTTTGAAGCTTTTTGTTTCAGGCTCATCATTTCCCATCACGAGCTGGGTGGGGGGAGATAAAGGCCGTCAGTCTGTCTGCAGAACAGGCTGGCTCTGTTTGCCCCGTGCCCCAGCGAACAGAAGTTGTCGACTTTTAATAGAGCGCTCAGGTTTCCGCCGATGCCAGCTGCAGATAGAACGGCCCAGCGGCAAACAAATTCAGGTCCCCAGGGGCCGCTCAGATTCTCCTCTTATTTGTTAGTTTACCTGTAAAATACAGTTGGGCTAATTCCTGCTTGCGTGGTTGCGAAGATATGTTTCCCTCCTCTTTTGAGTCAGTAAGGGAAAAAACTGAGTAAGTGCAGCAAGGCTAATGGAGTAGGAGAGCATTTCCCATGGCTTAGGCAATAGCAAACGTTTTCTGCTGGGGATTGTTTGCCTAACACCCTGCACAGAGGTGAAGTTGTGCAGCACTTCATAATAACCGAGACCTATTCGTTATACACAAAGGTGCAGAAGGCGTCCTAATAACTACATGTTCAGATGGGCTTAA
Source organism: Dromas ardeola (assembly GCA_013398915.1). Lineage (NCBI taxonomy): Eukaryota > Metazoa > Chordata > Aves > Charadriiformes > Dromadidae > Dromas > Dromas ardeola. The sequence continues at coordinate 88,422 of VYZM01022316.1, read as the reverse complement.
ATCCAATAGCTCCTCACGACATCAGCTGTTGAATTTATTATATGCTTATTACAAGGCCAAGAAAGGAGAAGGAATTATCGGCAAATGTCTTATTTGATTTTTAAATATTAACAAAAGCATTTTAATCACACCTGAAAGCATCGTGTTACTGAAATGGACCAGAATACTCACCTGCAAATTCAAATCTCCACTGGAATGAAAATGAGCCTGAATGTCTGCCCAGAATCTTTTTAGGATTCATCCCTGTCCCCAAACGGTTGTTCAATTCAGCTGCAAAATTTGCTGCTGCTTAGCCCCAAAAGACATACATGCTGCGATTTAGACATGAGCCACGAGAGAGAAAGGCTGCGGCGCTGACATTGGATTCAGGTTGTGGGTTCGGATGCTTGGCACTGGAGTGTTTGACAACGGCTCTGATTTAGGGCTGTGACTACAGCATACGTCAATGAGAAAGTCAAGGCTGTAAAGACTGAGTCTTGCAGGTCAAGATTAAAACGCATCTACAGAACCATGAAAACTTACATATCACCTGCTTACAGCGTATTTTGCACCAAAGTAGTCCACATTCCTGAGCATCCTCTCACACATTAAAAAAATTGTTACTTTTGTCTGAAAAATGGATTCCAGTAAGACCCAAATATAAACACACACCTTGTGGACAGCAGGCTCCACACAGGTCCAGTTTTGCAGCTGAAGCCAAATGAAAGCAGAGTGAAAAACTCTGAAAACGTCACTTAGAATATAGCTGTACATAGCCTGGTTTAGAAAAAACTTTTTATGCTTTTCCACAGGACGTTTGCATAAGCAAGCTAGGGAAAAATCACCTAAAGAAACTCATTATAGGCTGAGCATGACACTGTTTGGAGAACATTAAGAGAATAGGTATTGATGGTAACACTGCTTGGGACAATATATTAAACACGGTTCACAGAGGTCTGTCCTCGAGCTAATTCTATTCAATATTTTCATTAATGATCTTCATGACCAGATAGATCAGGTGGGAATGAGTATGCTGGAAGAAAGGACTGGAATTTATGTAATCCCAGCAAACTGAGGAAATAGTCTGAAAAAATAGGAAGCTATTTAAGAGGTGATGTAGAAATGTGTAAGTACAGAATGGAAAATGCAAGCCCATATAACAGACCAGAGGCATCATGATACTGAGCTCACACATTAAACTTAAGGCAATAAACTCCTGATTCTGCAAAACCCACAGATGGGGAAGCATAAATAGGAACATGGTCTGAGACACACCCGAAGTTAAAATCCTACTTTATTCAGTCAGTACTCACGAGGCCTTAGCTAGAGAACTGCCTAGTTGAGAGAAACGCACTTAAGGACAGACGTTGACCATTTGGAGAAACTCGGGAAGACAGAAACTACTCCAGATCTGGGAAACAAAGCCCCCAAGGGGAAAAACTGTACAAACTAAGAACATTTAGTCCAGGGGAAAGAAGATCGAGCACGGATGTGATCAGTCTTCAAGTACATAACGCAGCATTGCAAAGAGAAAAGGAATAGTTTGTTCTCCGTACCGCAGTGAATGGGGATAAAAAAAAATAATTAAAATAAACAGGTTTACACTGCAGCACGAAAGATTCAAGTAAGATACCGGGAAGAAAGAACCTGTTCCCTCTCCCTCCCAAACAACCCTAACAACAGTAAAGTCCTGTGACAGCTAGTGACAAAGATCTCTAAAATCTTGTTAGCTGGACACCTGAAAAGAGCAACATACATAGAGCTGATCCTTCTTTTGGGCAGGGAGAGGGACAAGATGACCTTAGCATTCCCTTCAAGAAGTGATAAACCCTGTCATTCTGTATGCATCTAACAGATGACAACTTCTTACTGAAAAGGCACAAAGAGATGCTTATCAATGACAGATTCAGAAGAAATCTTGCTAACAGATGGGACAAAATAGGGTTTGCTTTCTTAATATCTTCCTATTGATCCTAAATTGGACACAGTCGCTCCAAGACTCATTGAGAAGTTTTAAAACAACAACTGCTTCTCTTTTGAACATCGCTGCTAAGTTCAGATGGCAAAGCAAGCGACGGGATTCCAAGGAAAAAATGGAGACATCAGAAACAGCCTGGAAGCTCAATAGATGCTACTTTCCACCTGATCTGGTGCAATCTTAGAATGAGACATGCCATATTGTCCTCTAAATCACAGGTGTAACAGAGCTCCTCCTCTTAACACAGAAATGCCACAAACGGGAATGGATGCAGCCCTGCTGCACTGTAACTTGTGCTGCTGCTGCTGGCCATCCCTCCAAGAACGGCTGCACACCTGTGGTTTAAGTGAAGACGTTCTCCTATCTCATATAGTGCACAGTCACTTACCTGGATTCGATATTTTGAGCTCAGAGTGACAGAAACCCTGGTACCGCAAGCACAAACAGCTAGATTAGCCACAAAGAGAGAGACACCTAATTTGCAAGACAGGAGCCACAGGCTGTTTACACCAGAGCGTCCCAGACATAAATGTTTAATTAAATCAGCCTTTCTTCAATCATGGCATATTTTCTACATCACTGCTCATTTTCGACTTGTTACAAAGCCTCTCCTGATGTTCCTTTTTTAAGGCACTGAAATGCCGGACTGGGACGTTACTGCAAGGGGGAGAAGCCAGGAACAGCCTAGTGCCGAATGGCAACGCTGGGTTTGCTCAGCCGCTCCTCAAGGGCTGCCTGGCTCAGGACGCCCGATACCTGCAGAAGTCCTTCCAGGAAAAAACCTCATTCCACAGTGCTTCCTGACAGTGCTAGTTTAAAGTTCAGATGAATAATGAAAAATTCAGTTTTACCAATTTAAAACAGAAGCTGCCTTCACAATCAGGTGAAGAACACGAGAACTTGGGTTGATGCCGGAGCCAGTTTTGTGACCAACTTTGGATTAGAATTGCTCAGCAAAAAGGGGAGAAGCTTGGTAACACTCAGTAATTATCAACTGTTGATTCAGGTTATTCTCCTACTGTATGGCAAAAAAACCCCCACAACAGGAACATGCTTCTGAACTACATTAAGGCTCTTTCTCTTTTTTAGCTTTCTTTTTTTCTTCTTCAAGTACACAGGGTACCTACCTGTCCTCAGTTCTATGGATTGGCATAAAAACAGCCGAGTCCACTAACTGGACCATCAGCAGAAAAAAACCTGTTCAAATGCTTCGCTGCATTATTGACAGCATTATTAAATGATTCACACACAAACAGAAATACACACCTTAACTGCAGTCAATTACCAATATTATGACATTCTTTAAAACAGAAGTTACAAATTCTCCTGGGAATTACAGACCAGTGTGAGCTTACTTCACTGCCAGGTAAAACCATGAGGCAATGATCAAAACCAGACTGGCTAATCATCCAGACAAACACGATTCATTAAGCACCAAAAAAACAAAGGGAAGTTGTGCATCTCCACTGTACTGGAATTATACACACACATTCATAAATCATTGGGCTTACCAAAGACCTTCTGCAAAAAAAAGCAAAGAAAGAAACGGAAAGAAATAAAATAAGAGTCTGGCTTTAACCAAACAAAAGATTAAAAGAGTGCTAAAAATCTCCACACTAACCTCAGTGTTGCTTAACTTTAATGACCTTCCAGAAAGGGAACAACCATATAAGTGGGCGAGATTTGCAAACAGTCCAAAGTTAATTTAGCTGGCGAGAGGAGGAAGAACTTAAGTATCACCAAAGCTGGGCTGAAATTGAGTACCGACAAGGGAACGGTAACCACAAAGAATGTATAAATTGAACTACACTGATACATTAACAGAAGCATCCAAGATAAAAGATTCGGGCATCACGGTGCACAGCTCAGTAGAAAACGGCCCCTGCATAGCAGGGCTCTGGGGGACAGATGCTTAAGAAAAGGGACAGATATTACCAAAATTATTAAAATGCCACTGATCAATCTGCATTTAGAAGAGCATAGTGATTTAATAAAACCATTAGAAGCAGGGATAGTTTTCTATACCAACAGAGGTTGCAAAGATTTGCACTGTGAAAGACAGATGACATCTGACAAAGGTAAACAAACTAACAGCAAGAAGGAAGGGAAATCATGATCTGTTCCAGAAGAACATGAAATCAACTGAAAATAGCAAATCAAAATTGCAGTTTCATAATTAGCTTGTGGGTTAGAGTGCTACAAGATATCTTGGAAAATGCATTTCAGCGATTTTTTAAATGATTGGGTATTTGTCCGGGAAACCTAAACTTACACTAGACAGAACAAAAATACGCATCCTCAGGCTCAAGGGCACAGGATATCCAACAAGTGTGAGGAGTCTAGGGAAACAGTTCCCTTACAAATAGATTATTCCGTAATTATACACCCGCAGAAGTTTTTGTACTTTCTAAGAGCGTGATGCTGGAAACATTAAATGCTAATGTTTTATAATCTATCCCTATCTTCCCACAAATCTGCTTTAAAGCAGGAGAGAAGAAAAATGAGGTACGGGAGCTTGAGCAACTCGACACAAATCAGCCTTCAAGGCTCCCTCACACCCAGCAACATGCTACGCATGGTGTGTTACAGACAGCTGACACCAGCAGATCAAAGAAACTCTTCAGGCAGCTCTCTTCTCTATCACTATGCAGGACAGAAAACGGGAGCTGCTGGAAGTGCCACCACAGTAAGTGACCTCTCCAAAGGCAGGGACAGGGAATCCTCCCTGCACTGGCAGCATTGCAACCCGAGTAAGCAGACAAAGGAGCAAGGCTGACCCAACGCCATGGTGAAACGCTCCAACAATTCACCTATTTGTCTTTCAGTTTTGAGACTTTGTTCTTTCACCCTATGTACGATCAGTGAATCTGTAGATCTCCCCCAAACTCGGGCCCCTCGGAACAGGCAAGGTCCGATCAGGAAGATGAATGCTGCCTTGAAGAACGTTTTCTGATGATCCGACTCAAGAAGCAAAATATACCTGCAGGCAGAGGGTGCGAGCTAATCCCTGTTGTGCTACAGCCCTACAGAGACAGCTGATCCTCCCGCAATTCCAAACTGCCAGTCAAAGCTTTAACATCTTAATACACAGCATGCTCTAATTAAAATTTCTAATTAAGGGGGGTGAAAAAAAAACACTAACCAACAAAACTAATGTTGCAAATTAGCAAGCCTTATGCACAAATTGAAGGAGGTCTTTGTTGCTCTTTCATAGATCATATTAATGTTAGTATTTTAAGCAAATAATTGCGGCCAAAGTTACCATGAGTTCACTTGTGCCCATTTTAGTGGTGGGAGACAAGTAGCATTTCTTAGACAAGCCGCCTTTGTTAGGGTGCAAGGCACACAACAGACACTCCACCTTATCATCTGCCTTCGGAAAACAGACCAAATCAAAAAGGACCAAGGAACAAATAGACAAATTCTGTCTGCATTGCCTCAGCGAAGGATGAAGTTATCTCAGACTTTCTCTTACTTTTGTCCCAGGAAAGAAAGGAAATCTGCTGAGGAGTCTGCACTAACTACCCTCAAGGCTAGTAACTGCAGACACAGGAGTGGCCTTCACATTGTAGGTGAGTGAAATGTGGGAAGGGAAGCAGCAGGAGCTACAGTCTGAAGATTCAGCTCCACCCCTGCAACATCCCATGTGTGACAGCGGACAACCCACTAAACTCATTCTTCCAGTTCTGTACCCATCAATTGGGCATGGATTTACTGCAACAGAGTGAATTGTACATGACATTTTTGAAATACATCATATACCAAGGGCAAAAATTGTCAAATAGTGTCAGCACTTGGAATTGATACATCAAAATGTTTTGCAGACGGCTTTTCTCAATACTGATCTTGACCTTCAACTTTAAAAGAAATCATTATGTTAAAAAACTGTGATGCTTAAGTATTTATATACCTGTTATAACAACAGAATTAAATTGCTAAATAAAAGTGTGCTCAGATACAGTTATTACAGCAGTTCTAGGCTTCTAGAAATACCTTCCAGCCTAAACCCGTGCCTCTCGTCCAGTTGTGTATTCCTGACAGCTTTATTTTCATTGCAAACTGGCAAACCTCTATTCTTTTCCTCTATTCGAAACCTGGATGTCTCCCTGAAACTGCCCCGTCACGCCATGCTGTGCCAGATGGCAAATGAGATTTACAACTCAACTTAGAACTGGACGGAGACCAAATTGCCCACTTACTCAGTGGGGTTGTAAGCACAGATCAATCTTCGGAGTTAAAAACAAAACAAAAAAACCCCCACACTGAGGTATAAAGTCATTTGGATTTCTCTCCAAACAAAATGCTTCTCTTGTCAGAGCTCCCCAACTACACTTTAAAAAAGGCAAGACAACATAACGTCATCCCTTCCTTTTCCCTTCTACATTCATTAACAATTGAAACTTACCTTAGTTCATCTATAAGGGAAACAAGAAAGATGTACATGACAAAGCACATCTCATGCTCTATGACCATCAAGCTACGAAACTTTCTGCCCTCATGCCAAACCGCACTCTTTATGCCATCCCACCTTTTCCTTCAGCTGCAAAGGGTACATTTTCCAAGGAAATCACCTGACAGTCTGACACCCCTCACCCTTCTTGTATCTTAAGATGCATAATGAAGAGAAAAAAGCTTCCCAGTGAGACTTCCCGATCAGTCCAGCTTTTCAATTCTTTTCCACAGGTTTAATACTTTACAATAATCTTTGTCAGGAAGCACCTGAGGATGAGACTTAAACACAGGTTTTGATGCACTGAGCAACATTAAATGGAACTCAATTATTGTCTCACTCTTAATTTAAAACTACATCATACACAGAACGTAAACCTTACATCTAAATCTCAAGGTACAAAAAAAAAAATCAATTAAAGAAAATAAAAGCATGCTTGCTTACCCTCCTGCATTCTGCTTTTGGTGCATGTGTGCTCCCCATGCAACACTCACTTTTGAGAGTAAGTGTCCTGAGCCATGCATACATTGCATGGCTCAAGTACCCTCTCCTTCCTTTCCTAATACCGCAGCCCGAGGGTTTAACTGCACAGACAGGACCAACTCTCAGATTCTTTCAATACAAAGAACACAGAAGTCACTCTACATGGTAAGGAATTCCAGAAGAATCAGACAAAACCAAGTGGGCGGCAGAGGCAAACAAGCTTCAAAACAGATAAATACAAATTAATACACATCCACAAAAAATGCACGATGCTGAGCTTAGAATTGGGAGTTACAACTCAGGAAAGTTTGGAGGATTTTGGAGTATTCACTTGATTCTCTACAACCGTCGGCTCAGTGTGGGGTGACAACCATTGCTGGCAAGACAGAAATCATTCCTATGCTACAATATAAAACTGAGTACTTGCGTTCTGCAGTAGTAAGAGAGGATGGGAAGTTACAGAATACACGTAGGCAAAGAAAGCATCTCAGATGCCTGGATTTTTTGGGGGAGTAACTTTGGTTATTTCTGATTTCTGCTCAGTAAGTAATTTTTCTTGCTTCAAACGATTATCTCTAGATACCCTGTTTCCATTTCTAATGTTTTCATAGACAATATGATTCACATTCTGCAGTAAAGAAAATCACATACACATTAACACAGGTGGGCATCAATATAGATAACCTTTGAGTAACCTGACATTGTCTAGAAGAGCTTCTGAAAGACATTGATCTCTCCAGGTAATAAAACAGCATTCTCACAGAGGGCGCAGAGTTCAACTTAGCTTTGGTTAAAGTGAAGCTTAAGAAAGAAAACTAGACGACGGACTGCTTGCTTTAGCTAAAAGGAAGAAATATAGGCAAAACCACTGTGTGGGGTCTAAGTTTCAGCTTGTCCTTATGGAATGCCGTTTTGGGAATGAATTCAACATGAGGGCACAGCTTACTAATTGTTCGACTAAAGTTATAGGCACTAAAATATCAGTTTTCACAGACAAATAGTATAAAAGAACTGGTTCCTACACATCTGAATGGGGGCCACATACAGCCTAATAAAAGCAATTTTGCAGTCCAAGGAGGATGGAGTCTCTCTGATTGACATGAATGAGGCCCTTGAGAAATCTAAGAATGAGCAACCAAAACACAAAGACTGCCTGACTTCCAATCAAAGAAAAGGAGAAGGAACTGATCTAAACAGGACCTTCTAGAGCTAATGAACAGTCTAGATTTCTTAAAGGATCACAAGTAATCAGATCAGCTTAGCCAAAACGCCAACATAACGGCGCTAGCAGGCACCTCGGCCACTACCAGGGTTGTTGAGTTTAGCAGCTCTTGATCCAGACCTCAGATTACCTTTTGGGTAAGAAACATGAACTAGAACAGGCAGGACTGGCAAGGACTCAGTAGTCAAAACGACAATCGTGTTTTTAAGAATGAGCCTTGGAGTGCAGGGTAGGGCTCAGATTTACCAAAGATCTTGCGGGGTTTTTCTGATTCTGTTTGATTAGTTCGTTTCACAGCTGATCCTGAGCTCCAAAAAGAAAAGAATGAGATGGGATTCCCTCTGCTGTCATTTATTAGGAAAGGAAAAACAAACACACATCAGAAACCCATGGCCCTGTTAGACAAAGAGGTCTCTTACAGCATTCATTTTTGGCAAGTGAGGCTAAGTCACAGCCTAAGTCATCTTCAGGAGGAAGGAAAAAGATTTCAGTCCTGCAGACTGATTATACCATCCTGGAAAAGCACTCATACCAGACGCACAAATAAAAATAAAGAACTTTAATACTTACTGAGAAATGGAAAACCCATTCTTATCCTAAACTCTAAAGTCCAGTAATGACTGGAACTAAAGCCAGTGCTGGATGCACAGCAGCAGATACGGAAGACCCCATATTCTGGCCTTGGCAACAGGAAATAAGCAAGGCCGTCGTACTCCTCCTCCTCTTACATAGTCTATATGGTGGAGCTACAACTCTATCAAATTATGCTTTTAACCTATTTTTGTACAGAACAGTAGAAGAATTTGTGGGGAATCCTAGAAGACTACTCCCCCTTCTCCAATATCTTGCTTAAACACAAATCTCCCCAAAGCCTTGAATTCCTTCTGGATGCCCATCGCCCAGCAAGACTGGCCTCACTGCAGACTGTAATCGTACCGCTCTTCCCCTTCTCCCAGGCTCAGCAGGTTAGGCTCCCTGTGCTTTATCTTAAAATTATTCTATACATATACTCGGTAAGTTCATTTAAAACTCATGTGTTTGTAGATAAAGAGCTTTTCAGCTCACCATGTATATTAAAATAAAAGGAAAACACAAAGAGTTTTTAAAACTGCTAATAACTAGCACTCCCCTGCTGCCTTGCATCCTTCATTTCACAGGACCCCAGAGCACTTTACAGATGTAAATACAGAGTTGCTCCCCCAGCAGTGAGACGCAGACAGTCCTGGGGTGGAACATGGTTGCTCCAGGTCATCACTGCATCATTACAACTCCTCATCCTCCTGGGCTCCCACTTTTGCTCTGCCACCCTGTGGCTGTTCAACTGCACAGCTCCAACGAGCAAGTGAAGTGCCTACTGCCCAGACAGAGACGCCTCATACATGCCAAGAACTCTGCCAGTGGGGTTGGCTCATTTTTCCATAGTCAGGTACTTGCAAACAATCAACACAAATGGCAGGAAGTGAGGAAAAGAGCTATTTCCAACTGAGCCTCCCCAGGAAACACAGCCAGAGAGGACACTGGTACTTCTGGGTTTGGTCAAAAGACTGGAGTTAATGGCTCTGTCCCAGTCATTACATGCACAGTAGTTTTAAATAGAAACTGTTCTTTGAGAGATGGGTTGCAAGCTTGATTCAAAATCTTCATTAGCGATGCCAGCGCACACCCCATTTTTAGGTGGCGAGATTCAGTTTTGATTCCAAGTCAAGGATGCCACCTACTGAATCCTCGCTACCACGATTGCATGCTTTGACCCTCACGGCTCAAGACCTCTGGCAGGATCGCAAGCCAGACTGCAGTCCCAAAATAAATTCCAAGGAAAAGCAGAAGACAGGCTTGGAAAAACAAAGCTTTTCTCACTGTTCCTCTCCCTACAACCCAAAGATGTATTACTCACCGAACATCTGCACAGCCATAATAATTTCTAGTTTTGCAACACTGACAACCTTAGCAGTATTAAAAAACCTCCTTACATCTTTATTCCATTCTGGATTCATTATAACACAGCCTGACAATATATGCTAGTACAGTACATTCTGCAACATTTAACCCCTGTTCCCAGTTGCCGTTCTTAACTTCACGGCTTAATGACACAGAGTCAGTAGATCACAATATGACCCTGTTAATATTTTTTTAATGCCATTTTTACAAATTACAGCATAATGCACTGATTACGAGGATGAAAGGAAAGTCTCTACGTCTGTCTGGAAACCAAATAAAAGAATGTTTGAACATCTGTTCATCCTACAAATGTCTTTAAAAGCTTTGATTTTCCCATAATCATTTTGTTCCACCATTTCACCCTTTTTCAAATGTGTATCCAACAGCCTCAGGACAGCAGCCAGAGATCTGCAGTAATAGCACATTATAATCAAAGTTATCCAGCACACTTAAATTCTCCTTTTGGAATTAAAAAAGGGGAAAAACACAAAACCAAACCCCAGTCTTGAACAGATACCTCTTCAGTCGCCTGTCCTACACAAATGTCTGATAGAGGAGCAAAATAAAAGGATGGGGCTTTGCGATAGGGGCTTTATGCAGAGGATTACAGAGCACAAGGACGGGACACGGTGGCGGGTGAAGGGACTTGCACGAGGCACAGCACACATGCCTCCGCACTCCCTGCTCCCACTGGGTCAGCAGTGGCTGTCCATGAGACCTCTGCCCAAGTCACAGCCAACGAGCCAGAACACAGGCAGTTACTCACCGCACGCTGGAGCCGGTGTAAGCTGCAGGGCAAGAGCCCTCCCCACCGTGCTGGGCTCCCAGAACCTGCCGTGGGAGCCCTGCACGCACCCAGATTCACATCTCCTTCTCCAGAGGCAAGAGCAGAGCCAGAACAAGGAGAAGCAATGAGCAAAGATGGGAAATAGGAGCGCTGAGGAGGAAGTTGGGTCTTGGACTGAGAGGATGGAAGAAAGATCCTGAGTTAGTACGCTAGGCTGGAAATGAGATGGAAGATGAGGGGAAAGATTTTAAAAAGTGTATTACAGGAGACTGTACGAGAAAGGGATGGAGGTCCACCTCTGGAAGCTGTTACTGCTCCCCGCCTTGGAGTACTCCAAGCAAATAAAGCATGGGACCCTTAGCGCAAGAGGACCTTTCAGCCAAGCAGAGGGCTGCAAAAGTAAGTATTCAGGACTAATGAGTTTTCAAATGCACCAAGTTCCATAACAACTGACTCAGTGATCCTTCTACAGGCAATCCACAGCATAGAGGGGAAAACATTAATCAGATAGTGCTTTGTAATAATACATACCACCATTTACACTGACAGCCTCCTCTCCAGAACTATTCAAAAATGCCTTAGAAATGAGAACGACGAAAACCTGTAAGTGCAAGGCTAACAACTCTGGAGCAGCCAACAATGTCCTACAGCAGGACACCTCTCCTGATGACTGACTTCCCCTTTTCTTTCCAAAACGCCAGAGCTGGCAGAATATAGTGACCCATTTAAAATTTGGCAAGGACATTAGAACTATACAGATAAAAACGTAAGTTTCTTAATAATTCTCTCTTGATTTTTTTTTTTTACAATTTTTTTTTTATATCAAAAATTCTTAGACTAACCTGGGATGGTAATAACGGCATTCCTTCTATGTCATCTGTTTCTCTAGCTTCCATCACTGCAGTATCTTAAGCGGAGGTAACAGGGTGCAGGGTACAAAACAGGATTTGATAAAGGCTTAAAAGAAAGATAACGTAAATATTCTTTCCAAAGACTGCCTTTGGGGGTGTCTGGGAAGAGGAGAGAAATGGGGAAGGAGAGGTGACATGGGTGTGAAATGCATTTTTTTCATTATAGAAGGATACATTTTCCAGCAAGGCTGGCAGCACAAGTCACATTAAGCCATAGCTGAAGTTGCCTGCCTAATTCCTCTGGGATCGCACTGAAAGCATACCCCATAATCTTAAGGGATGTGCTAAAGCTTTGCTGGGACTCACTCAGCAGAAACTGTTTGGGATTACTCCACAAAGCACTAATTCTGTTCTGATTTAAAGGGGCACCATCAACCTAGTTTAGACACCAAAATTGTCCTGTCTCACGATTGTCCAGCTGTAAATATCCTCTCAATAGCTGATGTTTTTGCCATTTGTATCCACTTTGGTTACCTGGAAGTTAGAAGGAAAAGAAAAAGACTGAAAAAAACAGGATCACGTTAGCATGATGGACTCACAACCATCAATGGATATTTGATTAGTAACACTTTAAGTGTTATTAATAATATAATTATGATGATTAAAAAGAATGCAGCAATCTATTACAGTTATTTACTTCCACGTGCAACTACTGCACTTACATTATACACGCTGTCATCTCCTATGGCTTCAGCGAATGGGTCACAGGCTGCTATTTATCATCACCAAGTACCCTTTTTGTTCAAAAGGCAGGAACTAACCTTTTCCATGCCGCCAAGCCTGAGTCCAATTTCTGTTCCAGAATGCAGATTTGGTACCTGTGGAATTATTGCTAGTTTTCACATTAAGGTGTCCTATGCTTTGTAACTAACAAAGAAGGGATATTACCAGTGCTCTCCTTTTTATGTGCCTAGGACATGAAATTGAGAGGAAGAACTAAAGCAGCCATGAAATCCCTATTAAACAACTAATGGTTTCTAAAGCATCTTGGAGATATTCATTTTACAAGGCTTATGCTGCAATCTTCTATCATTATTTTAATGAAATAAAGCCCTTGACTATTTCCAGAGGCAACTTTTTCTTTCACACACAAAAGACATTTTGGTTACAAAAAAAGGAAAACAATTCTGGAGTAGGATTCACTGCACAACAGGCAGGAAATTCAGAAAAGCTATATAAAATGTCACTGAAGATAGGTTCTGAACCTTTGGAACAGCAAACAGAACAATTAAGACTCTCAGTTACACACATCATTATGTTTAATATGAAAAACATTTCTAGATATAAATCTTATTTATAAAAGAGATCCATACCATCTCTCAGATAGCATCTTACATAGTTGCAGCTGAAGGAATGTGAAACATCCATTTTAGGTTTCACCTATTATATCACGTGCTTTCTGTCCCCCACTTTGCTCGGGGAAGTAAACCCAGACTAATCAGCTTCACTTTGTGGGTCGCATGAAATTCACATCTTGACTAGATTTAGATTAATATTGGTGGCAAACTTTTAAATCAAGAGAAACTTCAAAACAATTATCCAGGAAAATACCGCTATTAGAACACACTCCCAAATGTGCTCATCTGGCAGGTGACATTCTCTGAGAGGCCGTAAAGGTTCACATCACAAAGATGACAAAATAAGCAGATTCTAACAGAACAAAACCAGATTGTGGAGATTTTGGAAGGGGACACATAATAAGCAGGAGCTTCCAGGTTCTGTTTGTGAGGAAGGAACAGGTCTAACGCATTCAGACAAGAAACGCAGTCCACCTGAATTCATTTCAGAGTCTGGTCTTTCGGGTGCGATCAGAGGCCTCTCGCTTTCTCAGGATTGAATCATTTTCTTCTGCGTGTCAAAGACATATCTTTTAAAGAGAAGAGAGATGGTAACAGGTTGGGCTGAATCATTCTTGCTGCTTTCATCTTCTTTGGTTGCATCCCCCTTCCCTGCCTTAGTTTTCTTCTTGGAGGCAACAGTAAGAAGCATCTTGGTATCCGGCTTCAGCCCGTCTGTAAAAAACAAGAACACGCATGACAAAGGCGCTCAACATCATATTTCAGTGTAACTGGAAAAAAAAAAAACAGGCAATTTTACTTCTGAAATCTTACTTTCTGAAAACAAGAAATTAAATCACATGCATTAGGAAAGTCACATTTCTGCATCACACTTCTGGAACAAGGTAATTCACGTGAAAAATAAGAGAAGCCTTCAAACATAGTTCACAAAAGTGATACCCCAAATTCTACAGCTTTTAAAGTATTAACTACAGGCAAAAATTTAAACAAGCCAGACCAACTTGCCTGGTCTAAGCCCTCTACTCAGCAGACCTGTCTTATTATTTACACACATCTCCCAAAGTTTCTTCTCATTATAAAAATAAAAGTCATGAATGAAAAACAACAACTGGTAAAATACTAAAATTAGAGAGAGTCCCAAGGAGCAGAAGGTTCTTGAACATCATTAGTCTATTTCCCAGACCTCCCAGAAGCACACTTAGGTTTTAACAAATTACACAGTTTTGTGTTTGTTTGGGGTTTTTTGTTTGGTTGGGGGTTTTTTGGCTAAATGACAGTATTTGTTAAGAATTTCAACTGTCACTTTTTAGCAGAACTAGAATTAACCTGTGTAGGACTCTGGGGATCTAATTTAAGTCTTTCTCCAGACATTTGTGCCAAACAAAAATATTTGTCCTTTTCTTCCTAAATGGCTAGGGGTTTATTACACTTTTATATTTTCTTTTAACTCGACACATTGGTGACATTTGAGATAAGAAACACAAGATAGCGAAGAGCAAAGAAGCGCTGTAAAACAAGAGAGATGCAGCTCCTAAAAGACGACTCCTGAAGAATTGCTTTCTTAAAGCCGAAGACAGCAAACTCCTTGGAAGCTTATTCAGCGCCACCCGGACACGCTGCAATGTGGTTCTCAGGCATTTGGCCAAATTCAGTTCAGGTATTTTTAACCTGCGGTGTCACATAACCTTATCTCAAACACTTAATCAGCTTCTCTCCCCTCATATTGAAATTCAGATGCGGATTCTCATATCACAGCCTGACAAAAAGATTGAGATGCTTATGATTTACTGGAGACAGGAGGTCTACAAGCACAGGTGATTTGCTCCCGCGCAGACACATCTAGAGGCACTTACAGCCGCTGGCAGGGGGACACGGCACCAGAGCCCACCTTCCCAGCTTGCCGTGCCGGGTAGCAAATTCTTCCAGGTGGCATCCCTACCACACGGCAAAGGGAAGGGAAGCGTCAAAGGAAAACCAGGAAACTGCTGATTTGTCATTTCCTAACCAGGGGGTATGAAATAGCTCCAATGCCCCGCGGCACAGCCACAGGGAGGCTTTTGGAGATAGGGGGGTCCTGCTTTTTTGGGGAAGAAGAGAAGAACAAAAAAAAAAAAAAGATGCAAGAGCAGAAAAGCAACACGTTTTGTATATAACTAACTAAATTACAGTCTACGCTAAGGCTGCAGAAGTCCAGCATCAAGCACAATCAACTTTGTATACTTCTGCAAGATCTTGTATTTCAGAGTCACGGCAGCAGCCGTTTTCTCTTTTCAGATGGCAGAATACAAAAAAAAAGCAACGATTATTTCATTGGGAAAATAATTGAGGCTGGTTTTCCCTGACGGCTGAGAAGTCTGATAATGACTATCTTTGCACATGTAAGGTTCAATTAATCAAACTAGATAATATGGTGTGGCCAGACCACATATTTATTATATGATTTTATTACATTGTATAGTCATGTTTGATGCAGCTGTTTCGATTTTTTTAATTGGATGCTTTCATAGAAATCCTATTAATATCATTAGCCTTACAATCACTCCATCTTCATTACGAAAAATAATTTATCATTACATGAAAAGCAACTTATTTCCTATTTGGAAAGCTGTGAGAACATCTTGGATGCTGCTAGAAAAAAAAAGCAACAGTCAAAAAAAAGCAGAAAACAAAATAAAAACAGCAAAAAGAGTGACCTCATGCAGTCCCGGTCTCTACTTTTGCAGCATTTATTTCATATTCTATCTTTTCTACTGTTTTGACCAAACTAATTGTAAGTGTCCCTAAACAGGGTTTCCTCCACTTTCCTGGGAAGACCATTTATTTTTTTGGACAAAAAAGCATTTCATTTTGCTTTCTAGCTGGTTTCCCATTCTGGGTCTTATCACTATTACTAATGTTGCTGTTACTGGCACATTACTGTTTAAGAAAGATGTTTAACTAAATCCTCTCAGAAAGACACACTTTAAATTAATTAAAGCAAACAAATCCTAAAACGCCTCTATTTATGTTAGTAGGCTGCGCGAGACTAATTTCCAAAAAAAATGCTAATTGGCGGAAAGGAGAGAGGAAGGGAGGAGATGGGCATTAAATTTGCAGCCAAAATTCTCCCGCGTGGGTATGGTTAGCGAGGTGCCCGGCTGCCCCGGCCAGCCCTTGCCTGCCAGGGGGTGATGTCCCGGGGAAGTGCAGCCGCTCACCCCGGAGCTGCGACCGGGAAAAAAACCTCCCAGCCCCAGGGACGGAATAACCACTTTGGATAAAACCCAGCTTCAAAACCCGCCTGTGGTATCAGCGAGCACTCAGATTGCCCAACACGTCTGAAACCTGGTACATCATCTTAGGTGGTTAAACAAAGCAAATCTCATGTTGAAAAGTTTAAAGAAAAAAGGATACACTGCACATGGAACTGTGCTCAGTTTTAAATACATTTTCCCCAGTAATCTCACCTCCTCCACCCTATCACTGACTTTCACATGTGAAGGAGTAAAGATACACCTCACCTGCAGCCCTTAACACCTATTTGGATTCAAATACAGTATTACGGGTAAGAAGTTTACAGAAGAAATGGAAGAGCGTGGTAGTTGCTAGCAGTGAACTGACGGGCTGACAGCCAAAGGCAGCTCAGGTATTATTAAATTTGCGAGGTATCTAAATTACCTAATCAGATCCCATGGCCCTCATTCTGCAAACAGATTAGGTGGCTGGCATCGTACCCTAACAAACGGCATTTTCTGTTTCTCTGCGCTGGTGCCAGGAGGTCTAAGGGCCGAAGAGGCTCCGTGATAGGGAGCAGCACAAAGGAGCAGGCGGGAGAGACAGGCGGGGGGGACACAATCGGGGTTTCATCTACCTCCGCCGATTTCTCGCGTTACACACAATGCATACTTTACATTTTACAAAACCGAGGAAATGAAGGGAAATATATCTGTCACCGAAGAAGACATCAGACCTTTAATAGCTAAAATGACGGATATTTTTAGATGGAGGTCTAGTTTAACTTACTTACATTAAGGGTCTAATCTCTCCTGAACAATAGCTATGTTAGCTTGAATACATAGTGAGAAATCTGTTCCATTAATTAAGTGCTGCCTGTACTACTCGGATTTGTAGCAAATGTTAATAGATTTTTTTTTTCTTCCTCTGTTGGACAATTACTTTATTTTGCCAAGTTGCTAATGGATTAAATTGAAAAGGTCCGTGTGTTAAAAGAAGACTTTAGCTTCAAAGTTCTAAGAAATGCCTTGCATACAACAGTGGAAATACCTACATATTAATATTATTAATGGGGCAGTCCTCAGAGGCACATAAGATATCTGAAAGCTTAGCAAATTCATTCCCACCCATCATAACCATGTCTGTAACAAGAAGTGCCCAGACAGGTCTTATGTAAAATGTACTCGTAGAATCAACTAACAGGTCAGATATGAAAATCTAGTTGTAAAACAGTTTAATCCACTTCATTCTTTTTGCTTCAACTACTGTTAATTATTAACAAATAAGAATACTGACTGTTAACATCCTTTGTCTGAATATAGTCTCCGATTTAATGCACATTGAGCCATTTATAAATGCAAAAAGAAAAGTGAATTTTCAAGTTCAAATGAAAAGCAATAGCTCATCAGGAAAAAGATTTTCCAAGTCTAAGAACAGTTTCACATGCACAAAATAAAGGATAAATGCAATATTTTACACAATTTTCACAAATAAAAGTGCGTTTCTTGGAGATTTGCAGTATCTTATGTAGTAAAATGCATCGCAGCCTGGAGTTTTACAATTACTCGTGCAAGAAGTCTGCATAGAAACATGCAGATTTCAATAACTCTGTATGGAAATTTCACATTGTAGAATTCTGGACCCCTTCCTGTGTATAAATATAGGGAATAAATTTTGCTCCCCCCCAAGGAGGGCACTCATATCTACACAAGTTTGAAGGTTTCCCGGATGTTTCATTTTCTCCATACATTAACCAGGCATCCCTGTAGCAGGGACTGAGCAAAGCCCCCTGACAAACACCCGCTGACCCAGGCCCGGGGACAGGCTCCGTACCCAACCGCTGGGGAGTGCGGCCAGCAGACAAATCACAGCTAACAGGAAAAGCACAGAAGTGTCCATAACCAGCACAGTTTACGCTACTACTTCAGCTGGAAGGAACACGAAAGCTGATACAGTATCTGCTCTTCCATTCCTTTTGCTAAATCCACCAGCAGGATGAAGGAGCACTGTTATGCTTTTCCCCCCATATACGTTTTTATTTCAACTGTTACCCATAAGGCTTGCATCCTACCTTACCTTTTACATAACTTCCCCACTTCACATCCTCCTTCACTTAATATTGTCATTCCTTATCAACAGCCTGTT
Source organism: Dromas ardeola (assembly GCA_013398915.1). Lineage (NCBI taxonomy): Eukaryota > Metazoa > Chordata > Aves > Charadriiformes > Dromadidae > Dromas > Dromas ardeola. Next base: position 70,018 of record VYZM01022316.1, on the reverse strand, counting down.
ACCACTGTTGCCTTTTTTTTTTTCTTTGCTTATTAGTCTTCTGCTCCCTGAAAAGGTCTCCAAAGGTGCTCTCTGCTCTTTCTCCTAAGGTCCATCTTCTTCTCCGACTCCCAAGTCCATTTGCTACTCTGCTCGTCAGGAGTTTTATACCTCTCTTTCCTTTTCCAACTTTATTTTTCAGATTTCCTATCTCCATATTTCTATTTCCTATTTCCACAGATCTCTTCAATATTTAGGAGTAGTCCTGTCTCCTTCAAAGCTAATGAAACATTGTGTTTGAATGGAAGATTTTAAAGACTGAATGCCAGACACATTGCAGATGAGAAGCAAAATAATGCAGTATCTCCTTGTAGACCAGCCAGAGATGGGAGTAATTTTTAAGCAACTGATAAACACATCATTGAAAACAGGTGTAATAATATAGGTGTGCAGGGCATGCTCCCCAGCACAGCCAAGGAGAATAATTTATTTTGCTGAACTTCAACAACTCCCTTCTTGAATGCACACTTGCAAAAAAAGCCTACTGCTAACTATCCAGCTAGCACCGATGAACATGAAGGTATTTGCATGGATGATTACACAGTTTTCTTACAGCATTAAAAATTGTAATGGGAAAAAAAAAAATCATGTTCAAAGATTTCAAGTCTCCTGAATCATAAAAACTTTGCTTTCAGGTCAAAATTAAATGTTCATCCAACCAATAGAAAAATCAGCAAACGTAATACACCAGCTGCCTTCAGTGGGACTCGCCATGGTCTGCTGGGAAAGAGCTGGCTCTGGGTTCTTGACACAGTGTTAGGGAAAAACACATAGAGGCTACAGCAGTAGCTCTTGCTGGAATAGAAAATATTTCTTTTTGCACTCAATATTAAGAATTTTCTAGTTTATTCTTGACCTGCTGATATTATCTCCAAACCTCCTATTCCATTCAGGAGTTTGTGAGCAGAGATTCAGTGGGAAACCAAACTTTGTTTTTCCCTTCTGTGAACAAAATATCCTATTCGCTTCCTTTGAACACTGCAGGTAAAAAACTCGACTATACCTGCAATTTCTTGCTTCTTGCCAACATTCAAATGTTAAAAATTGACTGAACATCAGAGAACAAGTTAACATAACATATTTGATGTTGGAAATAATTTTTATCCGAGGCAAACGTAAACTTTTAATATGACAGGCAGACATTTTTCTTTCTTCCCAAATGAAGGGGAAAAAAGAGCATAAAACTTGAAAGAGGCAAAGGGTTGGGGATAATCCTCACTCACAATGGATTATTCGTAACAGCTGTTTTTCACAATTTCAGGATTTCCTTAAATTGAACCCTCAGAGCCTGAACCCTCATTACACAGTTAAGGAGTGTGTGCCTGCATCAACTGTCCTGCTTACAGAGAGTACAAAAGCTGGTTGACCAGAAAATCAGAAATAACTGGAGCCCTGGATGGAGACATCCGTGACACAGCCTGATGCAGAGGGGCTGCGCTTAAGAGGGACAAAGACCAGCCTCTCCCCCCTCTTACAGCAATGACAGACCATTGAAAGGAAGGAGAAACTTTTTTATTAGCACTGCAGGACTCGAGAATCCAGTACTTCAGTACAATACAATTATAAACTAATTCAATCCAAGTCTTGATATATTCATCCAAGACTTAAAATATATTTACTTATGACTTGGACTTAAAAAAAAAAATGTATTTACCTATGTTCAAAGAGGGGTACAAGGTCAAATACAGCACTCTTAACTGTTTCAGATTCTGATCAATTTTAAACTAAGAAGAATTAATCTATCACTGGTTTCCAGCAAAATTAAGGGAAATGTTAGTGGTACAAGTGTTGGCTCTCAGATTCCCCCAACACACTAGCAAGTGCACACTTGTTCTCCACCTTGTCCCAAAACATGTCAGCAGTTCTATAAAAAAGTTACCATTAATCTGTGCCCTAAAACCAGGAAAAGCTCACGCAATTATCCCTAAAGTAACATTCTGGAATTTTGCTTCAAACGAAAAGCAGAAGCATCCCAAAATGAGAGGATCAATTTGCACAGCCCCACCCGTTACAGTCATTTCGACAGTCAGAAAGGAGAAGAACAACCGAAAACGCAACATGCTGTTGCTTGAACTCTTTACGTTAAGCTACTAGGTAGCAACTCCTCCTCTGCTAAAGATATTCAAAATCTGACCATTTGATTTTATTCAAGCTAAGGTGGTCACTTTTCTCCTTCAATATCCCAGCAAAAAATTCCTGAGCTGATTGGGAAAAACAACATTGTAAGCCTTCCAAGAACAAAAGTACTACGCTACTCTGCCCACAAATGCTGTAATAGGAACATCAGATTTGCCACACCACTTCTAGTAGATTGGATGACTGGTCATTTAGACACCGCTGGTCCTATCTACCTTGGCATCCCATCTGCCTACCACTAATATGTGGCACTTCAGAAAGTGCAGGGATGAAAATTGTCCTAAGCTAACTAGGGCCTGGGATCAGGTAGGAATTCTCCACCTGACATCAGGGTCAATGTGTCAACAGCTACCAACCTTTCTAGCCAAAAGATTTAAGCACAGTGCTCCTACAGGAGCCAATCTACGCTGCTCCCAGGTGTTCACCACCATGATAACAAGCATAATATGATTACCCAGACAATTCCAATGTAATAGTTGACCAGAGATTCACTCAAGAAACAAGGGATACTCCTTTCCTTGCTACCCTCAGGAGCTCAGGATTTGTGCTTCAATTACTTTCAAAGATCAGGCAATGAATTTTACTTATGTAAATCCCTTCCCAATTCTCCAGTAATTCTATTTTGAATTCACGCCACCATTACCCACATCTCTTGTCAGCTCTCAAATATTCTGCTAGAGTTTCAAACTCCAGAGTAGATTCATTTTTCTCTTCTGGCTGATACAAGGATCTGCTATTATCAGCTTGGCTGGCTTCTGAATATTAACAGCACTATGGCATGAAGTTGGCCAGGGAGAGCAATCAACCTCCAAGGAGACCAGAAAGTAGACTCCTTCCTTCCAAATGAGAATTACACTAATGCCTCAGTGTGGTACTTGTGACCAACATAAAATATCCGTAACTTACTGTTTTATGACAGAGACCAGAAAAAAGGGTCTTTCAGGCACTTTGAGCAGAAGTAGACTGCCCCAACGTCCTGACCAAATGCTGTTGTGACAGCCAGCCTGCATCAGCAGAGTAATTCCCACTGTCTCAGCTTGGTAGACTCTGTTTGGAAATCCTTAACTACTAAAACATTTTCCCATAAATTGGGGAACAGCTGCCCTGTACCACATCAGAGAAGGCTGCAGTTCAGTGGTGAACTGCATTGAGTCTTGTGTATCAATTTGTTAAGTTTATACAGGCTTTTGGACCGAAAGACGTTATTCTAGGAGGTAGTACTACTGGAAATAACATGGATTTCATTATGGGCTCCCGCTTCGCAGGGAAAGAGCTAATCTTCCTTGATGAGGAAGACAGAAGCTGTTTTAATTTGAGAGGCTGACCTAGGTGAAGTTCAGGCCGAAGCTGTATTTGGAAAACTCTCACATCAAGCCGGACACAACCCTTTCAAGCTCAGTGCCAATTCTACACAATGGCTTGAACTGCACTCTCCGGCAGTCCTTAAAGGCACATTTTGTATCTTGGCTTTTGCTGCAAGCAATCAAGAAAGAATGCAAGAAAACAAAACTGTTTCCCAAGCACTGTTTGCTGGTGCCATAATTAATATAATCAAACAATTCCACAAATTGCTTCCAATTGCTGGCGTCACTTTCATGTGCAGAGCCAGACTTTCAAAGAAGGGCCCTTCTTGTCCTACATCCTTACACTGGTAACCCTCGCTTCACACAATAGTAAACAAGACCTCACTAAATACTATAGGGTAATTTGTACTGTAATAGGTCCCCAAGGCACCATGGACACAATTTGAAATGCCATCTAATTTTTCTTTTTAATTAAAAAAGCAGTTACTATATTTAAACAACAACACAAAAAAGTTCAGAGGGGACAGACTGGAGTTTCCCACAGCTCTCCGGGAGTTTTCTCAAGGTCAGGAAGAGTTTTATAGGCTCAATTGGTACACATTTTTTTCTTTAATTAGTCCGCCATACCCTGCGCATGAAGTCAGCGTCTTGATTTTTCAGTCTGATATTTTTCATATTGCTAAACAGAACACACACTCCAGGACTGCACCATATCTATCAGCTGCTGAATGGGTATCGATGCCATACTTCCCTATACATGCCTTGCCTGCCCCTTCTGCTCCTCTCTTACTCCTAAACTTGTCACCTACACCAAGGACAGCCAGCACACCAACATTGCATTGACAGTATGCCACTCATTCAGTTTATACTTCTCCATTTCCAGCAAGATGATCAGGATATATTATCCAATTTCCCAAATTTGCATAACATAACCACATTTTAACCTTTTTTTTGGCAAAAATATAATAACTGAACACCAGATACAAACGGACCGCTGCCATCTGAAGCCATGCAGCAGGATAGCCTTCTGCACTTGACAAATGCCCACTGCGTGTCATACCACTGCTCTGCAACCACCTCATTATTTAAGTAGTCTACACAAACCCACACACAGTTTAGCAGGTTATTTGCAGTTCCCACAGTGGGTTTTCCAAGATGCACCCTAACCCAAAATCCCTTCAGCCCCTAATAGCAGCTCTCAAATGAAGTGACACACTTGAAACCTTCATTTCGTGGCTAGTTGGCCATACTGCAGTATGAACAGGTTGAGAGTACCGAACCTGGCCCTGTTTTATAGGCCAACACATATTTCAGCTGCCATTATGTTTGTGCCACTACCATTTGTTGGCTAAGCCCTCCTAGGGCGACTCTCCTAATGAAGGCAGCTTTGTACTTTGCACTGCTGGAACCTAACCGTGACTTGTATGCTCTACACAATTTTTTGCTTCTGTACGCCAGAGACCAGCTTTAACACAAGTGACATAAGAAACTCCAGTGCACTATGATTATTAGTAGGTCTAGGCGACACAAATTAAGTGTACATGCAAAACAATGGATCAACTCGCAGAGCTACAGAGACAACCGCTATGGTAATCTTTTTGTCCTCAAATCCAACACCATCCCCTTCACCTAAAGGAAAGGATTTTCAAATTAATTTCCACATGAGCTGTATTATATGTGCTTTCAGTACATTAGCAAGGCTGCAATTATGCCAGCTGATGTATCATACCAGCAATTATTTGCAAACTCTGTTTTCACTTGATGGCCACTGAAGGTCCGTGGAGTCATTGAGTTCCTGCCTAAGCGCTGTATTCATTCCCCCAGCACACCATCAGGGAGAAGCAACTCTTCTGGGAAGAAGGAATGCAAAGATAGAGCTGGTTATGCTTAACCTATTGATGCCGTGCTTTTGATCCGCATGTGCTTCAAGCTCCCTGAAGCAAAAACTGAGTGCATGGCAAATGCCCAGCACACCACAGGAGCAACTGTGAAAAAACAATGGTACTAATAAGGACATCAAATTATTAATACAAATATATGCAATGTAGTTGTAAGCCTGGGAACATAGACAGGCTCTTGTTACAATTCAACAATAGAAAAACTACAGGCAGGTCAGCGTGAAACATCCAAGACCATTCAAAACACTCAAAGACAGAAGAGTGTCTTAAAATTGCAATTATTGTCACTGGACCTCTAAGAAGTACTCTCCCAGGAAGGGAGAGAAGGAAAGAAACACGCAGACATCAACATGATGAGTAAAATCTGGGAGAGACCACGACAGCTGTTGTACAGGACAGATTTTCATACATTTTACTGCGGTGGTGGTCCTTGCTGATTAAATCCTCAAATCATGAGGGGCAAAAAGTCATAAAAATGTCCCAAAGGATACAGCCAGATATGAAGAAATAGATCAAGGAACCACTACGCATAGGAGCTTCCATAATTTTAAAACTTGTAGAATATCACATTGGGACTAAATTTATATTCAGTAAGGGTGTTCTCAGGCCACGGCCACTCAGCAACAGGCCAGAAGACACTTTTGATTGAGTTTTTGTCTGTGTCCCAGTACCTATGAAGTAGTAAATAAACAAACGGAACAGTGCTCATGCTCTGTGCACTAAGGTGAGCGGAAACAACTGAAAACACGTTTTGAATTCCACACAAGGGACTAAAATTTCATCAGCCTAGTGAAAAGACAACAACAAAACCAGCACCAACGCACAATCTCTCCTACAGCAGCCTTTCAGAAATGCATACAATGCGGAAAAGTTCAGGTTTGCAGATCTGACACAGAATCAAAGGCAATTCATTACAAAGCGGCTTCAAATCAAAGTGCTGGATCCGCAGGCCTGTCTGTAATCCTCCCATCTTGCTTGCGACTCTTGATGTGGAGTAGGCACCACAGAAGCCAGTTAAGCTGGACCAACTCCGCTGACGTATCCCAGGCATCTGCTGCTCAGCGCTGGTCCAGAGTTTAAGTTTGGCGATATTCATCTTCCCCTGGGCTGCCTTTATAAAGCAATCCTGAACAATGGGACTTCAGAATAAAGAATAAAACATTTAATTTTTTTAAAAAACTTCTAGGCAAGGGCCTTTAATGCGATTAGAAGGGGGAGGGGTTTGGATTGCAGCTTTTTCTTTTTTATGTTATGTATATTGTGTGTAAACAAATATGCAATTTGCTTTAAAAAGATAAGGTGATTAAATTTTTATCGGGCTTGTACTCTGTTGTCACCACAACAAAGAGAATTAGGAGGAGGAAAGAAAGGCCTTTTTATTTGAATTATGCTCTTACCAGAGGTTCTCTACAGCACAGCTGTAAAGCCACTCAATGTTCTCCAAACAGGCCCTTTGATTGCATTTTATTCAACTTGTTTGCATTTGGAGCAATCGAAAGGAAAAGAACGCTCCACATTTTGATGTCTTAATGTTCCTTAATACCTTCTTTAATTTATATTAAGCTTCTTAACTAGGGTGATGAATTCTTCAAAAACAATAAAGACCTAGTGCAGAAATCTTTCACACACCATGAAAATTGAAATTATAATGTATTCATGGCTTTTTTTGTTATGAAAAAAAAACATTATTTAGAAGAAAGATTTGAAGCATATAAAAAAATCCTGAAGTTGTATGAAAATTACTTGATCCACAGAAATAGATGAAAGTTCAAACTAATTATTACAAGGGAAATAAAATGTTGTGGGAGGTGGAAGAGAAGAAACAGTATGAGAATCTTGGGCTAATATGAAGTTTTTAGTCTTTTAATAACCTTATAAACTCCTTTTCTATGGCTTTCTACAAAAAAAGGGACACTAGAAATTTGTATAATTTTGTTTTACCCAAGACAAATTCAAATGTTTGCCAGTTTGTCCTCCTTTATTATTCATATACTTCTTCCCTAAAATGGCTCTTCAGGTTCACGGTTCCACAGTGTATTTCCTTCCCCATGTGTTTCACAGTCTGCCAAGACAAACAGCACACACTAAAATTGGTGAAGATTGTTAATGGAGCACGCAAACACCCACAGATGCAGCAGCTTCCTGGGGTATGTGTTCCTGGGTGAGGTTCCCAGATTGAAATGCTGCTCACAGGTGGATCTCAGTCAAACAGGAGAAAAGCAAGGGTCATGCAATAAAAAGTACAGAAGAGGCCACCCGAGGGACAAGACTGGATGGGTTTGTTTATGCAGGCGCTGGTAGTTTTCCAGTTATAGTTACAGGCTGCTCAGCCTGGTTAAGCGTCAAACACTAATTATCTGGCCCATGGAACAAAACTCACTCCCAACAATTCCAGTATTTTTGAAAATCCTTTCTGCAAAAAAAGAACACAGCTTTCACTGAAAGTCCATTATGGTACAAATCAGCCTTAGCAAGGAACACCCAAAGGAGCATATTCTTGCTTTGCTTCCCAACTTGTCTGCTACTTTACTTTTTTTTAGCTTAACAATTTTACATTCCAATGCAACTTCTTTAGTTCTTGGCAATACAAATGCATGTGCACATGTATAGCTACAAAGGCCTCACCTTGCTCCCCTCCTCTGCAAAAAAAGGCCAGAAAAGAAACAAGCACGCCATGGTTGGCACTGCTACGGACACCACCGCAGTGCCCACAGCTCTGCTGCAGTCACTGGGTACATGGGCATTACCGCAGCAGGGAAATGAGCTTCCTGAACGAATCTTGAACTACAAGGAATTTGAAACATCCTTGAAATAACGTATTTGAAAAAGAACATACATTGTCATCTGGAAGGATTGTTATTTTCTGTCGACATCCTCTGACTGCTCACCTACCTTCCCCAAGTCACATTTTTAAGCAAATTTCAGGAAAGCTCAAATTAAAACCTCACGATAAAGCCTGCCACATTTACAAAATGCTTGTGACAAAGCTCGCTTCGCTGTACCAGCAATCAACTGGCTACAATAATTAACACAATTAAAAAAATTCACATGCTGCATTTACCATAGAGTAAAACAATGCTGATCTTAATCTAAGAGGCATGCAACCCTGGGTGAAATAATGCCTCCCCCTCCTGAACAGGCTCACACCATAGAAGTGCAGAAGCATCAAAACCTGAGAATTTAAGGGTGTGTACAGATCACTACAGCAAAACTGAAAAACCTCTCTCAACAAATACCAAGAAATTGCAGAGAGTGTCAAAGGCGGCACAAAACGACTTTACAAACCATGTCGTCGCCCTCTGCCACAGTATCGTGTTTTCTTCACATCTCTCCTACAAACTAATCGCTGCTTTTGCAGGAATCACTTTCTTTGCAGGAAAGAGACAAAACCATGCTAAAAACAGACACTTATTCAAACACAACAATTATCTTTTAACAGGTAACACCTACTGTATCCCACTTATTAAAACTTTTATCTGCATTTTTTTTAAGGGAGCAAGTACAAAATTTACATATCCACACCAGTGTTTACATATGTAACCAGTTAGAAGTCTTAACTGCTGTATCTATGAAAGCTTGTGCCTTTAAGCAGAAATGATTCATAAATTTTAATTTGTTTTAAATGTTGAAAAAGTCCATCCAAGTAAATTGAGTCAACAAGCCAGCAAAGGATGAAGACACGTATCTGTTTTTTATTTAAAAAAGAAAAAACTCAAGTCTATACATTTCTTAGTCACCCACAAATCCTCTAGCAGTGAAAAAAATACTTTGCAATAACTAAGTTCCCTGCATTTCTTTTAATTAAAATACTATGCTTTTCCCCATTCGACACATGCTGGTTGAGCACCATTGAGCCTTAACTGATTCTTTGTATTATTTAAGTACTACTATTTTAAAATGTTCTCATAGAAGTGAATTAGCCAGTGATTTTGGAAATTGGGAAAGGGAGAAGAGATTTGCAGAATGAAAACTCTTCCTGTAAACTGCTTCAATGCCATTAATCTCAAAAAATGCAAAAAGTCATCAGCCTACCCTCCAAATAAAGACATTTCAAAGGACTATCAGCGTTATTTTTAAAGGCATAATTTACTTATATTCTCCCTTCTCAATACCAAGACTTTCAGTTCAACTTCATGCTTTTTTTCCAGTAATCACAAAGATGAGAAATAAACCTTTGAATCCAAAGTTAATATTTTCTAATAATTATTTTACAGTACTCGGGCTCCAAATAAACAGTAACGCTGACAAAGTGGAACACAGTCAAACCGGCATATGTTTATATAACGGGGCAGGCGTACTAACTCAGACTTTAATCGAGACGGCACAAGTTGCAGAGATACACTGACACAGACCCAGCACACATTAAGAACTTAATACCTCTATCCATGCCACAGCGATACTTCCATTTTTCTAGGCAAGCACCCAAGGGCTGGGTTTCCTTCCTTGTTACACTTTTCCCAGGGCACAGACTGTTCTAAAATCTAGGAAAGTAAAGTATCGGAAAATGCAGGTACAGCCTCTGTCCCAGTCCACGGGAAGCAGATCATATTTAAGGCTGAAGGAGATTAGCTTTCCTGAGCCATCCCCCCAAAAAAGTGCCTCTTCATCTTTCTGAAATTTCCAGGTGCTGATATTGTTTAGAAATAAGAGGTAGGCAATTCACAAGGCTCAGATGCAGAAATTAGTAACAAGTGTCCTGATGCCAGGTGGCTGGAAGAGAACGAATTACAGCAACCTAACGTACAAGATTCCCACTACCGATGCCAATGTGCCTGAGTGTCTGGGTCCGAATTCGGCAGTGAGAGGGAAAAGGTTTGCAACCAGTATTTCAGGGCGTTAGGCCACCAACCCAGCTCTGGGGAATGATGAGCTGCATTGAAGAGTTACTGCACATTTCCAACACACCAACTCACTTTGACTTGCATTGCAAAAAATCCAACCCCCACAAATAAATTCGGTGTTTCTAGGGAGCGCAGCAAAAGGCAGCACTGAAGGAGAGGAAAATTAGATTACAGAAGATGTAATGTGACCAGCCAAAACACACAAACAAATTAAAAATAAATTAGCCCCATTACCGAAACCACAAAGGCAGCATCTTGTGTGATGACTGTTGATTTCATTGAGTTTCAGTTCTAGTACAGTCCATTTCAAAAGGAGTTCTCACATCTCAAGATTTATTTTTCTTGACAAATAATTGTTATACGTTTGCCTTGTACTAATATACCAATGTTTATGATATCCTAACTTACTCAAAGACAACACAGGAACACAGCTTAGCCTATCAACCTAAATGACTTGCGAGTGACCCTACCCAAAGCATGAAGTATCTTTTGCCCACTGAGTTTTGCTAGAATACTGGATGTTTGAAAGGGGGCTGGGGGGATGGAAATAAACGATAAAACAAAAATTCACACTCAAATTACATTTTCTCTGAAACCTTTTCTACATCTTCTTCCTAGCTCCCATTGTGATACTGCTCCAGTCAACTTTGCACTTCACAACAGCTAAAAGACAACCAATAAAAGGAAACAGAGCGTCCCTTCCAATACCCATCTGTGCCTGTGTTCTCTGTTTAGACCCCTGCCTCAGGGTTTTCATTCCCTCCACCCTTACTCTCTAGTTAGGCTCAGTGGTCCTGATGTCTCCACTTATTGCTCAGGGCAGAGCTGATCAACTGCAGGTTCTGTGACTGCAACCAAGAAGCCATTTACAATTCCAACAGCTGTTACTGATTTTGCAGTAGAATCATGGCAAATCTGTAGTTCAAACCCTCTCTCCTTCCACAGAGGGAGAAAACAAGAAGAACGATCAAAAAAATCCCAAGAAAAGGAAAGGACTGGGTAAAGCGTCACGGATAAAGGCACAGCCCTAGCTGATAACTATTTTGCCTGCGCAAAGCTAGCGACAGAGAGACCATTATACCACTTTAAGTGAAGCTTGAGGTCCTATCTTATCCAGGTTCCTTCCTTACCAGCAGTCACGGAGGAGGAGGAAGTCTGCAGCGCACTGTAATGTTAAGTCACATTCTCTTTTCAAAGGCCGAGGTAGGTGCCCGGCAGGCAGCAGCATGGCGCAGAGCCCTCGGGTACCGCTCGAGGAAGCGCATCTCAGTGCAGGTTGATGTGCCAACCCCATCCCCCTGCTTCATTAAGCCATGTCAGCCTTCACAGATAAAGACGGAAGCAGCAGCAGCATTCCCTCATCCTGCATATTGATGATGAGGGAACTCATCTAGAAGTGTGTGTTTTACACGCAGTTCATCAAGGCTATGGATCTACAGTAAGTTTACAGTAATACTTAGGTTGCTAAAATTCAAACTCTAGTAAAAACTCTGAGGAGAAAGAAAAATCGGAGTCTTTACAAAATCTACCAGATGCGCTCCCTTCCAAATAGGTTTAAACAATAAGTCTTAACAAGATTTTCCTTAGGACAGCTATCCTTCTATCCTTTGGAAGAAATATGGAATACTATGGGGAAGATAAGAGCTTAACTCTTTGGAAGCCAGCCAGTTTGCCCAAGAGACACGCGGGTGGTTAGAATGAAGCAGCATCTCCAACTCCTTCCCAAACAAACAAAATCAACATCCATGTCTTAAATGCACACACTTAAGACAGTCTGTGTGGTACCCAACTTCTGCTCTAGGTGCAAGAAAAACAATCTGTTTGCAGAGAGGAATCAACCAGCCCTGTTTCCTCTGTTGGGCAAAAAGGTAGTGAGCAAGGAGCACAGGGGGATCATTTCTGCAGTAGGAAAGGAGTGGGAAACATATAACAATTACTTTTAGGATTTTGTTTCATGTTTACATGCATTGTCTTCAACCTAACAATGTTTTATTTAAAAAAACAGCAAAAATAAAACAAACACCCAGATGAGACCTGTTCAACTTGCAACTCCAAAGTATACTTCTAGTGAATTTTGCTGGAACAGAACAAAAAAAAAAAAAAAGAAGCCTTAACATTAGAAGAACCTCTGGGCCGACTGTGCTGACTTCTAATGAAGGTTAGTTTGTGCTCTGCAATCTAACATTATAATGGACAGGCCACTCTATTCCCACCTTTTATTCAGTCCTATTTTACTACTCCAAATATACACTACCTAAATTTGTATACTCTTTAACAGTAGTTAATCTTCAATTAAAATACCTAGAGCAGAAAACTAAGATAAATGGTTTAAAAGGTAAAAGCTTATTGACAAAAACGTATTCTTCATATTGCCTTTTTTTAATTCTGCATATTAAAAAATGTCATTTTTATGACTTGAAAAAAATCTTCAGGAATAATGAAGGCTAACAAAAGACTGAAGAGCAGTAATTTAAAAAGCTCCATATGTAGCATCCTGATTACTGTATCAGTCCCATTTCCATAACGAAGGGAGAAGTCACCAAACTGCTGCCTGCCCTTTCTAGTGACAAAGAAAGGGCAAAGAGGACAGCGTGTTTTCAAGGCATCATCCTTCAGGCTCTAAGGGAAGAACAAGAAGTCTCCTGCAGTACAGTATGTGGGTGTCGGTGTCCGGCACTCTTCTGGAATACGGTAACCCCAGCTCTGGTGGTCCCTGCACATGTACTTAATTTGGAAGCAGCTGGGTTCAAAAGTTTATCCTCACTTTTTGACCTGCAAAGGTTTAGTGTGTGGGCGTGCACATGAGTGTGTACATCATACCACACAAGCTGAAGATGTGCAGCCACAATACACACAGTGTGCGAGTGTTTACGTGTATGGTTTTGCACGCAGAACATATTGCACATTTTTAAATACCAAAACGTTATCCAGAATACATCAGTGATGTATGCTGCATCAGCATCAGCCTTCCCAAGCCAAACATGGCCAGCCTGCATTTCAAAATTCAGTAAGCTTCTGGATTTTTTTGGCATAATTTCAAAGGACACATTAATACAAGAATTCGTTAATTGCAATACTACCTATTTAGATAGAATAAGTTCAACATGCTTCATAAAAAGCACAACAACCAAATCTGCAAGTTTGACCAGATTAATGTCACTAACACGCCTACCACAGGTACACCCGAGTAACGGATACAACGGCCAGAGAATTATCTTCACATTCATAGTGTTTTTCATCACAGCAAGCTAAAAAAAAAAAATAAAAAAAAATAAATCTCTAAGCGAAGCAGGCGTGAAGTAAGAGAGGCAGGAAGACTCGAAAGCACAAGGAGCCTGGGAATCTCTGAGCACACAGTAAGTTTATGAGTCCCAATAACAAAAGTATAGTCACAGACTGGTGGAATAGTCAGAGCTCAGAATTAATGTATTCTCCAGCTGACATCTGAATATTTTCTTGAATTGCTCTAAAGCACCCTACAATTGCAGGCAGAAATCCCTGATCTTGGCACAATGGATATATTTTTCAACCATTTGTCATTTTACAGCTCAGATACAGACGCAAGTTAGTGCCTATCAGCTGAGCTTCGGTAACCGTGAATATACTCCTCAGCACATCACATGCACGACAGAACATCTTCACTGGGATTTGAAAAGAGATCTAAGGTTATGAATTTATAGCACATTTGTGATGAGGTTTGAGCATTCAGACAGTCACTATCACTGAGATAACAAACAGCAACTCATTAATCCACAGAAATGTGACAATGTAGTCAAGTGCAATAGTTTTCTCAGCACTTGTATTATTTTGAAATCTTGAATCAATTGTTTACAGAAGCTCTTCACTTGTGTTCACAGCAGTAAGTGCTCCACATACCAGTGAATCTTTAATAATTCCTAGTGTGCAGCACGTATGAAAAAGCGGTTTGTTTTATTTAAACGATAAAAACCATCACACATAATAGATAAATAGTTCATGATGAGTAGAAAACACAAATTTTCAAACAGAACAAGCATTTTGTGTTTGTTGATAAAGTTGGAACTTTCAGTCAGAATTACACAACAGTTACTCTATTACAAACCAGTTCCAAACACAACAGGGGGAAAACACTTTGTATGCAACACAAATCAAGTGAAGCATGTAGGCATAATGGCATAGAAAACAAAAATTATTTAACAGAAGAGCCCATACATCAGCAACTGAAACTGCAAATTAAAACATAAGATGGTGCCCCAGGGGGAACACTTAGCACAAAGACACTACAGATGGCAAGTCTATAAAGACCAGACTACTTGACCAATGCCAAAAAATGCAAGCCTCTCTTCAAAAGTTCCGGGGACATAGTGAAAAGTTAATGTTCAGAGCCATTGTGCATTTCAGATTTTCTTGTGACCTAAAAACCTATCCAGCTTTCCAGGGAAATTTCCAGTTTTCAACAGAAATGTTTTATACGTTGCATTAGATCTCATCCCATAAAAGGCGAAAAATAAGGGTAAAAGCTCTCCAAGAAAATAAAAATCGTATTTTCATTGTTATACATAAATTGTAACATCTAGTGCAACAGTCAAAGGAAACGCTTCCTATTTTTGTTTCAGCATAGTAGTACCCAACTACTTTTAGAAAAAAAAACAAAACAACCCCACACCAAAACAATAAAAATCCAATTTATTACTAAAGTAGACAAATAAAACAAAACTCCCTGAGCCATAAAGAAGATGACTGGGCTCTCCAATGCCATGCAAGCCCCCAGGCTGACAGCTCTATGGAAGGGATACCAATGCTGGCTGCTGCATGTAGCAGGGACAGCACATTTATTCTCTCATAAGTGAACTGGATTCTACCTGTTTTGTAAGTATAAATTGTGAGTAACTCTAGACATTTAATGGTTGAAATGAGAATACAATTGAACCAATAACTGTTGCTCATACCAGGTAAAACAGAGGAACAAGTACTGCCCCAAAACTGTAATACAACTTGCTCTCACGTTATTATAGCCCTAATGGATGGATATTTGCATTGGAAATTAAGAAACTCAGAGCTAGGGAGTTTTGCTTGGTTGGCTTCTATCAGTTCATGGTATTATTTCATCTCTGTCTCAGCTTCCCCGCTTAAAAATGGGGTTAATAATGCTACAAATCTTTATACAATACCTTGAAATACACAGCGCTCTCTTAATCTGAAAAAATAACATGTAGCTTTTCTTCGGTTTACAAAGTGCCATTGTTGACGAAACAGTCTGTTCCTTTTAATTTCGTCTTTAAACAACTCCACCGAGGTCTGAAAATCTTGATTTATTTCTGATTTTACAAATTTTAAAAAAAAGGTTTTTCGTGGAGATGTAATTCATGAGTTTATCATTTCATCAAATATGCTTTTGTTAAGTGCTGTTGAGCAGCCACATTACTCAAGGTCATAAACTTTAAGTCAAATCGCAGGCAACTGAGCAGCTCCTGCCCTTTTTCTACAGTCCTCATGCCTACCACAGAAGGCTAATTATTTTACAACAAAACTTAAGAAGCGTATTTTTTCCCCCTAAAGCTGTATTTGTTCATTGTTTCACTCTTTCTGCTTCCAGAGCATGAATTCATGTCTGTAGTTCATATTTTCCCATCAGAACTACAGTGCTTGATCCATCCGTACACCAGTAAGAAGAATCACATTGCAGGTAAATTACATCTTTAAGAAGCATTAACTTTTTATTGATGCAAAATTTATACAACAGCAAAAGAAAACGTAGATATAGAGTTCAAAAGTCAAATAAGAGTCAGAAGTACCTCTCAACTTGCCTAGGCTGGGGGTCTTCCAAGGTTGCTGCTAAAAAAAACCCAAAACAAACAACTCCCTAAATTTTTTTATATTTTTTAGAAAATTAAGAATGATGTCTACTACCAATTTCTCTACCTGCACCCTCATTATGGCTTTTTTTTGGCCCACAGTATATTGAGAAAGTAATTAATAGCTATCTGTATCCATCTCTTCGACAATGTAGACAGAGAGAAATTTTCCACCTTTTGTCTGTTATTTTGGGAAAGAGTCTGTAAGAATCTCTGGGCACATTCACTATTCCAAAATTGTTCACAAGAAGGATAAAAAATCCTGCCACCAGCTTTTCTTTAAAACTTAACTGAAAAAAGTTTTAATATAAAATGGCACATGACAAGCCAACAGCTGGTGCTACCACTGCATTAAAAGTTAGAAAAAAAGGACATAGTCAACAGAACATCTTCCTTAGTACAGTTCTGTAAGGTACCCTCACTTTCCACAGCCAAAGATCAAGTGTCACACCAAGGGCAATGGAGAACGGCTTGTGAAACTTTGCCAGTTACATTATCTTGCTGTGGCAGGAACACTGATGTGCATCAAGTGCTTTGAAATGGGAAAAGTCCTGTCACAACATGATCAGAAGGTAACAGAAAGAGAGAAGTGAAAAAACTTGTAAGAGGTATTTGCTAAGAACTTTATCTTTTTGTGTCCTTACAACTACAAGATGCTAGAAACCAAGGAGAATTATTAGATCATCTAGGAAACATCTCAATCTAATATGGGCTATTTCCTGAAAGTACATTTTTAGTTACCTTACCAGACTGTTTTACAATTCTTATGAATCAGGTAACCACCAGTTTTCTTTTGAAAATTAATCCCCAACCTAGAACGGATCAAAACACATCACTGTGACAAGCAATTTTTTTTAAAAAATTACCAATACTCAAATGACAACAGACTGCTGGCTGACCTGATAACTAACCTAAAAATCAAACCCACTGCAAAAATCTCCAGGAGATGGCCTTATACCAGTGATAAACAAAAACTTCAGAGTCCTCTTTGCTGCACTGCCATAAGCCTGCTTGGCAACCTATTTAATCTCTCTCGCTCACTGCTCCATGTCTTTGGAACACAGGCAATACCTTTCTTCACTGGGGTACAAGAATAAACTCCATCCGCTTTGAGGCACTAGCAGGAGGACTACCACTACAAAATGTCAGGGGAAAGCACTTGAGACAGTTACTGTCCATTATACTCATACTTACACAATGAATATAGCAGTAACATTCACATATGAATGTATAAAAATTCAAACTGTCCAGCTCTGCCCAGAATTATCCCAGACAAGAACTCTGCATGTCACGCATATACTGCCAGAGCTCAACAGTCTTCTGCAAAAAGCCTTGCCTTAACTTCTTTACCCTATACTGAGATAGGCACAGATTGTGGCAAGTTATTTAAGCATCTAAGCTGTTCAAATTCATTCTTACATCAAATACATTACTTCTGTCACTACGATGTTTTTTCTTTAATTATCAATGTATCATTTGCAGAAAAACAGTCCTGCAAAAGTAAAGATTTCTCATATAAGCAACAAATTAGATGGTTATGAGGAGGGAGGATCTAGATGTCCAGAAAGCCATGATTATTACCTCAGCTCCATTTTTAGGACAAGTCCCAAGATGTGCTGACATAAAAAACAGAAGTCATGGAAATATAGAAACAAAAGACTCAGGGTATTGTTTTGTATAAAACCAGATATTTCTACTTTTAGGAAAAAAAAACAAACAAACAAACCAGCAAATTATTGCTGAACCGTGACTGGTGTGGAAAAGGGAGTTCCCCAACCATATAAGATTTGTCAGCCTCTCCCAAAATAAAGCAAGTGCAGTTGCTTGTTTTTAAAATCTGTTAGGACCAAGTGACCCTATTAAGGGAGTTAAAGTTTATTCTAGTCTCTCTTTGGTTGTCCTGAAGCTCCAGTTTTATCTTAGTCACTTCTACAGTCTAGTCTTTCAGAAGAACCTCTAAATTCAACCTTTAAGTCGTTTCCTACCCTGTGGCTCTTTTCTGAGTAAGTCCAAGGGACCAGACTCATCACATACTGGAAAAGAGGTTCCTGCGCTTTGTGCACTGCACAGAAAGCGCCTCACCCCCACACCCCACGGGAAAACTTGGGATGAGACAAAGCATGCCATATACAATCCCATATGACAGAAGTTTGATGTTCAGGAAACCAGTGATCAACGGTAGTGTCGTAACGTACAACTGAACAAATGAAATAAAACCAAAATAGTACACTTTCTTTCTGGATATTACAACTGTGTCTGGTAAGAAAAGAGGGGAGATAGCAACTGCACTGGGATACAAAGAGCCAGTAACATGTAGTGTTCCGGGTGCTAAAAACATTCACTTTTCAGGACCTGGAACACACAAGGATCATACACAGCTCTCCCAACAGCAGCCCAAACGCACACATTGTCTTGGGTCAGCGTTGAGCAAAAGCCAGAGCTGAAATTCATTAAACCACTTTGGACACACCACAGTGAAATCGAAAGGCATGGATGTTCAAACTGCAGCTCCATCTTCCTCCGAGCACCACATGCAGCATTCCATTGTATAGCCTTGGCTGCGAGCCTGCTGGTTTCACCACTGAATGCTGAGACACACTGTAAAGCTTTTATATTTGTGGAAGCACATTGAGAAAGTGTCAGTACATGTCTGAAATGCCACCAGCCTGTACCATCTTAAAATCACATGCAACATTAAGAGAAGATTGATAATGAGTACACGAATAAAACAGGTCTAACAAACCCAATTTAAAAATGGAAATAAATTGGTAACTACTGCAATCTTTCTCCTTTTCATGATGACCAAATACGGTACAGTGGATCAGCTTTCAGCTCTCAGCAAGGCTGGGGGAAGGGGAAAGACTCGTTTAACAGTTGGTCCCATTTAGTCATACAAAGCTGGAAGGAGGCAAAAGGGTAATAATTTTGCGATGAAGAAACTCCAAAGACATAGAAAAGCATGGCAGCCTCCAGAGATGTGGTTTGCCAAAAGGCTATTTTGGGGACAGACAGGGCTACAAAGCTGCTATTAAGCTTCAATCCTTAAAATAAGCCCATAAACTCAAAAAATATTTATCTGGAAGGGTGGCAGCCCAATAAAAGTTTTACGAATGTTTTAAAACTGCCCTGTCGAGGGGCTAACCGCTCAGTCACCTCCCTCCCTCCTAAAAAACAACACATGCAAGAAAGCGGGCCCACGTGTCAGGTTCCCAAGCAGGAATGACAGGGCAGCCTGAAAAATGGCTCCTGCACACCCCCCTCCCCGCCCAAGCCAGCAGAGCACGCACATCTCCCCGTCCTTCCCACCGCCGCTGGGACCAGAGCGCTGCCACAGCCTTCCCTCGGCTACCGCAGGAGACCAGCATCTCTGCAAGCCATCACCTGCCTCTACCCATTTTCTATGAGATCTTTTTCTCCTCCCTGTTATTTACCCCCTGCTGGGGAACAAAAAATAAACCGGTATATATAAATAAGGACACCATGGGGGAATACAAAGCCAATCTGGTTTTAAAGTTCGTATTTCTAAAAGTGTCTTGGATCCAGAAATCGTAAGAACATACAGTTTGCGCTCCTCAAATGAACCGGTCACTGTTAATTTAGCACTGTCTTACAGAGACAGACAGTGGGATGAGTGTAAAAGGACAAGAAAAGTCCACTTTAGACTTCCACACGTCCTATTTTCTTAAGGTTTAAGAGGAAAAATCAAGCTGAAGTAATGCAAAGACAGTGAATTTAAGTAAAAGAACATAAAATTCATTTATGAAACTCTGTGTGAAGCCTGGAAACGTCAGACAGAAGAGGGATGCTGCTTCTCCCTCCTGCCACACATTTTTTCCTTTCCTATCTCCCCACCATCACCAAATCTAAAATTCCACACAAAGCTCAGCCAAAGGAAGCTTGGCACCCTCCTCAAAATCCAGGGGAGGAATAATCACAGGCAGCAAAATCAAAATAGGATGGAAGATCAGAGCCAGCGACCAACAAAAAAAAAAAAAAAAACTGTTTGCAGCCAACCAGACTCTCACCGCTCACATGCAGAATTGTTTCCACAATAATCAGGTCCAATTATTAGGAACAAATTTCAGAAAAATGAACTTCAGCTTGTTCACAGTCATTCCACTCTTCCCAGGCAATGCCATCCTATGTGGCTGCTTTAACTTTTTTCCCAAGTAACGCGTACACAGACTTGAAGTCAACGCAAACCCCTCCCAAACCAAAATACCCCGACCTGGGGACAGAACAAGAGCCACCCACTCTTAAGGCGGAGGGTCTGACACGGGACCCCTGGGCCGGCAGTGGAGGTACAGGGCTGTGGCCAGCCCAGGGATGGATGGCAAGACAGATGTTTCCTGTCACCAGTGTCATGTTTGTGTTGTTACAGATTTTATTTTTTTTTAACGTATTGTGTTACTCCATCTATCTTAGTGAATTGCCCATCTCGTAAAATTCTTTTAATCGCGTTATTTTCTTCTTATCTGCATTATCTGTAATTATTTATATTATTATAATCTTGGTTTCAAACACTGGTTATAAACTTTGTTGCAAGTTATTAGACAGGGACTCACATACATGCCGACAGACACAAGATGAATAATTTTACAACTGCTCTGAAATGCTGTAACGTGATTTTGTTTCCCCAACACACTTCTCTACCAAAAAGGAAAAAAAAAAAAAAAAAAAAAGCATAGGGGNAAAAAAAAAAAAAAGACTAGAGGGACAAGATCCAATCTGCCTTCCCCCAGAATCTCAAAGCAGCAATTTTCCTGAAGATGGCACAGCACCGTCCTGCATTTGAAGCCTTGTTGGCCACTTCCTTCTGGGGGAGCGGAGCAGTGGCTGAGCCAGAGTTTGGCAGCAGTGAGTGCTCTGTTAGATTAAGTTTCAGCATAATGTTCTCGATAGGAATCGGAGCACCATCCCTAAAGTGCAACGGGAGGGTAAAACGCCAACCATCAAGACGGATGGTTTGTTTTTATTTTTATAGAGATTTTCTAAACCTCAACTTTCACCTCTCAGCCCCCTCCCCCTCCTGTTCTCAGTCACCTCCAATAGCCCATCTGTCTGCTTCATTTAATAGAAACCTATATTTCCTAGCTAATGGATGCATTTGGCTAAGAAGATAATCTCTTTGTGTTCGCTTCAGTTGTCACATTCCTGTTATCATATTAATACTGATTAAATACGAAACCCAACATTTAAGTTGGACCCCACGCATTATTTAAAAGCGACAAGATGTTCATATTTTGTCTCAGCCAGCATGGAAGCGGCCTCCCACTCTGAACACCTCACCTTCCAGCTGGGATGCCACCCATATGGATTTTTACAGGCCAGGATATTTCAATAGCGCCGTCCTATTTGAGACCACCGGATAAAGTTCAGGTTTCCTGAAAAGCTCTAGGACTGGCCAAAAAAACCTATCCCCAAAAAACTATGACATTGCAGGTCAAGCAGCACAGCGCTGGGGGTGACAAGACAGGATGGGTCAGTAGAGATCTCGGCGCTCTCAGAAATGCCCAGCAGCAATTCACAGCCCACATTAGTGCCTCAGTTTCCCCTGTCTGTATGCAAGGATATTTCCACAAGCTGTGATGTAGGGTGTGCGACTACTTTATTAATGTCTGTTTGGGTCTGCACGGCTACAGACTGGAGGGGCTACAGAGAAATGAAGTACAAATCACCAGACATCAAATCAGCGAAAACTAATTCAACAAATTCTGGGATTTAAGCCAACTTCATAACACGTCACATTTTAAAAGCAGCTAGTCACATGTGTGATAAAGCACACTTCTAACCCTGAGCAAAGTCGTCCTCAAATTCCAGAACCGTTCCACCCATCAGAACTACACTGCAACAAGACCCAGATGAATTTTGCACTGTGCCTTTCTCACTTCTCATGTGACCATTGTGAGTCTCTGTGGAGGAGGAGGCTGGGATATGACAGCCATGGAAATGAACCTCATGAGACACGTTCTAACTCATAGTACTGTTCAACACGTAGCCATCACTAATTTTTAAATAAAAATTATTAACATGGCTACTTATTTATTCAAGGTTTAACCCAGTCAATTTAATGGACTACCACTGCCATTCAATAGAAGCACAAATTAATAAGACTTAACCTGAAAGTTCTGGTGAAATCAGTCCTGTATGTCAGTGATTTTTCAAAACTGCAATTCAATAAGAGCTTAAGTCACATGTACCAGCCATCTTTGTGTGCAAATATCAAGTTTGAGAATGGAAGCACAGTAATTCGTTACATATACTACACGCGCAAATTATTTACGAGTTACTGAAGAGAGACCCAGTGTTCCAACCCCTCTGATTACACCACCTTTCCTAGAGATGAGGTACCAGACACACACACTCAGCCGGTACCCTTCCTAAAAAAGGGATGCGACATCTCCTAAGCAACTTTGGAGCAGATGAGGTTATACCGTGGTCAGGAAAGCTCCCCTGGGATGTCAAGAAGGCTAACCTAACCTTCTGAGATCCGTATAAACAAACAACTGAACATGGAGAGCCTTGAACCAGGGGACGGCTGTTTACCTAACCCCTGAACTGCAAAAGACATCAATCCCTGCCTTATTAAAGAAATGCATACGCCAGCCAGGCATGCCTGCTTGATCAGCTCTCTCCCGTTCACAGCTTCTCCGGGGTCGAAGGAAGTTCCAACAGGCCCTGTTCCATAAATAAAATCCTTCTGGCTGGCGATAACTAAATTGTATTAAGACTGGCTCAGACAGCTTCAATTAGAAATAATCGGCAGGGGTGGACTGAAATACCCTCCATCAATTTGCTTACAGCTGGTCTTTTCCTCCTTTTCCATCCCAAACCAATTCTAACTACCTGGTTCAATGAGAGGAGCAGGGAATCCGTAACATGCTTCCACTTATTATATGTGTAATCCATATGTACATATCCTGAAATCAAAGCCACATCTAATATAAGAGTAAAAGCTTTAAGTACAGAGAGAAACAACAGGTCTTTAACAGGAGATTCCCGACCATCAGCAAGCAAAACCTGGAAACTTCAGATTCTGAATAAACACAGACTCTTCCCCACATTTACAGGATTTCTCTCTCTTTAACCATCATAAAAAGCAACCATTTGTGTATGTAACAAATCCATCCTTTCTTTATGAAAGTTAGAGAAAGTAAGATTATTCAACCAAGCTCATTTGCAAAATTCTACAGCACAGTCTCCTTACAAGTACCAGTATTTTTTTCGTAAGATTTTGCGCTTTAATAAAGGCGTTTAAAATCTGTTGTTAATCTACCTATAATTTTTTCCAAATGCCAAATAAAACTGATTTTTTTTTCTGTGCTTATAAGAAACAAGTTCTAAATGAGAATCACTCCTGCTTTTGCTGCAGCATACATTTCAAACGAAACCTAATCATATATTTAAGAGTAAACACTAGTGAAATGCACGATGATCAACTGAACAGAAACAGTGAAGTTATTCTATTTTCACAGTTGTGAGAAATTAATTTGATTTTTTATAGGATTATATCAGTAAAATTAAAAGATAAGACATATTTTAGAATTTTCCCCAGAAACTTTCATTTCGATTTGGCTTTGACATGGCTTCGTCAATGGAAAAGGGTTCTTAAAATATTCAACTTCTTTTAAAAGAAGACAGAGCCTGGGTCATTAAATCCAAGCTTAAGTTTCACTTAGAGTAAAAACAAAAAATAAAAAATTAAAGATGCTGATAATTCACCGACTAAGTCAATCTTGCTCTGAATATGCACAGTATCAAGACAGAAAAATAAAAAACACCACTAAAACCAATTACACCCTGTCTTCAAACTTCTTAGAGCACAACAAGGGAAATATGAGGAAAAACTAGGGAAAAAAAAAAGTCAGGGACTGGGGAACCAGGCATCAATTCCCACATGAACTCCAGAGGGACTATAATCTTCGTACATCTTCTGAGGAGGTACTTGTGAGAACAGTCGATTGTAATGAGCCATGAAAAGAAAATCCTCAGTTCATGATGTACAGCCTGCTCCTGTCAGCAGGAACCTGCATTCTTTAGCACATTTTCAGTCCTTGAAAACATCTTCTTTCTCTTGTGCCTGTAGTGTTACCTGGCACATGCTGCTTGGCACAGCCCGTGTTACCATTGTGCTCACTTGAAAAGATAATTCATTGCAATCATAAAGAAAACAAATACATATTCTTCGTGTTGTATTCATATTATAATACCAGTCCTGATGTGCTGATACTTGAAGAACACGCGGGCAAAGAGTCCCTTGCCTAACACATCCATACATTAACTGGTCAAATTAGAAAGAGGGAACATTATTATTCTCAGACAGAAAACTGAGAGGGTAAACAAACGGATTCAGAAGTAAATACATACCTGGCAGCAAAATCATGTACTGAATTAAAAATCCTCAGGTGCACAGCAAAAGACTGTACCGTACAAACAATGTTCTTCATTTATATACAAATAGGCAGTTTAGGATGAAACAACAGAGCAACTGGAGGGATGGCACAGGTCCATTTTCTTGGTTCAGGGTTCTGTAGTTGTTAGTGTATTTACTTTG